>CM060322.1:58854631-58902131 GCA_030674155.1 Stramonita haemastoma
ACGGAGAGGAGACGGCTTGCCGTGTTGCACGTGCGGATTTTGCAGCGCAGCGAGGAGGGCCAGTGGGCGTGTCACCTTTGAATGTGTCCATGGCCATTTCATTTTCGGTGTTGTAAAATAAACCTGGGGGCGTCGGGAGAAACAAATCCGAAGGGGAGACAGAATGTTCATGTTGTTTATTTATGACACTGACCTTATGTGTCTCCACTCTCTTTTTGTCCCTAGCAATTTGCACTGCCCCTTTCTTACGGTAAACAACACTGTTACCAACACTGTCACCGTGGCTGTGTGTAGCAGGATGCCGGTGGGCCGGCGACAGGCGCAACACAATAACAGTTTGATTCTCTCTGCGTCGATTTTGTACGATGTCAGAGACATTTCCTGCAGAAAGGTGTTCAAAACTGTTTCCAGAGAATATGGTAGTCCTGTCAGTGGAGGTTTTTCTGGTAGAAAATAGGAAATTTCTTTTCTCACTTTAGAAACCACGTCTTGCTGGTAGCCAAGCAAGGGAAGCCACGAGAGAGAGAGAGAGAGAGAGAGAAGAGAGAGAGAGAGAGAGAGAGAGAGAGAGAGAGAGAGAGAGAGAGAGAGAGAGAGAAGAGACAGAGACAGAGACAGAGACAGAGACAGAGAGAAAGACAGACAGACAGACAGAGAAAGAGACAGACAGACAGACAGACAGACAGAGACAGAGAGACACTGACACTGACACTGAAACTGTTTAATGTACATCGGCCTTAGACCACAATACACTTTGAGGGGCAAAAATGGGAAGATGCAAAAAAAGACATATAACTTTTTCGTAAACTTTGATAGTGCTTTGCCATCATACCTTGGCGTGTACTCAACACATTACACCCTTGAATATATATCTTCCGAAATCATGACTAAATAAACAGATAATCAAAGGCTAATATTTTATAACATACAAAATACAAACATCAGGCACATCGTACAACATGACAACAATGGAAATCATTTTACTCACTGACTGTAACTTTCAAAATAGTTACAATATTCATACACAATTGTGTTCTCAAAACAATCACCACACCAGAGAAGTGTGCCGACAATATATAACCATTTCAGCCCCAGGCCACTTCAATGTAGCCACAATGTTGTATGCAAAAATCTTGTATTTCACAGTACTTAATCACAACATGTAACATCCATGTCATGAAAACAACAAAAAACTAGATTGTAGACAAACCCTGCAACAAGGCATCCCGTCAGAAACAATATTCACTCATACCCCAGAGACAGAGAGAAAGACAGAGAAAGAAACAGACAGACAGACAGACACAGGAAATAAAACTATAATAGAGGGAGCGGAATAAACTAAACAACAGCTTTTATTTTTCCACCCAGCCACACACATTACGCTGTCACACACTTAACATAACTAACACAAAAATCTCATCACAAGACAGAAAGAAAAGCTGATAGTGATGTCCATACAGAAACAAAACACCTACTTTTCCTTCTTCTCCCTCTGCCTACTGCCCTTCCTTCCTGCAATGCTGTGCTTCTTCCGAGGGGATGGTGCATTCACCACAGGCATCTTGTGACGCGGGGAAAACCAGGAGGTTGCTTTGGCCGGGCTTCGCACTCTCCACTCCGACACTTTGCCCTTGGTTCGGTATGATGTGGGGGAAATCCAGTTGTTAGAGTCAATTTTTCTCCGCTGTCCGACTCACTTTCGTGTCCATATTTATCTCTGAAAACAGCCATGCATGAGTTACACTCTTTTTTGTCTTGAAAAAGGTGTGTATGGGGTGTGTGTGTGTGTGTGTTGTGTGTGTGTGTGTGTGTGTGTGTGTGTGTGTGTGTGTGTGTGTATGTGTGTGTGTGTGTGTGTGTGTGTGTGTGTGTGTGTGTGTGTGTGTGTGTGTGTGTGTCTGTGTCTGTGTCTGTGTGTGTCGTGTGTGTGTGTGTGTGTGTGTGTGTGTGTGGTTACAATACTACCTGAAACTAAAGAAAAGTAACTAACATGTTAAGCTAAATATATAGAAGTTCAGATTTGTTCCCTGTATCTCCGTTTACCTTTGTACCTGGTCCTGGTTTCAAATACATTATTCTAAGGTAAATGATGCTCTTCTTGTTCATCGTTCTATAATTTTTAAAAACCTTTAATTGAAACTTTCTTCTCTTGTGAACTTTGAACCAGTACATTACACCGACTGCTTGAAAGTTTTAGAATTCAAGCATGAGCAATATGCACTCCACCTCTTTTCAAAATTAATTCAAGTCAACCATACTTGCTCAGGTGACTGCCAAAAGTTTGAGTTTGTTAGCACAATATTCCACCTCACACAAAATGCCTTTTGCTTTCTCTCAACTATCTTTAGCTCTGGAGTGCAAAAAAAAAAGTGGCACATTGACAGTGGGAAGAAAAAGTGTTGATGAGAAGTGAGCAGCTGTAGTCTGCACTGACTGTTAGGCTCTGGGTTCCATTCTCATCCTTGCCCTTTCTTTCCAGGTGGCCAAAAAAAGCAAACTAAATGTCAAAATCCCTTGGATGAGAATATAAACTGAGACTCCATGTGTGAATGCACGCAGAACATCTTGAGCATGTATTAACAAACCCACTCCATCTCTCAGAAGAGTAGGCCATTTCGTGCAGGTAAAAATGGATGACAACATCTTAAAGAAATGCATGCACACAGATGTTGTGTTCAGACACCATCCCTGAACGAGGAATGAGGTTGCCTAAGTGGTGGGCAGGGGGAACAGTCCCATTCACAAAAATCTCACCACTGGTGAACCTTGGAGCTCTAGCCACGCAACAAAAAAAACCAAAAACCAAAACAAAAACCCCAACAAATTCTGCACTGTGTGCATGAGGGAAAGGGAGAAGGAGAAGACAGAACAGCAACTCTGGTGAGACAGGCCTCAGGCTGAGAGAAGGAAACACTGAGACAGACAGAGAGCGGCAGAAGACTGAATTTTTTTTTTTTTTTTTTATCTATTCTTTTATTTCAAGATAATGGAATAAGCACTCATGTCTTTTTTTAGTTCCAGTCTCCGTGTTTATGCAGTTTTGTCAATTTGTCATCCGTTCCCACTGGCACACAATGGCCTACTCTTCCGAAAAGTGGAACAGTGTGTAACGTGTGTGCAAGATGTTCTGCATGTGTTCGCACACAGGATCTTGGTTTATAGTCTCATGTGAAGGACTTTTGGGTGGAGTGGAGTCAGCACTGATGTTGACTAGAGAGGAAAAATCCTCTTGAACGAGATCCATACCCAGGTCGGCAGATCCCATTCCCCTGATGGAGTGTGTGGAGAGGCTGAGTCCTTCAGGTTCTCCTGAGGTTGAGATGACTATGAGACAAGGAAAGCGAAAATGCATGCAACTGCCAAGTGGTGTATTGCTGCATGACGTACCTATATAAAACCTTGCTACTGCTTCTGTCTACACAGGGGAAAGCCATACTACTGGTATGTGTCCTTCACGTATTTCCTTTTCCTTTACACAGCTTCTTTTTTCACATGGAATGGGTAATTCTGAGGCATGACAGCGCAAATGGTTAAAAACAACAGCTTTTAAAATGCTTTAGACATTCACAAAAAATCCGATCTGAAGAAAATAACAACATAAACTAATAAAATCATGTAAATAAATTTATACACAAAGATACACAACAAAGAAATTGAATGAGCCAGCCACCATGGCGCAGTGGTTAGCGCCTTGGATTCCGGACTAGCAGGTCGCGGGTTTGATTCCCAAAAGAGTCATAGCAGGGATTTTTGGGGCTACCGCTGGCTCCTACCCAAAGTGAGTGTGCTGTGGGCTCAATGGGAAGACTGGGACCACACAGTCGAGCTTCATCCACTTTACTGATGCGAGTTTGAGAGTGTTGCTCAAATTACCTGACCAACACTGCAGGTGTCTGTATCTCTTGGGCCTGGTTGACACCGGGATATACCATGACAGTAAGCGGAGAGTACAGCTCTGTCAAGTTGTCTCAAAGAACATGTACTTCCATAGCAGTAGCATCATATCATCCTCATTTTCACTGATCATTGTGCAATGAAAAAACTGCCTCTGATTCCGTGGCCCCAGTTGCTCTGGTCTCATGGTGACCTCAGGTTTGGTTTCCCCATACACTTCTGTGCCTGTGGTGAGTTTGTGTCAAAGCCTTTGGGGTTGGAGGTTCGAGGGGGCCGGTCGTTGGGGGGACATTGTGGTGGTAGTCACCTCAGGTGGGCGTCTCACTCAGTCTTGTTCTTTGACTGAGCTAATACTGTCGTTAGTAAGGGGCTTAGTAGAAGGTGTCCTGGGTATGTTAGCTCAGAACAGGCACCACTGAACACCACCAAAGTGATCCAGCAGCAGTGCAGGTCCCCTCTGGCTGGTGGCCCCATGGCGACCTAATATTGATGAGCTTCTGGTGGACTTCTGATCCTGAGGATGAAACCTAGCGAACCTGGGGTATGGCTGGGGTATGGCTGTGGCAGGGACATTGAAACAAGTGGCGTGGGAACAGCAGGGATAGGAACATCACAGAAGATGAAGCAGAAAAAAAAGAAAAAAAAGAAAATGAATGAATAAACAAGAACAGGAAAAAAAACTCCTAAAAGTAGACAGTGAAGCAGCAAAATGACTCAACAAGAGCAGGAAAAAACAGCCAAAAGTAAACAATGAAGCAGCAAAATGACTCAACAAGAGCCTGGAAAAGAGCTAGGACTCACTCCAGGCGTGACACCTCCTCACTGCCTGTCAAGGGTCTGAAGAAGCCACCACTCCCCCCTCCCTCCTCCCTGTCCTCGGATCTGTCTGAGGCATCATGGCGGCAGGTAGTTGGGAAATCTTATATATAAAACACACACACACACACACACACACACACACACACACACACACACACACACACACACACACACACACACACACATTACATCAGGCACGAAACAGAACACAACCAACCCTAAAAACCCACAACCCATCCCCACAAATCCCATATTCAGCAGTGCATAAAAATTGATAGTAACTGATGAATAAAAATGTAAGAATAAACACTTTTGTCAATCCACATCACAGGAAAATATCAACACTGCCAATACATATCAACAGGAAAATATCAACACTGCCAATACATATCAACAGGAAAATATCAACACTGCCAATACATATCAACAGGAAAATATCAACACTGCCAATACATATCAACAGGAAAATATCAACACTGCCAATCCCTATCAACAGGAAAATATCAACACTGCCATCAATCAAGAATATCACTGCCATACATATCAACAGGAAAATATCAACACTCCCAATCCATCAACAGGAAAAATAACACTGCAATACATATCAACAGGAAAATATCAACACTGCCAATCCCTATCAACAGGAAAATATCAACACTGCCAATACATATCAACAGGAACATATAAACAATGTTGATACATATCAACCAGTTATTTTGACAAGTTAATCCAAGCAGTCAGCAGCTGTTTTGTACAGTAATCAATACAAACTCATTTCTAATGCTACTTCTCCAGCTCAGCTAATGCTTTCAATCTGCATTTGCACCCTCTAACCCCACCCCCACCCCCTCAACCTCTTACCTTATCCCACCCTCTCCCAACTGCCTTGTTATGCTACTTTGATAATACCCCCAAGTGTGAATACACGCAGAACATCTTGCGCAAACATTAAACCCCATTTCGCCTTCCAGAAAAGTAGGCCTTTTTGTGCCGGTAGAAATGGATCACAAAATTTACACAATCACATAAACACAGGGACTGGACATAAAAGAAAGCACACGAGTGCTTATTCCATTATCCACAATAGGATAGGAAAAAATATTTACAAAAACCCCTCCCCCAAACCTCTTAGCCTATCTCCTCTCTTCTCTCCTCCTCCTCCTCCCCCCCCCCCCCCTCCAGCATTGTCACACTACTTTGATATCACTACTAAAGATGAGGAGACAGATTGATAAACTAACTCCACTCAATGTCATCACAGCAGACAACCTTCCTCTTCCCCTCCCTTCCCCCTCCCCTACCCCTTCCTTGTCATGCTACTTGGAAATCACGAAAGATGAGGAGTGGTTCCTTTCCTAACTCCCCTCTCTGTGATCCCAGCAGACAATACACATGTATGTATACCTAATTCTGCTCTCTTTGTCTCCCTTCTTCCCCTCCCTGTCCCCGTCACTGACCACTCTCTGCAGCTGTTGTATGTATACTTACATACATACATACATGTTACATACATACATACATACATACATATACATACATACATACATACATACATACATACATACATACATACATACATACATGTATACATACATACATACATGTATACATACATACATACATGTTATACATAATACATACATATACATACATACATACATACATACATAACATACATACATACATACATACATACATACATACATACATACATACAATACATACTACCCTTCTGCTCTCTTTCTGTCTTCCTTCTTCCCCTCCCTGTCCCTGTCTCTGCCGACTCTCTGCAGTTTCTCTATGTTCACTTCTTCACAGTCCTCATAGTCCCTGAACCTGACCACTGCTACCACCTGGTCAGTCTGGCCACGCCTCAGCTTGGTTACCACGCCGCTGTACAGCTGGCCGTCCCCTGACCACCTGGCCTGACACGGGTCCCCAACACTCCACACAACTGCCCGCACATCACCAAACATGCAGGGCTGTAATCACCATCTGCATACACGTATACATTCACAAGGCAGAACTTTCTAATTCCAGTGTATTGTATATCATACACCCCCATGGAGACGCCGTGGGCCTTTCAGTATAAATAGCATCCCCACCTTCTGGAAATTAGTCTTGTCTATCCTTCTCTTTGATTTTGCCTAGTTTTTTTTCTCTTCCTGTCACCACCTTTTTGTCTATTTTCTGCCTTCTTGGTCCATTCTTCTACCTTTTTTTCAAAGCACTTAAAAAATACCCATTCCCTCCCTCCCCCCCCCCCCCCCCCTCAAAAAAACCAACAAAAAACAACAAAAAACATCTTCTCCCAGGCTGAAGTCAGGTGTGCTGGGCCTGACTTGTCAGGTGCTTAGCGGCAGTGCAATGCATTTTCACTCATGTCTTTTTCTTTGGTGAATTACTAAGGCAGCAACTACTGTTGTCTGTCATATATGAGTTAGAATATGACAGACAACAACAGTTGCTGTCTGAGCATTTGAAGAAGAAGCATAGCATTTATTCTCTTCTCCTCTTTCAGTCAGGAGAAAGTCGCCCCAACAACTCACTGTCCTGCAGCATGTGTGGGATGAATCTGAACTCACAAAGCCCCTGCCTGCCTGCCTGCCTGCAGGTCAGGTTAGGGAGAGCAGACTGGGCATGTTCAGGACTATCAGTCACACCGCCAGTCCTACCTGCACTGCCCACCCCCCCCCCCCCCCCCCTGCCTCTGACCACAGCTGGCCTAATGATCTAGTGTAACTTCAAAGGACTGGACAAGACGATGTAACAGTACAGCTTACCTGAATGAGACACTAGTTACAAATAGATCCAGATTTTCCAATATAAAAGACACTCAGGTTTTCTAATGACACATGTGATTTGTTTTTTTCAGAAAATCATATCAATGCCTTCAATTCAATTCAATTCAAATACTTTATTATCTCAAAAACAGAAAAACTTGTGTAGACTACAAACCATATATAAAAACAGCAAATAGGAAAAAAATTACAGGAAAATACCAGGAACACAATATCTCTGTACATCAGCCCGCAAACATCACAAGATAAAATAAAGGACCCAAACATCAGCAATGCTTAACCCAGTCATAAACATGCTGGTGTATAATAACATGCACACTCGCATCCACACAATCACACACACGCATGCTCGTACACACGCAAACATGCACACGAGCATGCACATATGTGCCTTGAAAAGAGCCAGTGGACGTTGACTTTTTTGCTAATATAAAGACTTTTTTTAAATCGGACACACTGTTTCAATTTATTGAAAAGTTTGTAACCCCAAAAATATGCCAAGGACAGACATTTCGTGAAAGTAATCTGAGTGCTAAGAGATGGGGCTGCATGGTATTAAAGGCAGAGGAGAAATTAATAAAGAGTATGCACACAAAACAGACAGGTTTTTCCAAATGAGAGTATGGATTGTGCAAAAGGGTAATGGTAGTATCTTTTGTGCTCCTGTTTGCTTTAGATGCAAATTGTAGAGGATATATCTCGATAGGAAAACGTGCACAGATATTAATATGTTTCAGAACTAAATATGCATTCAGAACTATTGGAGTCAGAAAGGTCTATTACAATCTAAAGACTTAGGGTAGCTATTTTGGGGTACTTTTGAGTACGGGACAAATGATTGACTTCTTCCAGAGGCTGGGTACACAACATGTTTTGAGAGATAGAGAGAATATATATATAGAGCACTAAAAACATGACACAACTGCTCAGCACACAACTTCAAAATCTTCCGCCAACACCATCCACACCCACAGCCTTCTTCACATGCAATTTCTCAAACACCAGTTTCACTTCTTTTGCATCAACAGTAGAATTCACAGTGCCATGATCATCATCACAGACTTTGTTTTGTTGATGACATGTAACACATTCAACTTCATGTCCAAGGTCCTCACGTTCAAAGCAGCAACAGAATGAATTTAATTTTTCTGAAAAGATTTGTTGTTCTTCTGTGGTCATTGATTTATCTGAATGTTCCCCAATAGTTTGCCCTGTAAGAGTTTTTAACCCCCTCCACGCATCTGCCATGTTAACCATTTGAAAATGGTTTTAACCTTTCTCTTGTGTTTGTATGACTGTTTACCTTGCCTAATTTCTTTTGGAAGTATTTTCTATGCTATTTTGTAATCCAGTCTATTGTCGCTCACAAACACTACTTTCTTTTCATTCAGAAATTATTTTACTTTTTTTGTCACACATAGATTGTTGTTGGGGAAACCTTCACATTTTTTGTGAAACGATAAGATCTTCACAAAGGAAATGTAAGCATGCACAACATCAGTCACTTCATCCATGTTTTTTTAAAAATTCCAATCTGTACAGTCAAGCAGCCCTTCAACTCTTCCATGCACTCATTTGTCCCCATTTTCACTTTCTTTTCAACAAGAGTCCGTTTTTATTTTTGCTTTGTATGTGGCCAAGAGGCAGACTGTGTTGTAATCTGATGAACCAAGGGGTGGAAGAGCAACATAATTACATGCCTGTAAAATGTTTCCAAACACTTGTCTAAAATTTGCTTTTGATGTGTAAAACAGCTTTAGCTATGCTTGGGGGACGGGATAGCCTGGTGGTTAGAATGATGTGCATTGCACTCATGATCTGCTGAACCGGGTTCAAATCTCGTTTAAGTGGATTTTTCCTCTGAAGTTAACATCAGTGCTGGCTCCACTTCCCCCTAAAAAAGTCCTTTGGATAAGACTATAAACCAAGTCCAAGGTCCCAAGTGAAAACACACACAGAACATCTTGCGCTTAAGTTAAACGTGTTTCGCTTTTCCGAAGAGCAGGCCACTGTGTGTTGGTAGGAATAGATGAGAAAATTGATAAAACTGTATACACACAGGGACTGGATGTAAAAAAAGAAGCACATAAGTGCTTATTCCATTATCCACTAAAAAAAAAAAAAAGAAGAAAGTGTTCAGAATATTCTTGGCTATTCTCTAACATCATAACTCATCTGGTTGGTCATGATTCTAAAAAAAAAAATTCCTGAAGCTTCTTGAAAATTATTCAATTTTATGAACCCTCTTCTAAGCATCATCAGCTGGGGTACCTCATTAAAACAACAACAACAACAAATAATTTGAAGTCAAACAACTGTGCAAAAAGAAAAAGAATTCTACTGAAGCTGAAAATCAATAGATACAAACTTAAGTCTTATTTCAGTCAGCATTTAATAGCCACTGTATCATAGTGTTTACTCATTAAGAACCATGATAGATATTATTATACACATGCACCAGTGCCTCATGTACATGATTTGTGTAAGAGCAATCTTATGCATGCCTGTACACTGTACAGTGTACACACACACACACACACACACACACACACACACATGCACGCACATGCATGATTATGCACACACACACTTATCATTTGTATGTATGACGTGAGCCTATGTTGTATGTCTTGGGTTTGGTTTTTTATCTTGAGAGATTTGTTGGAAGAAAATCCTCATTTATTTAGTTTTTCAACAAAGGTTGATATTTGTCTTTGAATGTTTTAGAAGTCAATTTTCATGATCTTTTTTAGTGAGGGTAGGATGAAAAAAAGTTGTGTACACTTAATCTTTTACCCTCAATAATGATCATTTTGACTTGACTGACTTGACACACACACTCACACTCTCACACTCACTCACTCACTCACTCACTCACTCACTCACTCACACACACACACACACACACACACACACACACACACACACACACACACACACACACACACACACACACACACACACACACACACACACAAGCAAGCAAAGGGGAAAAGGGGTACGGGACAGCCTGGTGGTTCGAGCATTGTGCGCTGCGCTCATGATCTGACAACCCAGATTCAAACCAGGTGAGCCACCACCAAGACACTCCTTTGGGGGGATTTTTCCCAGGGGTCAGCATCCGAACCAACTCCACTCTCCCGAAAGTCATTTGGATGAGAGCGTAATTGTAAACAGTAAACTGAGGTGAGGACTATGTGTGAACGCACACAGAACACCTTAGTTCTTGCACACACATTAAAACCTATTCCACCATTTGTAAGAGCAAAACCTTCAAGCTGGTGGGAATGTATGACAAAATTAACGAAACAGCATCTACATGGGGACTGGACAAAAACAAGCACGTGAGTACTTCTTCATACTCAAAATAAAAGACAAAATAAAAGCACACACAAATGTACATACTTTCTTTCTGCGATTCACATTTGTGTTCTGGGCCTTCATTGTCATCGTCCTCTGTTTCATCCATACTGCAACAAAAAACATTAAATTAAATTTAAAAACAAGTAAATGGAGCATATGTTACCTACCACTGTTCTTTAATAATACTAATCTTAACTGATAAAGTGATATATGTATATGTGTGTATATATATGTATTATATGCATGTATATATAGATAGATCTATAGATCTATAGATCTATAGATATAGATAGATAGATAGATAGATAGATAGAAGATAGATAGAAGAGATAAAAGATGATGAGAGAGAGAGAGAGAGAGAGAGAGAGAGAGAGAGAGAGAGAGAGAGAGAGAGAGAGAGAGAGAGAAGAGAGAGAGAGAGAGAGAGAGAGAGAGAGAGATGTATACATGTATGTATCCATTATATGTATATATATATGAATACACACTATCTTCAACATTCAATTTTATGACTGACAACTGTGTTTTGAGGTGATACCTGAAGTTGAAAGACTGAATAGTTGTATCGTGCCTGAGAGAGTGATTTGCATTGTGCCTGAGCAAGTATAGTTGTGTTGTACCTGAGAGAGTATGGGTGAGTATTCCAGCAAGAAAACTTAAAAGGCTTCAAAAGAGAAAGACCCCTCTCTTCGGATGAGACTATAAAAAACTGAGGTCCCATGCGTGAACACACACAGAACATGTTGTGCACACGCTAAAACCCGTCCTACTTTTTGGAAGAGTAGGCCATTGTGTCCCAGTGGGAACAAATGATAACATTTACAAAACTGCATATACATGGGGACTGGATCATGTGGATGTAAAAAAAAAAATTTTTAAGCACACGAGTGCTTATTTCATTATCCTCATTTTTTTATAATTATGTTTGAAAGGTGGGGATATGAAACAAATGAATATTAGCAGATGGATTTTTGGGACACTAACCCTTCTCATACCAAGTTTCCTTTCACACATCCACTCACACACAAAGTTACAAACACTATCTATCTATCTATCTATCTATCTATCTATCTATCTATCTAAGGGCCGGATGAAAAAAAGTATGTAATGCTTACTTACTCTGTTACCCTTGAAAAATAAAGATTATTCATTCATTCATTCTATCTATCTATCTATCTATCTATCTATCTATCTATCTATCTATCTATCTATCTATATCTATCTATCTATCTATCCTTAGTCTGGCGACCGTGGGGGCACCCATGAAGACTTGACAACCAGTTCCATGCATTCCTTTCTCTATTCTGCCTTTCTCAGGGTTTTGTTGAGTTCTAGGCCTGTCCATTCACTGATGTTGTCCTCCCATCTCTTCTTTTGTCTGCCTCTTTTTCTTCCTCCTTGGACTGCCTTGCAGTATTGTTTTTGCATGTCCTTTTGATCTTGTGACATGCCCGTACCATTTAAGTTTAAGCTTCTTTACGATTGATAGATTTTCATAGGGACCAATGGTTTGCTGGATTCTGGTATGCACGTCTTCGTTGCTTATGTGGTCTCTGTAGGAGATGCCAAGGAGTCTCCAGAAGCGTTTGTGTTTGTGCAGTGTTTAGCTAGACGTAAATCGTCTCTTCACCATGATGTAATTTATTTGGTTGTGGTGTTCACCATTTGGGCTATGCCATGTTCATCTTCTGGATTTTTTATGTGGCCCAAGTGTATTCACTAGCTGGAGATTGTTGTTACTGGCAAACTGACCAATGATCAAAATTGATTTCCATATGACAAGGTTCTTCATTTCTATTTTACTTCATCTTATTTTTTTGTTAATGCAAGTACATGTAGGGTAAATCCGTGAATGAGCCGTTTTCTTTGTTATTCCATGTTGTGTGTTTTGTGTATGTGACTTTTTGCATGTGTGGTGCGTGCGTGTGGTGCGTGCGTGTGTATGCATCCTACTGCACTGAACATTTTTTGATGATATTGCTTTTATTTTACTTTTATAGTCTGGCCATGTAATATGCTGTGTATTGTATGTGCATGCATTTTTCCTTGGGTTTTTTTGTGCTAGTCACTTTTGTCATGTTCATAAGTAACCTATTTAAATTGATTTGATTGTACAGCACGGTGAGCCCATGTTTTTTAGGAATTCATGCAAAATAAGCCTCCATTTTTTTTATTGTAAACTCCAGGAGTCTCAAGCCTCTTTCATTTGTTTCTTTGTTACAGTGTGGTCCACAAATGTCCTCCCAGTCTTTGTAGGCATCTGCTCCTATCTTAGCATTCCAGTCTTAGCATTCAAGTGACAAACACACAGTACAAAAAAATCCCTTGATTAAATCAAAACTGCTCTCCTAATCAGTGCTAACTCCACTCTCCCCCAAAGTCCTTCGGATGAGACTTTAAACCGAGACCCGTGTGCGAACACACGCAGAACATCTTGCGCACACGTTAAATCTTGTTACGCTTTTCGTAAGAGTAGGCCATCGTGTGCCGGTGGGAACAGATGACAATATTTACAAAAATGCATACACACAGGGACCGGATGAAAAAAAGCACATGATTGCTTATTCTGTTATCCTCGATAAAGAATAAATAAATAAATAAATAAAATCAATCAATCAATCAAATCCGTTGCAAAACAACTAAGAGACTTCAGTGGATCAAGGTTGTACAGTAAGGTAATATAGACAACAAAATCCACGAAAATATGCAGGGTGATGTTCTAGCCAATGCAAACAAGAGAGCACACATTAACACAGAACCGAAACAAGTTGACAAACAAAACTTCAAAAGGGAAAATTTTCGACTAGTCAATTGCGCAAAAAAATTATGCTATCAGCTGATGCATATGTACATACACGATTTTTTCGGGTTTTACCGTTGCTCCTATAAGAGTTCTTTGAATGCAGCAAAGTATATTATCTGATCAGAAGGAGTAAAAACTTCGTACCTAAGGTTAGAAAAAAGTCTGCGAAACTTTATGTCGCACAGTAGACCTAGAGCCTAGGCCTACATGACAGTTGTTTCCCTTCGGCTTGCCTACTTGGGATCATTCATTGTTTTCATTTTTCTTCGGATTTGCACCTGAAAATGAGTAAGTTATGAGTTCATGATACAATTGAATTAAAAGAGATTAACTATATGCACTTTAGTTAGCTTTTTATTAGGACACTTTTGGCACAGTATAAAACTACATCGTTTTAGACATCTTTATCGGTACAGTCTTACACAAAGTCTTATCGGTATGTCCTGATACGTTCGATTGGCTACGAGTTGCCAATGTTGACCAATCAAAACCCTTTTTATGAAAACGTGACTGTGTCCATTCTTAGGCCAGCAGGAAGCTTCCGCTCTTCCATAACACACGAAACGACAAAGGTTTGTGCGGAATGTTTTGTGGAAATGCAACCTGGTGATCAACTGATTTTTAAGGTAAGTGAATCCGTTCGATCATGGACTTTTGTTTGGATATTAAAGCTGATCGAAAAAGTAGATATAGTCCTCATATCATCTTTGAATGCAATGACCCGTGTGACATACGAAGTGACAAGTCACAAGGCAAGCGGCGTAAGCAAACCAGCCATTCTCATTTTCATATTACTACAGAATGCGAATCTCTGCTTGATCTTTAGAGCCATGGTGTTTAACTGTTTGTTAGTGTAGATTATTTTATTATTAATTAATTGCTAGATCTTGGTATCTGTTGTGTGATACTTTATTCAGTTTAGGCTTTTGAAAAATTACCCTACATCACTGTCATCAGTACATCGTATACGCACTAGATCATCAGTAGGCCTACATGTTTTTGTCAAATCGAGTCCAAAACAAACCATCCTATGAAGGACAGAGCAGATCTCTGACATAGCGGTTAGAACATGGAGTTTGCGATCTGAAGACCACGCTTTACTTTTTTTACTGAAGACCCAGTTCGAGCCACCACCCAGGCATCTGCCATGATCTGGTCGAGAGGATGTTTTTTCCGGTGGAGTTAGCCTAACAATAACAGTAGTAGTAGTAGGCACCCATCAGTCTCGAAAGACTGGAATTGTGCTCTAGTCTTTAGAGCGCAAAGCCTGGGTAAGTAAGTATAGAGGGCAAGCTGTTATCCATGCAGCAGACCCCCCCCCCCCCCCCTCTCCACGCCACTGGAATGATCCATTGAAAAGGCAATGACCGATAGAATGGTTCCAGTACCTTACCGTCGCAGGAGCCACCAGAACGTTGCCATACAGTCCCCGCCCTGGGACTCCAACTCCCCGATTTTTCCTCAGGGATGGTGTCTAAACACGACACCTGTGTGCATGCTGGTTTTCACTCATTTTGTCATCGGCTCGTACTGGCACACGATGGCCTGCTCTTTCGAAAGGTGGAACGGGGTTTTAACATGTACGCAAGATGTTCTGCAATTTATTAAGTAGAAGATTAGGCTAATAGTCCGAGAGCCAGTCTATGTAAAAGTACTAGAACCTTGTTTTCCGTCATAAAGTTTTTTTCTTTGGTGATTCTGCTTCCTCAGGGTCTCTAGACTTCATATCAGTCGGGGGCCAACTTGTATCTTATGGGCATAAGTTTTTCTGGTGGTTGAAATACACACACCCCTCTCATGCAAGAGTGATGACTGACCGACTCGTGGATGAGTCGACCTAGATTCGGGCAGGGGTGCCGACGCTAACAGTGCCTCTCGCAGTGTTAATACAGGCTGCGCCGAATGATGGGCAGCGCGGCCTGCTTCCCCCTAACTGATATGGACTACGCTTGTTAAGGAATGCGCTGCTAGCTGACGATGCTAGACACACCTGCTATGTGTACTGAAAACAAAGAGTTGAGCGTCAAATACACCATCACGAAAGGTCGCACGATGTGTTAATGGCCTGAAAATGAAAGACAAGTGTTTCTCTCTTCAACACCGGACCCATAAGTACTGAAATAAGTGTAGTTTACTGGTACTAGATCTATTGAAATGTTAATAGAGATCAGTCTGCGATGCCAGTGATCCACCAACACATGCAGCACTTTCACTTTCACTTTATTCTTTTATATCGAGGATAATGGGATAAGCACTCTTGTGCTTTTTTACATCCGGTCCTCGTGTGTATATAGTTTTGTAAATGTCATCTGTTCCCACCGGCACATGATCGCCTACTCTTACGAAAAGCGGAACAGGATTTAACGCGTGTGCAAGATGTTCTGCATGTTTTTTTTTTAGCTGTATTATAAAGCTATGCTCAGTGTTTTGAGAATTCTTAATGATTCATTTGGGTGAAGGGGGGTAGAAAGAGAGAGTAGAGAGAGAGGAGGAGATATTTATGAGGTGGGAGGGGGGAATGCAAAGCATATTTTGATATTAAAGAAGTCAGCCACTACACCCTACATCTAAACGCTTGTGTATAGATCTTCACGTTTGCGAGGACGTGATGCGATCATTCTGGTTCACACGCACGCACGCACGCACGACACACACACACACAACACACACACACACACACACACACACACACACACACACACACACACACACACACACACACACACACTCTGTCTCACTCACTGTGACTCTTAGTACACACACTGATGTGGTCTCTATTTCTTATTTTCAGACATGGAGTGTTTTTTTCTGTCAAAGAAAGAAACCACCTCTGATCAAATCTACACGGATTAGTAGTTTTCAGGAAGCAAGCCAGCAGCGAGATGATAGACTCGGTCAAAGACTTCCAGAAGATGCAGAGTTCATACTGTGTAACAATAACTGTATGAGCACATAAATTATTGTTCCAAAGACCATATTCAGCGTCTGCTAAAAAAGAGAAAGACTGACGAACTCTCTGAAGAAGAACCGAAACGTCTTAGGGGCAGTACTAGTTCTTTTAATTTTCGTGAACATTGTTCTTTTCTATAGGTACTTAGTTGATTTGTTAGTTAGTTAGTTAGTTAGTTAGTTAGTGTGTATGTGTGTGTGTGTGTGTGCGTGTGTGTGTGTGTGTGTGTGTGTGTGTGTGTGTGTGTGTGCGTGCAATGATGATGACAATAACGATGATGATAGGCTAAAAAATGGTTTCCTTAGATTTTTCTCTCTCTCTCTCTCTCTCTCTCTCTCTCTCTCTCTCTCTCTCTCTCTCTCTCTCTCTCTCTCTCTCTCTCTCTCTCTCTCTCTCTATGTGAATGAATCCACCCTTGCCATATGGGCCTTTTTACAAAGCACGCTGACCCAGCTATTGAACGACCTCCAGGAAATCAAAGAAGGGGGTGTTCAGACAGTTGTCAACACACACAAAGAAGAGCGCCACACACGCATCAAGGATGCTGCTGACAGAGCAAAGATTCAGAGACACTGTCTACCGCATTGACATCCTGGACACCAGCAAACATCCTGACACAGGCCTCATCAACGTGTTTTCTGGCCGCGTCACTGATGACCCAACTGTCAATGTCCATGAGGCAGTAGAGGTTGGTGCTGCAGAACAATGGGCGTTTGAGGCTGGATGGCCTGCCAGTTTCCACCTCAAGCTCACAAAGAAAGTGAAGAACATGGCTGCAATCATGAAAGTGACTATAAAACATGCTAAAGTGGACACAGCTATTGACATTGAATTCATACATGAACGCGTTCTTGGCATTATGGCGACTTCCAGGGAATCCATCTCTGTTGAGACCTTGTTTTCCCATGAGGTAGCTCTACAACCTACAGCCCTTTTTGACGAGAATGGTGACATGAGGACAACTAGCAAGGCTGCTCTGAAGAACAAAATACAGATTCTGTCTGGTGTTCTCAACCAAGAACCTCCCACTGTTGTCATCCTAGATGGCTGTGCAATTTTGTGGACAGTACCTTGGCCTGCAGCTCCAGCTAAAGTCTCGGCTTTCATCACAGCTGCAGTTTCCAGCATTTTGCAACGAGTTCAGTCAGCACCAGTGTCACATGTGGTCGTCGACAGATACTACAAACTGAGCACAAAGTCATGCTGTCAAACCATCCGTCAGAAGGGGACTAGTCGTGTGTACAACCTGACCGAAGAGTCTCCTCTGCCACAGCAAAGTGTCACGCTAAAAGTCACAGCCAACAAGGAACAACTGATACAAATGATCGTACATCGGCTTTGCAGCATGCAGCCTCCACCAGCAACAGATGTTATCATCACTGCGCCAGACCCGCACACTATACACATGGGGTCTGGACTTCAGCAAGCCCCTCTGTATCACGAAGAAGCTGATGTGCTGATGGCGTTTCATGTCATCAACGAATCGTCATTAGGACAGAGGAACATCAGGGTTGTTTCTGGTGGCACCGATGTACTCGTCATCTTGGCCCATCATCTCTACATGAAGACCAAAGGACTGTCCCAGAGTATGACTCTCACCATCGAGTCGTGCACATCCACACATAATGTCATAAATGTCAACGACGTTATCAGAAAGCATGCAACCATAATGCCTAATCTGCTGGCAGCTCATGCACTGATTGGTTGTGACACAGTTTCTTCCTTTGCTGGAATTGGAAAGATGACAGTTCTCAAGAAGCTTGAAGTATTCTCTGATGAGCTGAAGCTTGGGAAGATGTCTGTACCTTTCCAGGAAATCTCTGAGTCATGCCTACAGTTCACTGATCTGCTCTATGGGGACGAGTCAGGGGCCAATCTGAACACCGTTGGAGCCAACCTTTTCAGGAAGAGGATTGCTGGAAAGAGACACATTCCCCCGAAATGGAGTCCCCTTCCTCCAACGATGGCAAGTTTTCAGGCCCACATCAAACGGGCACACTTTCAGGCTGTGCTGTGGCAAGCTGCAGGGGAGCCATCTCCTCCTGAGCTGGATCCTGTTGACTAGGGATGGCAGTTACACTAGTCAACACTCAGCCCAGCCCATGGACTTGATGACCAACTGCCAGCTCCTGATGACGCGCTCAATCTGGTCAGTTTCAGCTGCAAAACTGAATGCAGTAAAGCACAGTGTACCTGCACCAAACTGTTTGTCACCTGTATGGCCTTTTGCAAATGCGAAGGAACACTTGCTTGCAATAATCCAATGACTGTCATTGTCCCACCCTATGAGGATACATGAACTGTCTTCAGACGCCCTTCAGCCACTCTTGCTGTGAGAACTACCAGCAGACACTGGAGAGTGTTCCAGTGTTTTCTCCCTATTAAACAATTCAAGTGATTTTAATACTACATTTTTTCAAAAGTATTGTGGATTAACATATTTCTGAAAACTTGGTGAATACTTTACATAGATGGCGGCCATCTTGATTTCTCTGAAGTAGCCATTTGTGACGCTCCACCACATAAAGAATCGCATTGCACTAGAGGTAAATTTTTAGTTATTGACATACAAAAAACAGACTGAAAATCGAACAATTCTATCAAAAGTTACTACAATTTGAAATGATAGACTGTAGGAAATGTCAAAATGAGAAATGGACAATTTTAGCATCCTAATAGGTGGTTAGATTGAGGGGTTTGCTATTTTCAAAGCACGTTTAAAGACAAAAGGAAACAGAATTATGCCTTGATATTTTACTACAAGGTAGAATAAGTGCTATAAATTTATAATAAATCAAAATCTCAAAATCGACCACCTCACCCCCTCCTGCCTTTAATGGCTCCTAGCGGAAAAATGGATTATGTGCTAAGCGACTCATTTCGTGGTGGAGTGTCACATTTTATCCAATATTTGATATGTATTTCATTAAGTGTGATTACTTTTTCTTCCATTGCATGCTATTTAGCCAAGTTTGTAGATTTTGTATGTCTTTAAATGCATGATACCCCTCACAACATCTTTCATTCTAATTCTACGGCGGCCATCTTGGATTTTCACTTCCAGACAAAAATGCCCAAAGTTTAGCGTTTGGCCCCCATCAGATTTGAAATCAGCAATGAAAACTCAGTGAGAATCACCAAAGAAAAAAACTTTATGACGCAAAACAAGCTTTTCCATCTGGCGCTCGGACTATAACATTGAAGTGAACTTGTATGAACTCTACTCTCTCCCCCTCCAACATCCGGAAAAAGAGAAATATCTTCTGTCCCTTAGGGATATCACTTGGGTATCATCAGGCCCCACTTGCAAGTTTGGAGGAACAAAAAGCACATATTAGAACATTTGTATTAAAAAAGAAGAGGATACAATTTTGTTTTAACCTCTACAACTTTAACTTAAGGTTATCACCCTATTTGGACACAAGAAGACATGTACATAAAAAAAACACCCTGAGAAACATGACAAATACTTGAAATGGGAATTCATCAAAATAATAAACCACATTCTTATAAACAATGTCAAGTTTTTTTGTCTCTTGTTTTTTTTTTTTTTTTTTTTTTTTACAATATGAATATCATTAAAACATTTGCTTTGCTCAGAGTTATTAAAGCTATCAAAACTTTTGAACTCATATGTTTCTTGGTCAAAATGCTTTTTACAAAAATCAGACTTAGGTCATTTAGGATGCGAAACACTGTAAAGTACAACTTCAGGTATGGTAGGTAAGATTAACAAACATAAACTTTAAATAAAGACTTAAGGATCACAGCATGCTAATAATAACATCATATTTAATGGATAATAATCATCAACATTCTGTTTTCATTTAAACTTAATCCCTTTTCCCAGGACTGCCTTATTGAGACATGAAAAGAAATTATATCACAAGCAGTATACATGTCCCAAGAAACAGATAAAAACAGGGTGTTATTCCTAGCAATGATTAAGAAAATGAAAGCTGTAAAATCAACAACTGTCAAATTGATCAAGGTGATCATCTCATTACTTTTTTAACATTTCAGCACACCATAGACTAAATGAGTAGCAGTGCAGTTTCTCAGGACTCGTGACATGACCAGCTTTTGGCCTCTTTGTGTCATAGTGCCAGTATTCCATGCGCTGTCGACATGTATACCAATCGTTCATTTACTGATTTAGCTCCAAGATCGGGCAATCACAAGAGTAGCTTCATTTCTTACAAATACAATTAGACATGAATGGATAAAAACCTATGTGTGTTTCTAATTCAAATATATCGATGTTTTGCAAGCCATAAATGTTTCTCAGGACATTAAAAAATGCTGTGACAAAAACAGAAAACTCACCTGGTCTTTGTTCCATCATTTTCCCTTCCCATTACACTTGTTGGAATGTGGGCAAGGGTTTCCAGCATTTCATCTTATTTCTTTTTTTTATTTTATTCTTTTATATTGAGGATAATGGGATAAGCACTCGTGCTTTTTTTTCATCCAGTCCCCATGTGTATGCTGTTGTGTAAATATTGTCATCTGTTCCCACCGGCACATGATGGCCTACTCTTATGAAAAGCGGAACAGGATTTAACGTGTGTGCAAAATGTTCTGTGTGTGTTCGCACACGGGCCTCGGTTTATGGTCTCATCCGAAAGACTTCTGGGGAGAGTGGAGTCAGCACTGATGTTAACTCCAGGGGAAAAATCCTCTCCAATGGGAATCGAACACAGGTCGTCAAATTACAAGCACAATGTTCTGACCACTAGGCTATCCCGTCCCCATAAAAATGTTTGTCGTGGTTTGTCTGCTTCATACAGGGGTATGAAGAAGCAGTGTGTTTCTCAGGACTTTGTGACTTGAAAATTTTAACAATTTCAAAAACGGTCATTTCAAGGTATAATCAGATGCCTTTGTAAGTATAGAAATTAGAATGCATTTTCATACCGAGAATCATGTATACTTTGGCCATCTCCATACAAGCTGTTGTTTAGTTGGGACAGTCGATCTTTTGACAATATGACTGTGACATAATGCGTCACTAGAAACCGCCCATTTTCGCAGCTTTATTTTAAATACCAATTAGATTTATTTTTTCTTCTAAACGGATATTAATTTTGGAAGGATGTATCATTCATCTTTAAAAACAGTGCAAACTTCATTTGTAAAGTAAATGGCAACTGCATGATTTATCTTATACAACTTGCCCACCAACAAAATGGCTGGTTTTTCCCCACAGTTTTGCTCAATTTTGAGGCACATTTATCTTTTAAAAAAATGTGCTTTTGTCTCTGAACGAAAAATTCTCCAAAGTATACGTAATTGATATATTTAAACTACTTGTTGTAGAGTTGACTTAAAAATAAACTAGTTGTGGACTTTTCCCTATGCAAGTGTCAGCGGAGCACCTTGTACCTTTTGAGAGTGGATCATATATATTATATATATATATATATATTTTTTTTAGTAAGTTCTAGATTTGAAAATGTTAGAAGTAGTTTTGTCTGATACCAATTTTTAGTTCTAAAAATAAGGTGTTTTTCAGATACTTTTTCAGTCTCATTGATGTAGACTAGTACAGTGTTAAGTTAAATTCCTCTAATTATGACTTTTTTCCAGTTTGAAGTTGATGACATTAGTTATAATATCACTTCTAATTTTCAAAAATGTTACAGAGCATCTTTTAATAATGGGCTTATCTTTTACAGTCTAACTGAAAGCAGCATCAGAGACATGTCAGGAACTGCCCAGAATCAGGGGACAAAGCCCCAGGTACATTCTGACGATGTCCCGACCTCCACCAAATCAGCAGACACGACCACCAGCACTGAGGAGGCTTCAGCCGCCACTGCAGGAGGCAGTGGGGAGAGTCAGCAGGATGCTGCAGGGAGCTCAGAAAGGCCCGCTGCGTCGCCAGAACCCAACTGCGCCATTTGTCTGGGGCAGCTGGAGAACAAGTCTTTTACCGACAGCTGTTTTCACATGTTCTGCTTTGTCTGCCTGCAAGAATGGTCCAAGGTAAGGTGCTTTTTTTTTCTTCTTTTTTGTTGTTGTTGTCAGACGCATAAAAAATGTATCATTTGATTTGCCTCAGGGTTTTTATATGAGGTCTGTGACTGTACATATATTACACATGTATGTGAAGTTTTAATAAAGTTTTTATATTTTCTTGTATGATTGTATATTACAGAGTGATTCAAACATAGTATATATGTTTTTCTTTGAGTTTAGAAGTTTTCTGGTATGATTGTATATTACAGAGGGATTCAAACATAGTAAACATTGTTTTTCTCTCAGTTTAGAAATTTTCTGGTATGTGTGTGTTACAGAGTGATTCAAAGATAGTAAACATTGTTTTCCTCTCATTTTGGAAATTTTCTAGTATGATTGTATATTACAGAATGAGTCAAACATAGTAATTAGTATACATTGTTTTTCTCTCAGTTTAAAAATTCGTGACTGCTCAGGTTTTGCAGTAATTTTGAAATTAGACCCTCTTGTCAAAGTTAAAAAACAAAATTTTGTTTGTTTTTCGGTTTGTTTTTATTAAAGAAAGAAAATCATAGAAGTAATGGGTTTTAAGATTTTTGGACAATTATTGAAGGCACACTGTGAGACAGATCAGCAGTTACGTTTTGGGTTGGTTTGTTTTTTTTGTTTCACAGCTACAGCTTTGAGGTGCTTCAATGGTGACATTTTACATATGTGATCGTTTTTCACACCACCACTAAGGTAGCTGCATTCCAACTTTGGGGATGTAACCAATTTTAAATTGATTTTGGAAAGGATACTAAAAGACATCTTCTTCACTGAACACTCAAGATTGTTGTATGCCATTTGAGCTTCACTTTTTGCAATGCCATTAAGCACCTGACAAGTCAGGCCCGGCGCGTTTGACTTTGGCATGGGAGAGAACTGTCACCTTTTACGTTTTTTCTGGAAAAAAAGGCAGGAGAAGGGACTGAGAAGGCAGAAAGTAGACAAGAAAGGGACAGGAAGAAAAGGAACAAGGAAGAAACAAAGAGAGAGACAGAAAGGAGGGAATTCCTGGCACAGAATTTCCTGAAGGTTGGAATGCTGTTTATACTGACAGGCCCTGGCATCTGTACAGGGGGAAGACATCTTACTAAAACAAAGTAAAATTATCCCCTTTCCTGAAGAAAGTAGTTCTTTTAAAGAAGTGTACATGTGTGTGTGTGTAATATATATATATATATATATATATATATATATATATATATATTATATATATAACACACACACACACATGTACACTATATATATATATATATATATATATATATATATATATATATATATATATATATATATATATATATATGTGGCACTCCACCACGAAATGAGTCGCTTAGCACATAACCCACTTTTCCGCTAGGAGCCATTAAAGGCAGGTTGGGTCAAGTTGACAATTTTGAGATTTTGATTGATTATTAATGTATAGCCATTATTTTCTACCTTATAATGAAATATCAAATCATAATTTTGTTTCATTTTGCCTTTAAACATGTTATAAATATATCCAAGCCCTCATTCTGACCACCTATTAGGATGCTAAACTTGTCAATTTCTCATTTTGTGATTTCCCGCAGTCTAGCATTTCAACTTGCAATAACTTTTCCTAGATTTGTCCGATATTCAATCTGTTTTTTGTATTGTATAGCCATTTTATTGCAGTTTGATAACATGTGAATAACTCAAAATTGACCTCTGGTGCAATGCGTCTTATTATGTGGTGGAGCGTTGCGCTATATATATATATATATATATATATATATATATAATATATATATATATAAATATATATATATACACACACACACACACACACACACACACACATTTGCATGCTTTGCATCTTTGTAGAAAGAAAGTATATTTTTGCAGTACAGCTTAGACATCAAAAAAAAAAAAAAAAAAAAAAAACTGACCCAAGTCTCCCTGCCCCAAAAGAGGTTGTATCATTCTCAAAACAGGGATGATTATTTTGTTTGCCTACAAATTTTCTAGCTTTGCTCAAATCATAGCTTTTCAAGTTATGACCTTTCCTGTGTTTTCAGTCTTTGAACATTACAAACGGGCCAAGAGTTTTGAAATATTAGTGTAAAATGCTGTAAAAGAGCCTTGATTCTTGTTTGTGATTTATAAATTGTGTGCACACTCATATTGCCTTTCGTGCAGGTGAAGGCAGAGTGCCCTCTATGCAAGCAACCCTTCAAGTCCATCATTCACAATGTCAAGTCCTACAATAACTATGACCAGTTCTACCTCGACCATCATCACCGTGCCGCCCAGCCGATGCCCTTTGGCTGGAACTTTGACCGCTCGTTCCATTACCGCACCACGCTGACCATGGACCACCGCTACCTGAACCTGCCCCACTACCACGTGGTGGAGAGGGAGATGGCGGGCAGACAGCCCTCGGTGCCCATCTACCGCCGCTCCGTCATCCCTCGCTACAGGCTGCGCTCACGCACCGTGCACCCTCTGGTCAGACCCTTTCCCGAGCCTGTCTCCACCACAAACTACCGCAGACAGATCTACGAGTCAGGCCGCAGAGTGTCGGGCTTGACTTCAACACACCGCAGACGAAGAGCGTCTCCCGATTTCTTCAGTACCAATCCTGCCCAGATGCATCGACTGGTGCCATGGCTGAATCGGGAATTGAATGCTCTGCTCTACGATGCTGAAGGACAGGTATGTGTTGTTCTTTAGATTAGGATCTTTAAATGAATTGAAAAACAGCTTCAGAAGAGTTCAGCCCCCCCCCTCCCAACACACACACACACACACACACACACAGCTGTTTAATTTTACTTGATAAGAGGATGTTAAAGCGCTTTAACTGACAGTGGGGGGTGGAGATGATGCAAAGGCCTACATGTGACTCTGAAAGGAATGCATTTTAATAGAGCCAGCTGATCTGTATCAGCTATCATTGTGTATTGCAAGAATGTTTCTGAAAGTAACAGAACAGACAGTGTAGAAATAGTACTTCTTAGCTAAACCGACTGATGTCTGCAAGGGATGAAGGCAAGGTAGTGAGTAGAGCCATGTGGGGAACAGACTGCCAGTGTAGAAAAAACCTGTTATGAACTGTATTTTGCTGAATGAACCCCAGAGGGGATTCCACATATTGTACAGATGGAAAAAATGATGGGTGTGAGTTGGGAACAAAACTGTTTGTTATTCTGGAGAGATTGTAGCTCAAAATTGTCTTTTTGTAAATTTGTTTAACTGTTGCGTTAGCAGGCAAGACCAATCAGTGTGACTTTCTAGATCCAATCAGAATTAGGTTTTTATCCTTGGGCTAAATTGAATCAGGAGCATTTGGCAAGATTTGGGGGTCTTTCATGTGTTGATAAAAAAGGTTTTTATATATATATATATATATATATATATATATATATATATATATACAGGGTTCGCGATAACCGGTAATTGTCGGTATTTTACCGATTGTAAACAGGGAATACCGAAAATTTTCAAAGCAGCCGGTACCGCGTACCGGTTCTGTTTGCCTGTGACCGATTAGATTTCCGTCTCAAAAAAAAAGAGTCTGCAGTGACGTTTTCTGACAGTCTGTCATGGGCCTGTACTGTGCTTACCGCACCTACCCCTTCCGACGAACATCTTTAGCGCCAGCCTCATTATTAGCCTAGCACGCAGAACAGCAAGCTTTACTGTGAAAGAATAGAGCTTCGCACTCTTCTCGGCATGACAGCGACTTCCATTCACATTGAGTAAATGGGGCCTAGATTTATTTATTCTGTATTCTTTTAATCTTTCATATCGAGGATAATGGAATAAGCACTCCTGTGCTTTTTCACATCCAGTCCCCGTGTGTATGCAGTTTTGTAAATGTAATCCGTTCCCACCGGCACACGACGGCCTGCTCTTACGAAAAGTGAGGGTCTATGACTATGAATTTGCGCGTTGCTTTCAGAGAGAAGAGTCGAAAACCAAATCTAAATTGAACAAAGATCTAGATGAGCGCTAAGCATAGAAACAAGAAAGAAGAATATAAGTCACACGAATGATGCCATGCAAAACAACAGACTGACACGGACAGTGGCACAGGCGCTAGAAAAAAATCCTATTTCCTTCGTGGCTTCATGCCCAAGAAGCGAGTGGCAGCAGCACGGCAGTCAAAGTCTGAGAGATTCGCGTTCAATTTAGATTTAGTTTTGCTGCCCAACAATCCCCCCCTCCCCCACCCCCTCACTGATTAGTTTCGTTTTGTTCACAGTACGTACCGGATTTTATTTTCTGGGGACCGATTTTGGGGGAGTTGGTCAAGATATCTCTGAAATGGCAACTCGCAGTACCGGTTTTAAAAAATCCTAGCGCGAACCCTGATATATATATATATATATATATATATATATATATATATATATATATATATATATATATATATATATATAAAGACAAATTACATCATATAAACTGTGAATCTGCTTTGCTGTTGTAATGTTGAATATTTTTACCAAATGGTATAGGTCACTAGTGAAGGGTATATTGTCACCCCCTAATGGGATGTCATTTTGAAACCCCCCCTTCCCACCTATCACACCTCTAATTCAGACAACATAAAACAGACACCAATTAATATTTCAAACATTTATTACAAACATCCAACCATTTACGAAACAAAAAAAACACTTGTTCAACATTTCCACCAATTCAATACCACAAACATCACAAGCTTCACACCCAGATTTTTTTCCCATTGTCCAACATCATACTAATAGTGAAATTGTTTTCCCCTCAGTACTCCTTAGCATTTTGTTTTATATGCTATTATATTTGCAACACACACACTTTCGCACGCATGAACGCAAGCTTGCACACTCATATATGCACGCAAGCTCACACTCACACTCACACTCACTCACACACACACACACCACACACACACACACACACACACACACACACACACACACACACACACACACACACACACACACACACACACACACTCATCACTCACACAGACACTCACACATGTACACACACTCACTCACACACACACGCACACACACTCATGCACACGCACGCACGCACACACACACACACTCACACACACAAACACACACACACTCGCACACACACACACACACACACACACACACACACACACTCACACATGTCTGATATCACTATTTAGTGGAAGGACGTTAAACTGAAGAAATACCCAGAGTCCAACCCAAACTCAATTTCTCAATCTCTACACAACAAAACTTAAGTGGAATCTATCGATAATCTCTACACGACAAAACTTAAGTGGAATCTATCGATAATCTCTACACAACAAAACTTAAGTGGAATCTATTGATAATCTCTACACAACAAAACTTAAGTGGAATCTATCGATAATCTACACAACAAAACTTAAGTGGAATCTATCGATAATCTCTACACAACAAAACTTAAGTGGAATCTATTGATAATCTCTACAGGACAAAACTTAAGTGGAATCTATCGATAATCTCTACACAACAAAACTTAAGTGGAATCTATCGATAATCTCTACACAACAAAACTTAAGTGGAATCTATCGATAATCTCTACAGGACAAAACTTAAGTGGAATCTATCGATAATCTCTACACAACAAAACTTAAGTGGAATCTATTGATAATCTCTACAGGACAAAACTTAAGTGGAATCTATCGATAATCTCTACACAACAAAACTTAAGTGGAATCTATCGATAATCTCTACACAACAAAACTTAAGTGGAATCTATCGATAATCTCTACACAACAAAACTTAAGTGGAATCTATCGATAATCTCTACACAACAAAACTTAAGTGGTTAGTTAGTTAAAGTCTGTCCAGAGCCATAAGGCTCATCAGGCCGGTGCTTATCCCGGTTTCTGTGGCGTTAAGCGACTGAGAGTCATAGACTCCCCCCTGGATAGGACGCCAGTCTATCGCAGGGTTAACCCCCAACACAAGGTTTGGTACCCCTTTTACACCTGGGTGGGGTGAGAAAATAGCCGTAAAGTGCCTTTTCCAAGGGCACAACGCCATAGCGGAATAGCTGGGATCGAACCCGCAACCTTTAGATTACGAGTACAACGCCCTAACCACTAGGCCACAGCGGCGGCATAAAACTTAAGTGGAATCTTTCGATAATCTCTACACAACAAAACTTAAGTGGAATCTATTGATAATCTCTACACAACAAAACTTAAGTGGAATCTATCGATAATCTCTACACAACAAAACTTAAGTGGAATCTTTCAATAATCTCTACACAACAAAACTTAAGTGGAATCTATCGATAATCTCTACACAACAAAACTTAAGTGGAATCTATTGATAATCTCTACACAACAAAACTTAAGTGGAATCTATCGATAATCTCTACACAACAAAACTTAAGTGGAATCTATCGATAATCTCTACACGACAAAACTTAAGTGGAATCTATCGATAATCTCTACACGACAAAACTTAAGTGGAATCTATCGATAATCTCTACACAACAAAACTTAAGTGGAATCTATCGATAATCTCTACACAACAAAACTTAAGTGGAATCTATCGATAATCTCTACACAACAAAACTTAAGTGGAATCTTTCGATAATCTCTACACAACAAAACTTAAGTGGAATCTATTGATAATCTCTACACAACAAAACTTAAGTGGAATCTATCGATAATCTCTACACAACAAAACTTAAGTGGAATCTATCGATCATTTCTAGACAACAAAACTTTTGAAACAGCACAAGACATTTCTTATGACATGTGACAGCAAATTCTTAAATGGTAAACATGGATTTTCAGGATCTTTTTCAATACCATAATAGCATAAGGTGATTTTGAAGGGTTTTGCAGGAAATGTTCATTGATTCTGACTCAGAAAGGGATTTTGATGGCTCTACTTAAGCTGATATAGACATTGAAGTGACGGTTAGTGATCTAGGTGACAATGATTCTTGATAGTGTTTTTAGTGAAGCTGATTATGATTATGGTTGTGAATGCAATGTTCAAGTGTCCATGAACATTTGTCGCTGACCCATGTCACGGAAAGTTCTGGTCCCAAGGAAATGCCTGATGGTATTTCTGAGAAATAAAAAGTTCTATTTGTTTATGACAGACAAAATGGTCACTTTGTTTGTGAATTTCCACAGTCTGGTAGATTGCATGAAAAAACCCAACTCCACAGGCAGTGGTGGATAGGTGGTCTAGAGGTAACGCACCTGCCTAGAAAGCCAAAAGTATGGGTCGGAAGTGTGAGGTGGTTCAAACCCCACTTGGGCCCAAAACTTTTCCCCCATCCATTAGTCCATCAGTGGTTGTGTGGGTGCTAGTCTTTCGGATGAAACAATAAACTGATGTCCCGTGTGTTACACATTTAACACACATTAGCTGGCACTGCTCTTGTGGCAATGCGCTCTCCACAGGGAGAGCAGCCCATATTTCACGCAGAGAAATCTGCCGTGACTTTATTGGGGTATTTTAAAAAAATAAAATAAAAACAAGTCAACACTTTCTGGTTTTTATGTGTTTGGGGTTGTGGGTTTTTTTTTGTCAATGGCAAAATATATTTACATGCAGAACACAATGCCTAATTTTTTTTTTAATTTCTCATCTATGCCTTTGTTAAAATTTATGAAAATAGATAGTCTAGAGCTATATAAAACACATCCACAGTTATAATAGTTGGATATAAGAAGTTGCTCAGGTGTTTTTTCACAGGAAAAAGAATGCAGGGACAGAGAAAGTGCAGTGTGTAAGAAAGGTAGAGTGTTAAAGGTTAATCTGACCTAGACAATAGAAATAGAATAGGAGAACAAAAAAGAGCATGCCACAAATTTCATACATTTACTGGGGGGGAAAAATTCATGTTTGCTTTTGTTTTGCAGGTGACATTTGTTCTGGAACTGATTCTGGGGCTGATCAAGCGCTTCCGCATCGACAGCGAGGAGTTTTACGAACACATCCACCCCTACCTCCACCATTTCACCCGACACTTTGTCCACGAGTTCCACCACTTTGCCCGCTCCCCCTACACCATGCAGAGCTACGACACCAAAGCCGTTTACCAGGAGCCCTCCCAGACGGTGTCCAGCTCCGATTCCACTGCCAGCAACAGCGATGTGGTTGTGGTGGATGATGACGACGATGAACCGGGGGTGTCCAGCTCTGGAGAGAGGCGGTTCAGACTGCCGGGCACCTCCAGCCCCTGGCACAGCCCTCCCTCGGCCAGCCTCTACGCTGCCTCCCCCTCCGCCCTGGCCGTGTCCCGCTGGGACTCCCCCACGCCCGGTCCTTCCTGGGACCTCAGCGGCTCTTCCCACTCTCCTGTCAACGTGGACGGGAGCTCCGACAGTGATGCCTCCACCATCATCGACCCCAGCTATGTCGCCCCAGACGCGGGCAGAGCCCAGCCCGCCAGGCCTGCCAGCCGTGAGAGCAGCGACGCGGAGGAGGTGATCTTCCTCTCCTATGACAAGCCCTGGGAAGAGCGGTCCCCCATCCAGCTGTCGTCAGGCAGCGACAGTGAGCGCTCGCACTTCATCAAGGCTCTCAAGCAGGAGAACAACAAACGGAAGAAGGCCAGATCCCTGTCCGAGGCCAACCCCAGGAGCAGAGACAGAGCCCGGGAGAGGTCAAGGTCGCCACCTGCTGCTGCGTCTCAGGTTCAGGCCAGCTCCAGACCCCATCCTAGTTCTGCGGGGGATCAGGCCTCTTCCACTAGCGCCAGCAGCAAAAGCAGACATAAGAGAAAGAGTCGTCATCACGACAAGGGGGAAGAGACTTGCCTCTCCTCACGCCCCAGTCACAGAGAGAAGCGAAAAAGCTCCCACCCCCACACCAGCGCACCTCCCAAAAAGCGCCACCATGGCCCAGAAGGGGACACTGCAGCAGAGAGTGTAGCGGAACAGGGTGCCAGCCAGAAAAAGCACAAACACAAAAAGCACAAAAAGAACAAAGAAAGAAGAGAGAAGCGCTCCAAGAGACAGCAGGATCCTGAGGAGCAGAGACCTGACCATGCTCAGGGCCCCATGGACGGGGCAGCAGCAGCCTCAGCCTCAGCAGAGAGAGCAGACCACTGCAAGAAGCATCCCTCAGGCCACAAGAAGTCGCGGGTGAAGAACAGCGGGGAGGCAGCGCAGGGGGAGGTGAGGGAAGGGCACAGCGGGCACCACAGCGACAGCCTGCTGTCCGACACCAGCTCCAGTTCAGGGCACAGCTCCTCCACCACCCCCTCCCTCACCGACCGCGACTCCAGCCCTGCCCTGCACTTCTCCCGGCAGCAGCGGCTGCAGCAGGCTCTGCAGGAACGTCAGCGCCGCACGCGTCTGCCGGCCGCTGTGCCCCGGCTGCTGAACATGGCGCCCTCCTGGAGCAACATCTCCAGACTGGCCAGCATGCTGGCTGCCCACAGTCATGATCCGCTGGCCACCATGCCTGGCCCTAGCCAGTCCTCGGAGGATCCTGTGGTCATTTCCACATCCTCTGACGACAGTGACACCGAGAGTGGCCTCAGGAGAGGCGAGGCTGACCGCATGACCAGTGACAGCATGCCTGTGGCCAAAACTGTGGTGGTGCCCTGCAGCTCCAACCCTGAAGTGCCCACCCCCGCCATTGACTGTGCCAGCATGCCCGCTTCTGCAGGGGCATCCAGGCCCCTGGTGGTGGACCATTACTTTGAGGTGGAAAGCATTTCATCGGAAGCTGAAACCTCAGACTTGGAAGTGGTGGATGTGGACTCGGGGTCTGACAGTGACAGTGACCCCTGCAGCTCCAGCAAGAGAGGCCAGCTTGTGCAGACTGACCCTCAGGCTGCTGAGCAGTGTGAGGTGGGCAGGTTTAGCCACAACTCCAACAGCACCGCAAGAAAAAGAACATCAACAGATGTCGCGTCTTCCTCAAGTGGCTCTGGAAAGGGAAAGAAGAAAAAGACCCTTTCACCATGCAGCATAGCAGATAATATGAAACAAAACAAAACTTCCAAGTCTCAGAAATCTGCTTCTTGTGCGAAGAACCCTTTCTCCATAGACTTCATTCTGGGGGAAGATGTGTTATTTGGAAATGCCGGCAGGTCTGCTGCAGTCTCCATGCCAAAACCTGCCACCAGACCTTTCCATCATTTGTCCACACGCATGTCCAGTCACGAAGTCCCCCCTTCCCAGTCACAATCTCAAGGCACCACCTCAGATGATCATTTGAGCTCCCAGCCTCTCTCTCTGGGGCCTTCTTTTCATCCGTTTACGTCTCGGCAACAAGAGGAAAGTCAACACACTCCTCTTTCCTATGTCATTGCTCAACTGGCCAGAGAGAACCAGGCCCAGAAGTTAACAGAATACAAAGCTGGTGAAGATGAAGCCATCGATGTCCTCAACAGTTCACTGGCCAGGGCTAGCAGCCCTTCTCCTCCTGCAGACTGTCAGCCGAGTGCAGAAAGCCTTCCTCCCCTGCCCTCCCTGCAGACATGGACCACACAGACCACCTCTCCTGCAGTCTCCAGCCACGCCACAGAAGACTGTTCTCCTTCACCTCCGCCTTGCTCACCGTCTGGTGCCCAAGGTCCTTCACCCCACACAGCTCTCTCTGGGACCCTGGAAGACAGTTGTCCTTCTCCAGTGATCTCTCAGCCTGACTCAGAGAGCCTGTGTGCTGTTCCCCCTAAACTCTGCCAGCACAGTGCAGAAGATTCTGGGGACGGAAATAGCGTCAAGGACAAGGAGAGCAAAGTACTGGAGGAGGACACTGTGAAAGGAAATGAGAGCAACCACAACAGTGCCAGTGGGGATGGGAAAGAGTTTTCGGATGACGACATGGATTTTGGCTGCATTGCTGATGGACAGGTACGTGCACTGGAATCCTCGTTTTTTGAAGAGGACAAAGAGAAAGAGGTTGATGCCCTGGGGAATTAGATCACAGTGCTGATTTCCCTGCTAATGACTCGAGTAAAATGGAAACTGACAAGGCCGTTGTGACTGACAAGCAGAGTGATGTAAGGAAATGGAGAGAGGAGGAGAAAAGTGAAGAGGAAGATGAAATGCTGAATGGTGCCCTGGCCACAGAGGTGGACGAACATGTGGAAAAGCTTTTGCTCTGTGAGGACGTCAGCACCTGTGTTCCCAGTGCCAGTGAGCCAGAAAAAGATGCCTCAGACCAGCAGGACAGTGTGGGGTCAGAGGAGCCAAGTCATTGCTGTGAGTTACACACAGACAGTGCTGACCAAAGTGGTCCGGCCACAAGTGGTCAGTCAGACACAGCTGCTTCCAAGTCTGAAGTGGGAGGCATCAGCGGATCTTCCCTGAAGGACGTGGGAAAGGATCCTCACAGTTCTTCAGCTGCTGACGCTAGAGCAGTGTTCCCTCTGGCAGAAGCTTGTTCTGACCTCAGCAGAACTCCTTCCCTGGACCTCTTGTCTGGTGAAGCTGAAGCTGACCATTGCTCCCCAGACACTGGCAGTGCAGTGCAGCCCCAGGACACAGCGGCTTCCATACCTGCTACCACAGAAACGGAACACAAAAGTGTTCATCCCACTCAGGACAGCGTGTGTGAAAACAGTGCAGATGTGCGTGTTTTAAATCAGCCACCAGCACCCTGTAGCGATAGTGTAGAAGAGCTGGCAAGAGATTATAAGTTATAAGCAATTTATTGAAATGATAGCATTAGTAACATGCCAGTGGTAGATGTGATCAGATTTAATTAAACTGTTAGTTTGACCTTGCCTATTCCTGTTAACACATCATTATCTTGTGTTCAGTTTTCCCTCAAGGTGGAAAAAAAAGTGAATTATAAATCTGTTTCAATTGTAATGAATACTGAAGAAAGAAAAAGTGTCAAATAAAAGACGTGAAGCTTTTCATACTGAAAGAAGTATGTACTGTAAAACAGTTTGTATTCTGTTAGATCTGCATTACCTGGCCAGTTTGACTATTCAATAGAGTGTGAACAGTGAAACAGACCAGTATTGAGCCAGGCACACTTTCTGCTGGTCTGTGGACTAGAATGTGGGTGGGCCCTCTAATCCTTCAGTGAGTCATCCATGCCCCACCTTTTTGCATCTGTAGACATAGTGGGGCTGGGTATGAATGGAAATCTTGCTGTCAGAAGAAGGGATAGAGCGCAGTGTTGGTGGTGTTAGCGAGGACGCAGTGCTCAGTCTTCATCCCCCCAGTCCTCAACGATCAATGGCTGCTGCATGCACAGAATCAGCCATGGCTGTCCATTATGCAAACCGGAGGAGCTCTGTGTGTGTGTGTGTGTGCCAAGTGAGTTCACTGCATGCTGGTTTGGTGTCACTGCTTTGTGTTTGACTTTGTTTGATGATGAAGTGGAGCAGGTGTGGCAGAGGTAGGTACCCCTGTCTGCAGAGGGGAGGGAGCATTGGGGTGACTGACTGACTGATGGTCAAGATTCACCCTGTGACTGACTGACTGACTGACTGATGGTCAAGATTCACCCTGTGACTGACTGACTGACTGATGGTCAAGATTCACCCTGTCTGTGACTGACGGCCTTGCCAGTGGCTGTGCTGTGTGTCCTCTAGCAGTTTCTCAGGAAGCATGTGTGTCAGTGAAATCTGTTTCATATTTCATGTCACTGACATTGACGCTTTTAGTTTCATTAGAATGAAAGAATGTCTTTGTCGTGTAAGGTCGTTAAATTCATGATGAAATTTGTTGTGTTTTCATTCCTTGAGCTAGAGCTTTGAGGGTCACTACTGGGGAGATTTTGGGAATGCATCTGCTTTTACCCATTATCAAGGTAGCTGCATTCTGACTTCAGGGAATGATGGATTCTAATTGACTTAATCATAGAATACTTTAAAGAGAACTGTTTTCATTTTTGTGAAAGTAAGATGAAACCCGTCAAGTTGTGTATTTGTGAAATGATAAGCTGTATGTCGGTCGCTGGTTTGTTTGTTTGGGTTGTTTTTTTTTTAGTTAGTATGATTTTTGTTAAATTCTGTCTGTCTGAATTTGCCATGAATGCTATTTAATGTACATGTGTCATAGCTGAAATTAAATTTTAATTGATTTTTCCACAGTCTTCAGAATAAACTACTTCATGTCAGATTTTTTTTTTAATGCTACCTAGATATGTAGTCTCCAAAAACAAAGAAGTAAACAGCAAACAAAAAATATAGCCAAAAACCCCCTACAAAAACCCTCAACTATACTTTCCTGCAGAAAATTGTGGTCTTTTTCACCAAGCTGATAGTAGGGATTTTTTCCCTATGTAAATGTTATAATTTGATAGGGCGTGTGTTCAGTGTTATGTGGTGTATATACTGCATGAAGGAATGTTGTTGGTCACAGGTGACAGAATCAAAAGTAGTCACTTTTGACAGGCCTGTACCGTGTGTCATAGATCTCTGTAGGGTCTTTTGAGAAGAGCTTAGGACTCTGTATTAGGAGACCAAAACAGTTACAGTTATTTTTACATTGTGTCATTATAGTTTTTTTTTTAATTATTTAAGCCCTCTAAAAGAACCTGGCTGTGGTGACAAGAGAGGTGTTCCTGGCAAAATTGAGTTGGGGAAAAAAACAAGACAAAAAAACGCTCATACAGAAACTAATTGACATACATGCAGACAGCAAAATTTGAAAAGAAAAAAAATAGGGATGGGGTGGTACTGCTCTTGTAGTGATGTACTTTCCTCAGGAAGAGCAGCCTGAATTTCACAGGGGAATCTGCCCTGACTGAAACCAGTGAAAGCAACCAGATATAAATTACAATGTATACAATACATTACACGTACATCACAGATGTATCTGTTGAACAGCACTGACCTGTCCAGGCAGCTTGTTGTGTCCACCTCTGAAGCCAGATGAGATAATGAATGTTATAGACAGACCTGTCTGTGTAAGCACATGGTCTCCTCCACCCAAACAAGACCTGTGGCGTGGATGTGCATGTATACCCCCACAGGGGGTGCTGGTCAGTTCTTGTCTAAAGCTGGAGCTAAGCTGTTTTGTGTCATTGCCAACTAGTGCTACATGAATTTCTCTGCCGATTGAGAAAATAAAGTATTGGTATTGATTGTGAGACTAAGGGAACTTTAGTTTAAGTTTAGAGTTGAACATTATCAGCTTCAAACACTCTCCCTGAAATAACTCAACACAGTCACAGACTAGGTTATGTAGGAGGCCAGGCATAGAGAGAATTTGGGTGTGTATGTGTACTATGCACTACTGCATAGCTTAAAGATGTCAGTTTGGGATGCAGGCACTTTTTTTCAGAATATACTCAAGTATATTCTTGTTTGTTTGTTTTTTTGTTGTTGTTTTGTTTTTTTTTTTGGGGGGGGGGGATTCAGCATTGCAGATTTGTTGAAAAGTAATTTAAATTGTACAATATACAGTCGTTGTGATGTGTTGAGTGACCAAAAGCCCATTCTTACTGTACAGTATTGATGTGTCATGCATGGTCATGTATACATTTGTGTGTGTGTGTGTGTGTGTGTGTGTGTGTGTGTGTGTGTGTGTGTGTGTGTGTGTGTAAGAATCTTACTTCATAAGAACCAAAAACTTATGTAGTGTGTGACTGCATGTTTTTTGGAGATATCACCAAATGGACATGTATGTATACATACATATGCATGCAGTAATACAGTGCGCAGTTTGAGGTTCAGTAGAGGTGTTGCATCCACCAAGAAAGCTAGAGGTCTGTGATTCAAATCCAAGCTAGTTCTAAAGTGAGTGCTGCTCTTTTGAAAGAACAGGCAGTAGATGTGTCATGTGCCATTTAGCACACATAATCGAACCTGCAGTAATTAGCCCTTTGCAAAACTGTGTATAAAGATACATACTGTACATGTAGACAAGGCAAAGAAATCAAAGTGTGGAGCCATTCTATCATACAGGCAGGAGCAAGAATTCAATTTGAATGACAACTGTGCTATGTAGCCTTTCCTCTGAAAAGCTGCCAGAAGTTTGCACAGAAGACTGTGTGATATTATTGTATACATGATTTCAACACTCCAGCAAGAACACATTCATAGTCTATGGCTGGTAATGTTATGTATGGGGGACGGATAGCCTAGTGGTCAGAACATTGCGCTGGCAATTTGACGACCCAGGTTCGAGTCCAGTCGAGGAAATTTTCTTCCTGGAGTTAACATCAGTGCTGACTCCACTCTCCCCAAAAGTCCTTCGGATGAGACTTTAAACCGAGGCCCCGTGTGCGTACGCACGCAGAACATCTTGCGCACACGTTAAATCCTGTTCCGCTTTTCGTAAGAGTAGGCCATCGTGTGCCGGTGGGAACAGATGACAATATTTACAAAACTGCATACACACGGGGACCGGATGAAAAAAAGCACATGATTGCTTATTCTGTTATCCTCGATATAAAAGAATAAATAAATAAATAAATAAATAAATGTATGCATCATGTGGCCAAAATCACACACCGTGTGTTCCAATCTCAGATTATACTTGAGCAAAGGCAAAATGATGCATGTATGTTTAGTTTTTAGATTAAAAAAAACTAATAATAATAATGATATTGCTGGTGCAATGTCAGTGTGTCATTTTTGATCACTTACAGTGATTATGTGTATGGTTTTTGACATGCGTGTATGGTTTTTGACATGCGTGTGTCATGAATTCCAGTGTAATGAGTACTAATGTACACACATATAATTTGATAGTATTGTCATGATTTGTACTCAGGAAAATAAACAAAAGCAGGAAGAGGTTGTTTGAAGCATGAGGGAGACAGTCTGCTGATGATTGTCATTCACTCAGTCAGAGAGTTAGTAGAACTGTCTATACATGTAGAATGAATGAGGGTGTCTGTCAGTCAGTCAGTCTGCTGATGATTGTCAGTCATTCAGTCATAGAGTTAGTAGAACTGTCTATACATGTAGAATGAATGAGGGTGTCTGTCAGTCGGTCTGTCTGTCAGTCTGCTGATGATTGTCAGTCATTCAGTCATAGAGTTAGTAGAACTGTCTATACATGTAGAATGAATGAGGGTGTCTGTCAGTCAGTCAGTCAGTCTGCTGATGATTGTCAGTCAGTCACTCAGTCGGAGAGTTAGTAGAACTGTCTATACATGTAGAATGAATGAGGGTCTGTCTGTCGGTCGGTCTGCTGATGATTGAGAGTTAGTAGAACTTTTTGTACATGTATACACAATGTAGAATGAAGTGGACGGCCAGCATTACACTACACTACAGTGAATCAGGGTGCAGTGGTCTTCTTTCATTCCACATCATCACTGAAAACAAAGAAAGAAAACTAATGTATGTCAGGTTTTAGTGAATTTGTTCTTATATTCATCTGTTTTAGGGTTTTTTATTCTTTGGTTTTTTTGGTTTGTTTGGGGTTGTTTTTTGTTGTTGTTTTTTTTGGGGGTTGTGGTTTTTTGTCTTGTTTTTATTTTCTATTTTGGAAAAAGAAAATCATGGAGTGAGTTTATGTCAACACATACACAATTTTAACATCACAGATAAACATTCTCTTGCCACAGAGGTCAGTGTATTACCAATGAGGGTTTTTTCTTCCCCCAGAGTTAACATCAGTACTGACTCCTCTGCCTCGAAACACCTTCCTTTGCTTCAGCTTTTCTCTTCTTTTGTTTCTTTTTTTTCCTTCTTTTTTTGGGGGAGGGGGGGGGTAAAATAGTTGATAGGCTCTCTTTTCTTCTTCTTTTTTAAATCTTTTTTTTTTTCATCACAGTTTCAGCATTTGCTTTCCCTTGTTACTGAAAAGTGAAGTTTAACAAGTGTACTGGTTCATGCTTGTAGAAATCAGTCGCCATAGTGCTGGTTCTCTGTTTTAGTCTTGGAGGGGGGGGGGGGGGGGGGGGGTTCCCACACAGGGTACAGACAAAGGTTGGGGACTGAAATACTGCATCTCAGACATATTTGTTTTGAGTTCTAAGCCTTTCCACCCAGAGTAAAAATATGTGCTCACTGTCTGTAGGAGGTGTCATCATTTTTCAGTTTTTTGTCCCATGGTTTTTTCTTCAGTTCTTCAGATGGGTTGATCCCTAACAGGATCTCAAGTTCAGTTTGCATTCATTAATCCACACACACACACACACACACACACACACACACACACACACACACACACACACACTGAATACAAATGTTTTCTTCTAAAATTGCTTATTCAATCCTCATTTTCTGATGTAGAGTCAAACTTCTTTTTCTGCAAAATTGTCATTTAAGAGAAAGCTGGTGGTGCTTATTCATGATTATTTTTATTATCATTTTAATCCATTATATTGGTTTTAATTTTGGATTTTTGGTCTTAGCATTTTCTGTTGCACTTCTTTGGTGTTCATGCATCTGTGTAATTATTTTGATTAAAAAAAAAATTGCATGTATAAGAGGGGTAGTGAAAGAAAAAGACAAGCAGTGTGTGTGTGTGTGTTTTTGAAGGGGGGGGGGTAGGGTATCCTGTTGCATCCTTGTTTTTCTTTGTCAGTATGTGGAACTATGTGTGAACTTGAAGGTGATATAAAAGATGTAATATTTAATGCAAGTTCATATTATTAGAACATGTGATGTCAAGAAACTGGCACAGAGGAAAGAAAAAAACCTATTTGACATGTCATTGTCCTCCAGCTAAATTCATTGATACTTTTCCATAAGCAGAGGAGAGCATTCATTGCATGAATACTTATTGTTTCAGTGTCTTTTGTTTTCTATTGAATAGGGTGTGAGTGAGAAGAGACCCCATGCCTGTAAACCAGCAATGTTATAGCCTTGTCAGCTGCAAAGATCTCTGTAGAACTGATTACTCCATTAGAAGACTGTGACTGCGACCTTCCTTAGCTGGAAATATTTGTTATGTATGTGAAATACAACGCACTTATCACAGTAGCATTTGAATATATTATGGGTCATATTGATTATAATTATATGATTAGTTTCAGTGATCAGTGACACCAAAATGCACTAGTTACTGAAGGAGCAATATCTTTAGCTAACAGTTTCAATAAGATAATAAATTACTCTCAAGGAATTTGAGGCATTTTTTCCTTTGAAAAAAAAAAGAATGTTACAATGAAATTGGAATGAAAATGTATAACATGATTGTATACTGTGAAAATAAACAGTTTGATAACTGTGTCACTGTTCTGTGCTTGTGTGAAAGATGATGATGAAAGAATGTTGGTTGATGGATAAAAAGCTTTGCTTCTGTCACCCTCTCTCTCTCTCTCTCTCTCTCTCTCTCTCTCTCTCTCTCTCTCTCTCTTCTCTCTCTCTCTCTCTCTCTCTCTCTCTCTCTCTCTCTCTCTCTCTCTCAATACTTCACAAATGATAATGAACATTGCCTCCAAACTATTTTGAATAGTGAAGATGTTTACCAGTTGAGACATTTGGGTATGTATATATTTTATGCTCTAAAAGCCAGAGAACTCAGTAAAGTACAATCGGTGTACAAAAAAGTTGATGTAGTCTATGTCTCTTTGGAATTTAACTCATGACAATGCCAAAATTCTTTTGTTTGTGTATTGTTTTGCTTTTAGTTTCTTCTGTTAAAATGTGTACCCCCTTGTTTACAGGCAGGTGGCCTTACAATTAAAATCGAGTTTTCTCCCTCTCTCTCTCTCTCTCTCTCTCTCTCTCTCTCTCTCTCTCTCTCTCTCTCTCTCCTCTCTCTCTCCCCCCCTCTCTCTCTCTCTCTCTCTCTCTCTCTCTCTCTCTCTCTCTCTCTCTCTCTCTCTCTCTCTCTCTCCATCTCTCTCTCTCCTCTCTCTCTCCTCTCTCTCTCTCTGTGAGGAGTCATTGGGGTAGTACACTCAATTTTTCAAGCTGTATTTCTCAGGCAAGTTGAACCTGGCAGAGTCCATCCCTTTCCAGGCACAAGGTGCATTCTGGGTATGTTTTATGTTTATACCCACCGAATGCTGGCATGAACGCATTCTGGGTATGTTTATACCCACCGAATGCTGGCATGAACGCATTCTGGGTATGTTTATACCCACCGAATGCTGGCATGAATGCATTCTGGGTATGTTTTATGTTTATACCACGGAATGCTGGTATGAATTTCCAAGTCTTTAACATGTGTATTTCATCTTCTGCATGCATATTAATTCTATATATGTAATAATGATAATAATAATAATGTATGGAATTCATATAGCGCTGAATCCCGTAAAACAACAAACCACAGGGCACTGTTAAGGCACTAACAGGTCTGCACTTGAAGTCGACCTGGGTGATAGTGGAAATCCCCACTGATGTTGATAGTGAAAATCCCCACTGACGTTGATAGTGAAAATCCCCACTGATGTTGATAGTGAAAATCCCCACTGACGTTGAAGTGAAAATCCCCACTGATGTTGATAGTGAAAATCCCCACTGATGTTGATAGTGAAAATCCCCACTGATGTTGATAGTGAAAATCCCCACTGACGTTGATAGTGAAAATCCCCACTGATGTTGATAGTGAAAATCCCCACTGATGTTGATGCTCAGATTCACACCCCTGCACTGTACAGGAAAGGAAGTCAACACTATCCACTCAGCTGCTGTCTGTTTGTCCTGTGAACCATATTGCAACAGCTCCATGAACAATGAACTTTCCCTGATCTCATTTGTCTGCATCACCCAATGCCACACAATCTCTTGTTCACTTGCTCATCGTTCAGTGTCCTGAAAAGCATACACAGCTAAAGATGTTGCAATGCTAGCCTACAGCATGAAAAAGTCACTGGCACGTCAAACACTGCATATGCAGACACGATTGTGCATCTTTCCCTCGAGGTTCTGGGTTCCATTCCCAGTCTTGCCCTTTCTTCCCAATATGAGGAAAAATCAATGTCAAAGTCCTGATGAGACTATAGTATAAACCAAGGCCCCATGTGCAAATACACACACAGGATTTTGTGCACACCTTTAAAACTTGTACTGCCTTTCCATTTGGATTAGTAGGCCATATTATGCTGGTAGAAGCAGATGATAAAATTGTCAAATACACATGCACACAGGTGTGCTTGTACACCATCCTGGAAATTGGAATGCGGCTATCTAAGTAGTGGGGGGGGGGGGGGGGGGTCGCATGTGCAAAAATTATCTTTTTTTCTTTTTCAGCAAAAATTAATATCACTATTGGTAAACCTGGAGCTCTAGCCAAGGACCCCCCCCCCCCCCCCCCCAAAAAAAAAAAAAAGTGCAATCAAAGAAATGGATCAGAGAGTAAGGACGTCACAGTTCCCAACATTCGGTGTGCAGAGTATACTTAAGGTGTATACTATATGGTATTCCCAGGGCTTCACTATAAACACCCCCCCCCCCCCCCCCCCCCCTAAAAAAGAAACTGCTCAATGTGGCAAAGCTGACAAAACCAATTGCGCTTTTCCTAAAGTCCACACACTCTTCATTCTGAGTTTTCGACCCCCCCCCCCCCCCCCCCCCCCAAAAAAAAAAAAAAAGTTTAAAAAAAGTTAAAGTCTGTCCCGAGCCGAAGGCTCATCAGGCCGGTGCTTATCCCGGTTTCTGTGGCGTTAAGCGACTGAGAGTCATAGACTCCCCCCTGGATAGGACGCCAGTCTATCGCAGGGTTAACCCCCAACACAAGGTTGGTACCCCCTTTTACACCTGGGTGGGGTGAGAAAATAGCCGTAAAGTGCCTTTTCCAAGGGCACAACGCCATAGCCGAAAGTTGGGATCGAACCCGCAACCTTTAGATTACAAGTCCAACGCCCTAACCACTAGGCTACAGCGGCGGCTGTGCAATCAAAGAAATGGATCAGAGAGTAAGGACGTCACAGTTGAGTTCCCAACATTCGGTGTGCAGAGTATACTTAAGGTGTATACTATAATAATGGTATTCCCAGGGCTTCACTATAAACACACACACACACCCACCCCCAAAAAAACACAACAAAAAAAACTGTTCAGTGTGGCAAAGCTGACAAAACCAAGTGCGCTTTTTCTAAAGTCCACACACTCTTCATTCTGAGCTTCCTGTACCAACTGTAAAGCTTGACAACAACAACAACAAAATACAGATTTCAACCTCGTTTACTGTTCTGTTGACATTGCAACTGTTCATTATGTTATTGTCTTTCACTTGCTCTTGTGACCGTGAACACTGGCCTATTCTTCCAAAAGGCCGCAGAGGTTTTTAATGTGTGTGCTGAATGTTTTGCCTGCATTCGCACCTGGGTCCTCAAAGGGAAGTGGAGTCGGCACTGACGTTAACTCTGGGAAAATTCTCCTTGAACAGACCTCGAACCTAGAATTAAACGTGCATGGGCATTTACTTATTTTATTTTATTCTTTTATTTCGAGGATAGTGTGCTTTTTTACATCGAGGACCCGTGTGTATGCAGTTTGGTCAGTTTTGTCATCCATTCCAAACCACACACAATGGCCTACTCTTCCGAAAAACAGAACGAGTTTTAACTTATGCGCAAGATGTTCTGCGTGCGTTCGCACACGGGACCTCGGTTTATAGCATGTGTGTGTGTTTGTTTGTTTGTTTGTGTGTGTGTGTGTGTGTGTGTGCGTGTGCGTGTGCGTGTGCGTGTTGTGGTGTGTGTGTGGTGTGTGTGTGTGTGTGTGTGTGTGTGTGTGTGTGTGTGTGTTTATGCTATATTTTTCGGTGTGTCGTTTTAGGAATCAGAGTTGCTTAGTAACATAAACATATAAAAGAAAAATCCTTCTTGAATGATCCTGCCTGGAGTGCTGGCATGTAGGGAGCGTGTGTGTCATGTAGGGAAGGTGTGTCATGTAGGAGGGTGTGTGTCATGTAGGAAGGGTGTGTGTCATGTAGGGAGGGTGTGTGGCATGTAGGGAGGGTGTGTCATGTAGGGAGGGTGTGTGTCATGTAGGGAAGGTGTGTGGCATGTAGGGAGGGTGTGTGTCATACCGTGTATGGAGGGTGTGCGTCATGCCATGTAGGGAGGGAGGGTGTGTGTCATGTAGGGAGGGTGTGTGTCATGTAGGGAGGGTGATTTGTCATGTCATGTAGGGAGGGTGTGTGTCATGTAGGAAGGGTGTATTGTCATGTCATGTTGGGAGGGTGTGTGTCATGTAGGGAGGGTGTATTGTCATGTCATGTAGGGAGGATGTGTGTCATGTAGGGAGGGTGTGTCATGTAGGAAGGGTGTGTGGCATGTACGGTGTGTGGCATGTCATGTTGGGAGGGTGTGTGTCATGTAGGGAGGGTGTGTGTCATGTAAGGAGGGTGTGTGTCAAGTAGGGAGGGTGTGTGTCATGTAGGGAGGGTGTGTGCCATACAAAAACCTGTCTGATGTGAAGACACTTTGTGTGGAGTAAACACCCTGCAGAGCAGCACAAGTATTACAGCGAAGGACAGGAACTTGACGATGTCATTTTATTCTGGCATCTTCCTTCAAATGAAGAGTGTGTAGTGATAACTGTGTTAGTTTCTTGTTTGTGCAGCATCTCTGAATCTGTTCGTAGTGTTGCAGTAACAGTGCGTAACTCTTGGGGGCTACAGAACCACAAACGTTCTTGGAAAGTTAGTTCCCTTGAATCCAGGTTTTCTTTACCTGACAGTTTAGTATGGTATTTTGTGGTTGTTGCTGTTTTTGTTTGTTTTTGTTTTTTGGGGGGAGGGTGTTTATTTTTAAACCCTGCATAGAATGTGTGTGCGTGCGTGCGTGCGTGCGTGCGTGCGTGTGTGTGTGTGTGTGTGTGTGTGTGTGTGTGTGTGTGTTATTTAAAGATTGTGTGGCTGTTTGCGCTTGTCTGTATGCATGATTCTGTTTCTTCCTCTGTTGAGACGAGAGTCAGAAAACAAGAGAGCACAGTGTTGTGAACTGTCCTTTTCTTCTTTCTATCTGTCACTCTCACTCAAAGAAAACACCAGCATGCAAGTTTGGCATTCACACTAAAGCGCTAATACCATTCCACGATAGAATGAATTAGTAGGCACCCATCAGTCTCGGAAGACTATGGAGTTGCGCTCTAGTCTTAAGAGCGCAAAGCCTGGGTAAGTAAGTATGGAGGGCAAACTGCTACCCATGCAGCAGACCCCCACTCCCCTCTCCACGCCACTGGAATGAGCCACTGGAAAGGCAATGACCGATACGAATGGTTCCAGTACCGTCGCAGGAGCCACCAGAACGTTGCCATATACAGCCCCGAGCCATCCTGGGACTCCAACTCTCCGATTTTTCCTCAGGGATGGTGTCTAAACACGACACCTGTGTGCATGCTGGTTTTTTTATATAATAATTTTGTCATCCGCTCCTACCGGCACACGATGGCCTGCTCTTCCAAAGGCGGAACGGTGTTTTAACGTGTGCGCAAGATGTTCTGTGTGCGTTCGCACACGGGGCCTCGGTTTATTGTCTCATCCGAGTGAATTAATGAACATTTAAAAAGATATGTATAGGGGGCCTAGCTGACAGATTGTTCCACTGTGAACTCATAGAACTGGCACTAACCTACTGACTACTCTTAACTAAGAGAAAGACAGAGACAGAGAGAGACAGAGACAGAGACACAAAGAGAGAGACAGAGAGAGAGATCAAATCAAATCAAAATCAAATCAAAATTTTATTTCCAGATAGTACATTGAGTAAGCAACAAATTTGCTTTTCTTTCATCAAGCCATCTATCTAGCAAAAAAACAACAACAAACAAACAACCCCAAACCAAAACATCCCCCCCCAAAAAAAAAAACCACAAAAAAAACTTAAACACTTAAACAAAAAACAGACAAACAGAAAGGAAGCAACAAGCAAACAAGCAACGTACAACCAAGAAAACCCCACCCAAAAAATATTTAGCTACAACATTGTTACAACTCATAGCAACAAAATAAACTGAAAAGAAACTAAAGAAAATACAATTATATTAAAAATAACAATAATAACAATAGTGATAATGATAATGATGAGACAGACAGACAGACAGACAGACAGACAGACAGACAGAGAGTACAAGCCCATATCCTTACCCCCCCCCCCCCCCCCCCCCCCCCCCCATTTCTTTCACTTTGCTAGAGTTGAAACCTGTCTGTATTCGACCGGAACGATGATCAGCAGAGCTGTCTGTATTGATTTTCCCCTGAACACCCAGCAGAAAAGGCTTTGGAAGGGAATGGGCCTCCGCCCATGTAATGAATCTGTCATGAAGCTGCAGGTTTAACTCTGTCAGCCCAAAGCAGCTGGGATGGGAGTGTGTGTGTGTGTGGGGGGGGGGGGGGGGGGGTAGCCAGCAGAAGATTGCTTTTCGTCTTCTTCGTCCTTGTCCAACGCTCAGACAGCAACTGTTGTTGTCTGGCATAGGAGCGAAAATGCGTCGCCCGCCTCAAAAGATTACCCCCCCCCCCCCCCCCACGTTCCATCTCCGCTAGATAGTAAGCAGGGTGTTAGTCTTTCAAATGAGACCATCTAAACCGAGAAAGTGTGTGCAAGATGTATTGAGTTTACGAAATAATATATTAAATTTTTTTTTTTTTTTAACCCAACTCACAGCAACAAGAGTTATCCCTCGGCACGATTTTACATAGAAAAGCTACCTGGCCCTATCCTGGAGAGAAAAGCTACTAGGCCCTATCCTGGAGAGAAAAGCTACTGGGCCCTATCCTGGAGAGAAAAGCTACCAGGCCCTATCCTGGAGAGAAAAGCTACTGGACCCTATCCTGGAGAGAAAAGCTACCAGGCCCTATCCTGGAGAGAAAAGCTACCAGGCCTATTCTGGAGAGAAAAGCTACCAGGCCCTATCCTGGAGAGAAAAGCTACCAGCCCTATCCTGGAGAGAAAAGCTACCAGGCCCTATCCTGGAGAGAAAAGCTACCAGGCCCTATCCTGGAGAGAAAAGCTACCAGGCCTATCCTGGAGAGAAAAGCTACTAGGCCTATCCTGGAGAGAAAAGCTACCAGGCCTATCCTGGAGAGAAAAGCTACTAGGCCTATCCTGGAGAGAAAAGCTACCAGGCCTATCC
>CM060322.1:58907131-58914631 GCA_030674155.1 Stramonita haemastoma
CACACACACACACACACACACACACACACACACACACAGGCCTAAGTCATAAGTTACTTTCACACACACACACACACACACACACACACACACACACACACACACACACACCGGCCTAAGTCATAAGTTACTTTCACACACACACACACACACACACACACACACACACACACACACACACACACACACACACACACACACACACACAGAGGCCTAAGTCATAAGTTACTTTCACACACACACACACACCACACACACACACACACACACACACACACACACACACACACACACACACACACAGAGGCCTAAGTCATAAGTTACTTTCAACAAAGCCAGATCGAAATGTGATCTCCAAAAAACCAAACTGCATGTAAAACTGAAAGTTAACCTGATTCACAGCTTAAACAGGGGTTTTCCCATTAATTTGTCTGGGTGCTTTGCTTGTTTGATTGTTTTGGGTTGTTTTTTTTGGTTTGGTTTTTGTTTGGCTTTTTGTGTTATATATATATATATATATATATATATATATATATATATATTATATACCGTAAAATCCCTAGCATAAGCCCACCATCTAGCAAACGCCCACCCCCCACTTTGGGCCAAAAGTTGTGCACAGGGGTAACTACCAAGCAAACGCCCAGCCTGCTTTTTTCAAAGAGACTATGCTCACTTTCACTAGGATTTGTGCAGACTGTTCTAAAAGTAATCTTTTTCCCCTTCTCTACCTTTTCGTGTTTCTTTCCTTTATCTTATTCTTTGTCCCCTCTCTTCACCCCCACCCATCCCCAACAAAGTGAATTAAAATTACGTCATGCTTTTTCCACTGACGTCTTTTGTCTGTCAGTGATGTACTGGTACTTTGACGAGGCTTCCTGATGGCCGGAAGTTGGTTCTTGAATCTCTCTGTGCCATTTTTGCAAAATGCCGAAGCGACAGTCTTACACTGTATCTTTCAAATTGGAAGCCCTCCAGTATCTGGATAACGAAGCAGGTGGGAATGTTTCGGAGTGTGCCCGTGAATTTTCTGTGGATAGGAAGAGGATCAGGGAATGGAGTGAAAACATAGACAGACTTGAACGGAAAAGACAAACAAAAACAGAAACTGTCAACAGGACCAGCAGTTAGATCTGAACATGTCGACGAAAGTGTGCTGCATTATCTGGAAGATGTAAGATCTGAAGGCAGGGTATTACGAAACAAGGACCTACAACGGAAAGCGATGGAACGCGTTGGCCTTCTTTGCCTTAAAGTCCCTTTTTTCTATTTTCCTTCACTTCTATTCACACGACCTGACTTACATGCTTTCGAGGTTTGTATTCTCTCAATTACACGGTTGAGCACAAAAATTACTTTGTGCAAAGGGGTCTATCCCTAGCAAACGCTCACCCCCCAATTTTGCTCTAAATCAGTGCACAGGGGGGGGGGGGGGGGGGTATGCTAGGGATTTTACGAGATATATATATATATATATATACACATATATATATATATATATAAATGTGTGCCTGTGTGTATATAATTATATATATATATATATATATATATATATATATATATATATATATATATATATATATATATATTGTTTGGGGTTTTTTGTGTGTTTTGTTGTGGGTGTTTTTGTTTGTTGTTGTTGTTTTTTGGGGGGGTTCTGTTACTGGACTAGAGCAGGGAGGTTCACCACTGGTATTTATTTTTTTGCGTATTTTATACCATTTTGCCCACCATTTAAACATGGTAGCCATATTTCGACTCGGGAAACATCATGTTTAATTAAGTTTTTTTGTTTGGGTAGTCGCGCGTGCTGTGTGTGTGTGTGTGTGTGTGTGTGTGTGTGTGTGTGTGTGTGTGTGTGTGTGTGTGTGTGTGTGTGTGTGTGTGATGTGCACTACTTACCAGCTATTTTTGTAGCTACCTACAGCATGTTTGTGAAGTAGGCCCTACTGCACTTGCTGAGGAGACATTCTGTGATATCGTGAAGAGGTGTAAGAAAAAAATAGATAAACAGAAAAATCATTGGATTCAAAACAAGGGATCCACTGCCCCCGCCCCCAAAAAAACAACAACAAACAAACACAAAAAACAAAACAAACCACCACCACCAAAACAACCCACAACAAAAACGAAGCAAAGGAAGAGAAAAAGAAAAACCAAGTCAGAAATTGGTGTCTCCATTTTTTACAGATTTGCTCTAAAAATGGGGACTGGTCACGACGTCATCCTTTGGGAAGGGCAGCAACTGTGGCTACTTTCATTTTCAACTCTGTGTGTGTGTGTGTGTGTGTGTGTGTGTGTGTGTGTGTGTGTGTGTGTGTGTGGTGGTGAGAGAGAGAGAGAGAGAGAGAGAGAGAGAGAGAGAGAGGAGAGAGAGAGAGAGAGTGCCTGCATGTTTGCCTGTGTATCTGTCTGTCTCCCTGTGTGCACGTGTTTGTCACATGTACATGTTTACTATAGACTTAATCCGTTGTGGCCGTTGCCAGCACTGTCGTGGCTGTATATGTATACTGGTCCTACCCACACACTGTAACAACACAGCTACGAGAGAGAGAGAGAGAGAGAGAGAGAGAGAGAGAGAGAGAGAGAGAGAGAGAGAGAGAGAGAGAGAGAGAGAGAGAGAGCCTTGCCTGACGTGGTAGTTACTAATTATAACATAATCCCACCCTTCATAATCAAGCGGCCATCTGGAGCAGGCGTGGGAGTTATGTTGCTTTAGTATCTGTTGCACACTGGTGTGCCTGGACCAGTGTGAAATATAACAAAATTCAAGTGTGTGTGTGTGTGTGTGTGTGTGTGTGTGTGTGTGTGTGTGTGTGTGTGTGTGTGTGTGTGGTTGGTTGGTTGGCTGGTTGGTTGAAAGGGAGGGACAGACAGACAGACATACTGACACAGCTGCAGATGTGCAAACAGACAGACCAACAGTTAAAGTACAAAGGTGAGGAATGTCAACAAATTATCTCCCTTTATCACCTCTACAATCATCTCACAGATAAGCGAAGCTGCATACGATGTCATGACACATGAAGCCTGTCCAATTCCATTCCTCTGTAGTATGTCATGACACATGAAGCCTGTCCAATTCCATTCCTCTGTAGTATGTCATGACACATGAAGCCTGTCCAATTCCATTCCTCTGTAGTATGTCATGACACAGGAAGCCTGTCCAATTCAATTCCTCTGTAGTTTGTACCGGGACCTAATCTCTTTAAAAAAAAAAAAAAAAACAGTTAAAAAAGATCCAAGTGCTTTATCTTTGGTGGAGGGTTTTCTGGCTGTCAGGTACCACGTGCACTGGCACTGCCATTAATTTTAATAGTCATGGGGTGAAGAGGGGGGAGGGGGCGCGGGGGCACGTGCGTGCGTGCGTGCGTGCGTGCGTGCGTGTGGTGTGTGTGTGTGTGTGTGTGTGTGTGTGTGTGGTGTGTGTGTGTGTGTGTGTTTGGGGGGGGGAGGGGGCAAAGCCTCTTGGGTTGTCTGTTATTCCAGGATTGTACTGAAGTGAACCCGATTTCTGAGACAGTTACGTGTGCCAGTAAAAGTTTTAGAGGTGCCCAGTAAAGGTTTTAGGGGTGCCCAGTAAAGGTTTTAGAGGTGCCCAGTAAAGGTTTTAGAGGTGCCCAGTAAAGGTTTTAGAGGTGCCCAGTAAAGGTTTTAGAGGTGCCCAGTAAAGGTTTTAGAGGTGCCCAGTAAAGGTTTTAGAGGTGCCCAGTAAAGGTTTTAGAGGTGCCCAGTAAAGGTTTTAGAGGTGCCCAGTAAAGGTTTTAGAGGTGCCCAGTAAAGGTTTTAGAGGTGCCCAGTAAAGGTTTTAGAGGTGCCCAGTAAAGGTTTTAGAGGTGCCCAGTAAAGGTTTTAGAGGTGCCCAGTAAAGGTTTTAGAGGTGCCCAGTAAAGGTTTTAGAGGTGCCCAGTAAAGGTTTTAGAGGTGCCCAGTAAAGGTTTTAGAGGTGCCCAGTAAAGGTTTTAGAGGTGCCGTTTAAATTTGCAGGTGACGTTACTTAGCCTAGATTGCCCATTACCCTGTACTGGTGGGTGGTTTGTTTCGTTTTCTTCATTATTCGTCATTGCATTGTTGAATTGTACTTTGGCAACACAACCTAGCAGAAATATTTTATGGAAAGTTCTCAGTTAATCGAAGTGTTGTTTCTCTGCAGTCTTGCTTTCAATGAATCTTAATTTTGGGGATTTCTGTTGTTGGTATTTTGGTTTGTTCTTTTCACACATTGTTCAAATGAAGATTGGAAAAGATCACTGTTATCCTGACATTTGCACAATGTCATTGAGATCTGGAGTAGTGAGAGATACCTGTGTAGGGTTGAAACACAAAAGAGAAAAAGCTATAGGCAACCCAGACACAAAATGCAGATGATATAATAATCATAGTCATCGAAGAAGATTCGGTTCATTTGTCTTTGTCTCGTTACAGAAATTGGTATAACGTTTTTTGAAAGAACTTTCCGATGTTGAAATCAGTGTTCACCCACACACACACACACACCACACACACACACACACACACACACACACACACACACACACACACACACACACACCCCTTACCCTGATCATCTCAAAATCTATACCGATGGGTCTGTTCTAAATACTAATGAGACAGGTGCAGCTTTCATTATCCCATCATTGAAAGTAGAACGATCTTTCAACCTGGGAAAAAATAAATCTATATTTACAGCTGAGCTAACTGCCATTCTGTTGGCATTATACCATGTACTTGACTTCCCTAAAAACATATTCAACATCCTTATGTGTGTCGATTCTAAATCGGTTTTGCATGCTTTAAACAATTCTACTTCTAAAGTAAGAAAAGACCTCATCACTGAAATCAGGCATCTGGTACACTTTTTGATTTTAAGAGGTAGCACTATTACTTTCTGTTGGGTTCCCTCACATACTGGTATCTATTTTAATGAAAAAGTTGACTGCCTTGCAAAGTTTGGAGCCAGGTGTAAAAATAATTCTTGTGAAATAAATGTTGCCTTATCTCTGCATGAGGGATATAACTTGCTACAAAACGCTTGCTGGAAGCATTTCAGAAAGAAGATAAATGAGTCTGGCTATTGTCCGTATAATAGCCGCACAAGCAATGTGATAGATTTTCAGAATGCTTTAGTATGTAACAAAGTTTCTGGTTGGTATAATCGGAGAAATGTGTCATCCCTCATTTATAGAGTTAAACTAAACGCATTCAGGACAAAATACGTGAAAGATGTAAACTGTATTTGTGGTGAGAAGATTACAAATAGTCATGTCATTTTCAATTGTGAACATTTAAAAACATTTTTACCTGCTGTACCTAGTTTGTCACTGGATCAGATTTTGTCTGAACCTTCTTTGCTGTTGGACATTGTGTTAGCGTTGAAAAGAAGTCCAATAATCCAGTTTTTGTAGTGTTAGGATTAGTTTCTTATTTCAGCATTGTTAAATGACATTTTTCAGTTTATTGTTAACTCTTTCAGGTTTTTGTTTTGTTTTGTTTTGTTTTTTGTTTGTTTGTTTGCTTGTTTTTGTTTGTCTAAAATCACAAAATGTGAATAGACGTTAAACTGAAGATACATTACATTACACACACACACACACACACACACACACACACACACACACACACACACACACACACACACACACACACACACACACACAGAGGAGAGAGAGAGAGAGAGAGGAGAGAGAGAGAGAAGAGAGAGAGAGAGAGAGAGAGAGGAGAGAGAGAGAGAAAAGAGAGAGAGAGAGAGAGAGAGAGGAGAAGAGAGAGAGAGTTTATGTATTGTGTTTATACCCTCAGAAAGCGAAAGAGACAGGGACAGACAGAGAGAACCAGGCAGACGGATGAATGGACAATCACAGCTGTCAGTTTCCTCCACTTTCAGCTCCTCTCAGCTGCTAATTATCCCATGCCATCCCATCCCAGCCCAGCTGGTGCTAATTATAGCAGGAGCTGACCACACATGGACTAAGTAAAAGGAAGGAGCGTGCTAAATTTAGTACTCTTGACTAGGCCCTACTGAATGATGATGGATTTGTGCACTGTGCAGACAGAGAAACTGAATGACTGTAAAAGCAGAAACTGCCTATGATTCAGCATGCAGTCTGCCATTATATTTTCTTGTCAACACACTCCAGTTAACTTAGTGTTAGCTCATGATTCCCACCTTAGCAGTGTCCAGTACATTCTGTATACAATATATTGTCTTGCCAACACACTCCAGGTAAAATAAGTGTTAGTATTTTCCACCCTAGGGGTGTTCTGTAGCACCTGTTTACTGGGGAAACCTGACCCCCCCCCCCCCCCCCCCAACATGTTAGAAAAAGTATATGTGGGGTTCACACAAACCCAACTGTCCATGATGGCACAGCGTCCTGGGCTACAATGCACCATCGATCCATTTTCCCTCGTTCAGTTTCAAAGAGAGACCAAGACAATGCAAATGCCGCCCTAACATTCTCTGCACTGGAAACAGTCAGACAGACAGACCGACAGACCAACAGAGAGGCAGACAGAGGGACAGGAAGAGAGACAGGCAGACAAGTAGACAGACAGACAGGTAGACAAGTAGACAGACAGGCAGATGGACATACAGGCAGACAGGCAGGCAAGTAGACAGACAGATAGACAGACAGAAAGACAGCAGGCAGGCAGACAGACATACAGACAGACATACAGACAGACAGATAGACAGACAGAAAGACAGCAGGCGGACTGATACAAACACAGATAAAGAGGCAGAAGAAAAGGGGGCATATCTATTGAGGATGGGATGTACACACATTTTCCATGTTTTTTTAATGGTTTTTGTATGCATGCCGAGTCTCTGGAATGCAACAGTAGAGCAAAATCGACCAGCCATCATTTTGTGTAAGACTGTTTGTTCAATTCTTCTTCCTCGTCAAAAACTCAGACTGCCACTATTGTTTTTGTCATACAAGCAAAAATGCGTTGGGGCGCTTGTCTTTCAGATAAATTTAAAAAAACGGCCTGTGTGGAACACGCATTCAGTGCACCAGAGAGAACCTGCGGCAACAGAAAAGTTATCCCTGGCAAAATTCTGTAGAAAAATTCATTCTTATAGGAGAAGAAAATGTTTTAATACACCTATAAACAGAAGATGAAGAAAAAAAAAAAGGTGGCACTGCCCTTGTGGTGACGCGCTCTCCCCAAGGAGAGCAGCCCGAATTTCACGGGAAGAAATCTGCCGTGACTACAATAAATACAATACAATACAATACAATACAATACAACAAACTCAGTAACAGTAACAGTACAATACAATACAGTACAATACAATACAGTACAATACAGTACAACACAGTACAAAAAATACAACACAATACAATACAACACAGTAAAATAAAATACAATAAAATACAATGCAACACAATACAATGGAATACCATACAACACAATACAATACAATACCATACAATACAACATAATGTCTGCATCAGGCATTGTTCTTTGTCACTGCATACATCATGATAATGTCTG
>CM060322.1:58924631-58927131 GCA_030674155.1 Stramonita haemastoma
GTTTTTATTTGTTGTTGTTGCTGCGGTAAGTTACAACCGGTCTGTGTATTGGTTATACATGGTGTACTCCTTTTTACCTAGGTAAGTGATCTCATTTTATTTATTCTGTTATATCGAGGATATAATGTGCTTGTTACATCCAGTCCCCGTGTGTATGCAGTTTTGTAAATTTTGTCGATTCCCACCGGCACAGAATGGCCTACTCTTTCGAAAAGTGGAACAGGATTTAACGTGTGCGCAAGATGTTCTGCGTGCGTTCGCACACAGGACCTCGGTTTATAGTCACATCCTAAGGACTTTTTGAGGAGAGTGGAGTCTGCACTAAGTCAGTGTGTGTGTGTGTGTGTGTGTGTGTGTGTGTGTGTGTGTGTGTGTGTGTGTGTGTGTGTGTGTGTGTGTGTGTATTCTCTTAGGGTTTTTTTTTAATTACGTTCAGATCGCAAAAAATTCTCTCAGGTAACATTTTGTTATTTTCTCATCATGAGAGAAAGAAAATTCCATGGCCTAACTTCCCTGTTCTGAAATATACCTCTCTCTCTCTCTCTCCTCTCTCTCTCTCTCTCTCTCTCCTCTCTCTCTCTCTCTCTCTCTCTCTCTCTCCTCTCTCTCTCTCTCTCTCTCTCTCTCTCTCTCTCTCTCTCTCATAGCAGCTCAGTATAAGGAAGTGTCATTGCTAAATGTCTGGAGCCAATGCAATGCAGTGTGTGACGGGACACTAGACTTCAGTTCAGCCTCCATTCAAACACTTCAGTCATGGTCTGTTTCTGTCAGAGGTTTTCTGTGACTGAGCACCCCACGAGCGGTGGTCTAGAGGCACAGTAACACACTTGCCTAGAAAGCCAAAGTCTGGCTCCGATCCCAGTCCGCGTTTGATCCCCGTTTGTGCCCCAAAACATTTTGTCCCGTCCACTAGACCGTGAGTGGTGGTCTGGGTGCAAGTCTTTCGGATGAGACGATAATTTTGCGCACATAAAAGAACCCACGGCGGCAAAAGAGTTGTCCATGGCAACATTCTGTCGAAAAGGCCAATTTCGTAGGGAAACAAAATACAAATGGAGCCAGAAAAAGAAGAAAAAACAACAATGCGTGGCGCTGCTTTTGTGGCGATATGCTGTCCCCAGGGAGAGCAGCCCAAATTCCATGCAGAGAAAAGTGCCATACAACTACAAAGCTCCAAGCTTCTTGTCTCGGAAGGCGAAATCTTGAACTGTATAACTGTGTTGTCATTTTGTAAGAAGATACATGTTCAAATCATGATATATTGTATTCATTTACCTTATTTCTGTCTATTTTCTTTCCAGTTACCGGAGGAAAAATGTTAGAAGTCATGTCTTTTGATTGGTTTCTTTCTGTCGGTTTTTCCTTTAAAAATCCCATAGACATACGCGTCGAGCAGAATGCTATGTTAGCAAATACACGTGTATGTGTGTGTGTGTGTGTGTGTGTGTGTGTGTGTGTGTGTGTGTGTGTGTGTGTGTGTGTGTGTGTGTGTGTGTGTGTGTGTGTTATGTATGTATGTATGTATGTATGTATGTATGTATGTATGTATGTATGTATGTATGTATGTATGTATGTATGTATGTATGTATGTATGGAAGTCAAACAGATCGATTATGGTTGGTGCTTTTCTTGTCATGGCGGGATTTTCTCCAGAAGAGCAGCCTTAATTTTACGTAGAGACACCTCTTGAGGCTGAAAATGGTATGCAATATAATGCAGTACAATACAGTACAATACAAGTCAGTACAATACACTACAATGCAATATAGTACAGAACAGTGTAATAAATATAATACAATACAGTACAACACAATGCAATATGATAGAACACAAAACACAGCAATAAATTCATTTTTGTTTCTGTTTTTTAAGTAGACACCATGGTAAACTGCCCAAGTAGTCACACCATTTCAATTCTTTCTCCTGTTTTCCTTTTCAGATTCTTCTAACAAAAATCTCCAATGTGTTTCATCTCGTTCTACTCGATTTTCTTCATACATCCACTATCAAACTTTCCAGGTAGTCATGGAATCAGTTTGAGTTATTTCTCCTTCAGTTTTTTGTGTAGATACCACTAATAAAATGTTCGTGTACCAATGACATTTGATCCCTTTCTCTGTTTTTCATGTGGATACCATCATCAGAATTCTGAAGACGCCAGGATATTTGATTTAGTTCACTCGGCTTTCTGAAGAGATGCCATGAACAAAATCCTCCAGTGAACATGGTATTCAACCTTTTCTTGTTCGGAAATTTAATGGTTTTGTATTGCCTACCAAAACTAAGTCACCACAGATTTCTCTGCGTAAAATTCGGGCTGCTGTCCCCGGGGAGAGCGTGTCGCCACAAGAGCAGTGCCACCCGTTTCTTTTTTTTCTTTTCCTGTCTGCAACTGTATTATGTTTCTCTATCATGGTGACTTTTTTTCTACAGATTTTTGCCAGGGACAGCTCTCTTATTTCTGTGAGTTCTTTGACGTGAGCTAAATGCATGTTACACA
>CM060322.1:58932131-58937131 GCA_030674155.1 Stramonita haemastoma
AGCAGTTGAGGTAGAAACTGAGACCCCAGAAAAAAAAAAGTGATGTCTTGCAAAGGCACAATACTTTGTCTTTTATTCCGCTATAGTTTTAATGAGCAGAAGAAAAACACTTTTTGCAACTTGATAAAGTCTTCTTTTCGTTCCTTCAAAACGGCGCTTTGCTTCTCCAATAGCTTTTTAAAAAACCTTTTTTTATTCATTTTGTCGTTACAAAAGCATATAGCTTCTTCACTAGCTGTGTACCTTTGTGGCTCTGGTCTGCCTTTCCCAGAGGCTTTCATGCTCCCCCCGCCTGAGGGCTTTACCCTCTCAGACCTACCAATGGGGAGGGAGGGGGCAGTCTGGTGGTTAGAGCGTTGAGCTCGTGATCCTAGGCCTGGGTTTGCGCCACTACCGAGGTACCCGTTGGAGGGGATTTCCCCCAGGACAGCTGGTATGTCTGAGGGGTCTATCAGCCTACAGGGATTGTCTTGTCCTGAAGTGCATTTCTTGAAGTATCACAGGAAATCAGGATTGCACTGTAGTTTTATATTGGTTTTCACACAGTGTAAAACAGCTGTGTTCTACGGATAAAGATGAAAATACTTTTTGAGAGGGAGACATTTGCATGCCGAACTTCGACATAAAATAGCCCTCAGCTTCATGGGCTTAACACCCCTACCTCTCTTCCTTACTGCCCTCTCTCCCTGCCTCTGAACACCCCTACCTCTCTCCTTACTGCCCTCTCTCCCTTGCCTCTGAACACCCCTACCTCTCTCCTTACTGCCCTCTCTCCCTTGCCACTGAACACCCCTACCTCTCTCCTTACTGCCCTCTCTCCCTTGCCTCTGAATACACCCCTATCCTCTCTCCCTATACTGCCCTCTCTCCCTTGCCTCTGAACACCCCTACCTCTCTCCTTACTGCCCTCTCTCCCTTGCCTCTGAACACCCCTCCCTCTCTCCTTACTGCCCTCTCTCTCCCCTTGCCTCTGAACACCCCTACCTCTCTCCTTCCTTCCCTCTCTCCCTTGCCTCTTAACACCCCTACCTCTCTCCTTACTGCCCTCTCTCCCTTGCCTCTGAACACCCCTACCTCTCTCCTTCCTTCCCTCTCTCCCTTGTCCTCTGAACACCCCTACCTCTCTCCTTCCTTCCCTCTCTCCTTGCTCTGAACACCCCTACCTCTCTCCTTACTCCCTCTCTCCTTGCCCTGAACACCCCTACCTCTCTCCTTCCTCCCTCTCTCCCTTGCCACTGAACACCCCTACCTCTCTCCTTCCTTCCCTCTCTCCCTTGCCACTGAACACCCCCACCTCTCTCCTTCCTTCCCTCTCTCTCCCTTGTCTCTGAACACCCCTACCTCTCTCCTTCCTTCCCTCTCTCCCTTGCTCTGAACACCCCTACCTCTCTCCTTCCTCCCTCTCTCCCTTGTCTCTGAACACCCCTACCTCTCTCCTTCCTTGCCCTCTCTCCCTTGTCTCTGAACACCCCTACCTCTCTCCTTACTCCCTCTCTCCCTTGCTCTGAACACCCCTACCTCTCTCCTTCTGCCCTTCTCCCTGCCTCTGAACACCCCTACCTCCTCTCCTTCTCTCCTTCCTTCCCTCTCTCCCTTGCCTCTGAACCCACCCCTACCTCTCTCCCTTCTGCCCTCTCTCCCTTGCCTGGTAACAACCCTACCTCCTCTCCTTCTCTTCCTTACCTTCCCTCTCTCCTTCCTTCCTTCCTCCCTCTCCTCCTCTCCTTCCTTCCCTCTCTCCTTAACAAACCTAACCCAGCAACCAAACCCACCAACAGACTGATGTTCCTGAACACGCAAACACACTCACTCACTCATTCACTGAAGGAAGTGTATGGGAGTGTAAATCCCAAAGCAGTGGAGCAGTTAGCTGAAGGAATGATCGATGTGGCGAGAGGGAAAGCACAGTGACATGTTTGATCAGTCCCTTCATAACGTTTTGCCGGCAGCAGTGCTGACACAATTCTGCAGGGAGCTATTGTGTTGCCCCATAGGGCTTCATGTTGTCTTGGCTCTGTTGATCTAAATTGTCTTGTCACTATGTTAGGGGCTTCATGTCCTTATTACTCTGTTGGTCGAAATTGTCTTGTCACCATGTTTTGTTGAGGTTGCGCGTTTTTCTTCCCCTCCTGCCGTATTGAATGCTTCTCTGAGTGTTTTTGCTTTTGTTTTCTTTGTGCTATGATTATTCTGTGAACTATTGTTTACTGCAGGCTGTTTGGCTTTGTTGGTCTTTTTCTTTTTCCCTCTGTCTTTTTTTTGTTTTTGTTGTTGTTTTGACCTTTGTTTGTGGCCCTTAATCCCTCTTCTTCTTCTTGCTTTTGTTGTTCTTCCTTGTCTCTATCTGTTTCTCAACACATAACACACACATACACACACACATACATACATACATACATACATACATACATACATACATACATACATACATACATACATACATACATACATACATACACACACACACCACCACCACCACCACCACAACACAACCCCCCTAACACACACACACACACACACACACACACACACGCACGCACGCACGCACGCACGCACGCACGCACGCACGCACGCACACGCACACACACACATCACACACATCACATCACATCACATCACATCACATCACAACACAACACAACACAACACAACACAAATCTACATCACACTTTCATTATTTACCCACCCACCATCTAGCTAGCCCACCCCCCTCAAGCCCTGCTGACTGAGGGCGTAACACCTCAAAACACTAGCCTACTGTGCAATAAAGACTTCTGTAGTGCTTTTGGCGTAAGGCTTTCATGCCATAACCACTTCCGTAGTGACTTTTGCACATGCTGTAAACACTACCTTAGTGACTTTGGCGTACGCTATGAACACTATGAACACTATCTCTAAGCTAAAACACTACCGCTTACAAACACTTTTTTATATATCAAATACTAAGAAGGAAGGTGGCAGGATCTTTAAGACGTTCGCTTACCAACAAGTAAATCATGAGGTCCTGGGTTCGACTCCCAGCCTCGCGTAGGAGGCGCAGCCAGAAATAGTGTTTTTGGCGTGTAGGCCTGTGCTATAAACACTACTGATAGTGCTTTCAGCGTTGCCAAAATGACTAGGGTAGTGTTTCTTGCATAGAGTGGTTTGGCTGATTACACCGGCACTGCCTGTACTGTGGCTGATGGTAGTGTTTCTTGCATAGAGAGATATTGGCTGATTACACCGGCAATGTTTGTACTGTGGCTGATGGTAGAGTTTCTTGCATAGAGAGATATTGGCTGATTACACCGGCAATGCTGTGGCTGATGGTAGAGTTTCTTGCATAGAGAGATATTGGCTTATTACACCGACAATGCTGTGGCTGCTTCAGGTGATCCCGGAGCAGATCAGCCAGCTGCAGAACCTCAGGACGCTGCTGCTCTTCATCAACCAGCTGACCCGACTGCCGGACTCGCTGTGCAGCATGGCGGAGCTGCGCTGTCTGTGGGTGGGCAACAACAGACTCCGCGCCCTCCCCAGGAACTTCGGCAGACTGCGCCACCTGGACTGGGGCCACCGCTACACCTCCTCCGCTCTGGACGGCAACCCCCTCCTCCACCCGCCCCTGGAGATCTGCCGCATGGGGCCGGAGGCCATTGAGCGCTACATGACATCCATGGACCGGAGAGAGAGAGGGAGAGTCCGGGACCGCGACACGGAGAAAAGCAGACCTGACCAGGGAGACACGGGCACGAAAGACACGGAGAGGGAAAGTCAGCGGGAAAGTGGCAGGGAAAGTGACAAGGAAAATGGCAGAGACAGCTACCGAGAAAATGGCAGAGACAGCTACCGAGAAAATGGCAGAGACAGCTACCGAGAAAATGGCAGAGACAGCTACCGGGAGAGGAAGGGGCAGAGAGACTGGAGCAGGGAGCAGGAGCGAGACAGAGCGTGGGAAGGAGGGAGCAGAGACAGACAGCGCTACAGTCAGAGGGAGAGAGACACCAGATGAGAGACAGAGACAGATAGACAGAGACAGAGATATAAAGAAGACTGTGCTTCATAGGCTGTTCCTTCGTCCTCTACTGACGTGAAATGGCTGGGAGGTCACAGGGGAGGGGGGGGGGGGAGATGGTGGATCAACATCAAACCATCTCCATTGTTACTCTTGCTATTTGCTTTTCAACTGACTTCAGGTTCGCTGCAGAATATTGAGCACTACGTTGATTATGAATGTAGATATATTTGATACAACTTCAGAATGGAACTTTTATATAAACATTTAATTATTTGTGGGGGGGGGTTTGAGTTTGTAACTTGCATGTTGATGTGTGTGTGTGTGGGGGGGGTTGTTTTGTTTTTTGTTGATGTTGTTTCTGGTTTTTTTGGTGGGTTTTTTTTTGGGGGGAGGGGGGTCTGCACACCTATGTGCTAGTTTAGATGTCACAGACTTCATTCTGTGCATGTTTTTTTTTTTCAACGAAGAATACATAAAGATTTTTGAAGATTTTTTTTTAGGGGGAGGGGTGGCAAAAGTGGCTCCATTTTTTAAAAAATCAAGTCAAAGGTATTGTATGTATTTCACACAGTCTACATTAATGCATAAGAAAAATGTATTCTATAATCAGAAGACGCCATTGTTATCTGATATTGTTGTTGTTGTTGTTATCATTATGACGGAAAGAAGACAAGGCCTGTAAGCTTCGTCCACGCCATGTAAATAGACTTTGACACATAGCTCACTCTTCTGTCTTCTCATCAGATTCAATCATATTCAAACACACGCGAACGCAAGTGTGTGTGTGTGTGTGTGTGTGTGTGTGTGTGTGTGTGTGTGTGTGTGTGTGTGTGTGTGTGTGTGTGGTGTTTGTGCTGTATGACCTGGTTGTTGTCTGTTTTTGCTGAAGTTTTTCTCATTTGTGTATTTATTCATATATTTATCTGTTGTTTTTAAGAGACAGATGCCTCACAAGCTGGAAAGGAATTTTAATGTCTGAAGTTGTCAGCAGGGCAGTGAAAGC
>CM060322.1:58944631-58987131 GCA_030674155.1 Stramonita haemastoma
GAAGGCTTCCATCCCTTCAGAGTAAAACAAACAGTTATTGATCAGGTGGTCGTCACACAACCTTTAAAATCATACACTGTGAAATATTGACCCACTGATCAAACTGACTGAATGTTTTTTTTAACAGACAACCCCCCCCCCCTTTTTTCACACACACACACACACAGAGGCGTGCGTGCGTGCAAAGATAGATAGATAGATAGATAGATAGAGAGAGAGAGAGAGACAGACAGACAGACAGACAGACAGACTCATAGATCAGTGCTGACTCCACTCTCCCCAAAAGTCTTTCGGAGGAGACTGTAAACCGAGGCCCTGTGTGCGAACACACGCAGAACATCTTGGGCACATGTTAAATCCTGTTCCGCTTTTTGTAAGAGTAGGCCATTGTGTGCTGGTGGGAACAGATGATAATATTTACAAAACTGTATACACATGGGGACTGGATGAAAAAAAGCACATGAGTGCTTATCCCATTATCCTCGATATAAAAGAATTTTTTTTTTTTTTTTTTTAAATAGACAAGCCCATGTTCAACTGTCATATTCAATGACAACCTGAGCAGGGACAAGAAAAGTAGGAAGGCAGAATTCAAAATCTTCACATTCTTTATGAATAACTACAACCCAATGAAAATGTGTTGTCTAATAAAGTCACTCATTATATAAGTGTAAAATGCTACCCAATGAAAATGTGTTGTGTAATAAAGTCACTCATCATATAAGTGTAAAATGCTACCCAATGAAAATGTGTTGTGTAATAAAGTCACTCATTATACAAGTGTAAAATGCTACCCAATGAAAATGTGTTGTGTAATAAAGTCACTCATTATACAAGTGTAAATGCTACCAATGAAATGTGTTGTGTAATAAAGGCAGACTCATTATAGAAGAAGAAATGCTGAAGGGCACTGGAGCAAGACTGACGGGGAATCCACTCAACTCAGCTGTCTCCATGGCCGCTGCTGTTGACAGGAGCTCCACACACCACACCAGGGTTCACCATCTCTCTCCATCTCTGCCCAGTTCTACCATCTCCTGTAACCCCCAGACCACTGACCTCAGTGATGTTGGCAATGTAGGATGTTGGTGGTCTGCCTCTTTTCCCTCTGCCCTCAAGTCAACCTGACCTTACACACATCAGTTCACGGTGTATGAATTGTTTCACAAACACAGACACCCAAGCCTCACATAACAAACTCACACCACTGCATTATTACTCAACCTTACCTTACATTGTGCATGAACTTCACAAACACAGACACCCAAGCCACACAAAACAAAATCACACCACTGCATTATTACTCAGCCTTCCCTCGTGCATCAATTCACTGTGTATGAATTTCACAAACACAGAAGCCCAATCCACACAAAAAACAAAATGACACCACTGCATTCTTTCTAGCGGTTTATTTCCAGGGAATCACTATTGTTTCGATCTCAAAGTGATGTAGTCAACAAAGACTCGCTGGTCACTACGGAAACGAAAAAGGCATATAGACAGACGCAATAATCTCCAATACAGCCAAGTACAAGATCACGCGCACACACACACGCACGCACACACACACAGCGCGCACACACACAGCAATGACAAATTGTTACACAAAATATCACAGAAATGCCACTTTACAGCTTTGTGTCTGCAGAGTCAGCAAAGTATTCTGAGATTTTTCAGACAACCAAAAAATGACTTCATAAAAATAATAGTCCTCGTTAAAAAAAACTCTTGCAAGCACTGCTTTCTATTGGATGAAAATAAAAATCTGTACCAGTCTCACAAAACATGATTGATATTGTCCAAACCACAACAACAACAAAAAGTGTGGACGGTCACAACAGAAGGAGGTGTACATACAAACTGAAAAGTCACCAACTGAATGCAGGTAGAGAGAGATCTTCTCTGGTGGCGATGAAGTGAAAATCCATCTTGAACTCCCCACACAACTTGTGAATACAGACAGACAGAATCCTCAACAGCAGCAGACAGTCATTGCAACTTCATTTCTACTGGAAAACTGGTCTTTAATACTGATGAAAAATATCCCAGACAAACAACAACAAAAGAGTTAAAAAAAACACATGGTTAATAAAAGTAGTTTAAACAAACATTTTAACTAGAATATGACACTTCAGTTTATACATCATGCTGCTCAACCAATCAAGGCAAAGTGACAAGAAGAAGAAGAAGATGAAGAAAAAGAAGAAGAAGAAGAAGAAGGAGGAGAAGAAAAAGAAGAAGAAGAAGACGAAGGAGAAGAAGACGAAGGAGAAGAAGAAGAAGGAGAAGAAGAAGAAAAAGAAGAAGGAGAAGAACAAGAAGAAGACAAAACGTCTTCATGTCTGGCTGACCCACAACTGCATAGATCTCCACGTTGCAATTTGCCACCAACCAACCTCCCTACACACACCCAGTTTTATCTTCACAAAAACACAATGGGGAAACATGGACATTAAATAAATCATGACATAATCCAAATGCCCACAATAAAAAAAAAAACGGACAAAAAATGAGTGCCTGACTGTTTTGCGGTGAAAATGAGCAAACCATGACATGAACAGAGCACACACAAGGACACTCACCCCAAAAGTTGTGTTTCCAACTACAAGTCAGTCTCTTCAATACTTGATAGAACAGTTTGTGCAAGCCACAGTCTTATTTTTCATCAGTGTGTGTGTGTGTGTGTGTGTGTGTGTGAGGTATGCTAAGCAGAGTGGACGGACGGAGTGTCTGGCTTTTCTTCATCCCTAGGGCTCCAAGACGTCAGGGGTTTGAACCTCGGCGCCAGTGTTTGATAAAGGGAAGGTGGAGAGAGATCTTCACCATCTGTGGAGAGAGATCTTCACCACCTGTGCAGAGAGATCTTCACCATCTGTGCAGAGAGATCTTCACCATCTGTGGAGAGAGATCTTCACCATCTGTGGAGAGAGATCTTCACCATCTGTGGAGAGAGATCTTCACCATCTGTGCAGAGAGATCTTCACCATCTGTGGAGAGAGATCTTCACCACCTGTGGAAGAGTGGAGAGAGATCTTCACCATCTGTGCAGAGAGATCTTCACCACCTGTGGAGAGAGATCTTCACCATCTGTGAGAGAGATCTTCACCATCTGTGCAGAGAGATCTTCACCATCTGTGCAGAGAGATCTTCACCATCTGTGGAGAAGAGATCTTCACCATCTACCACATCAACATAAAGATAGAGATCTTCACCATCTACCACATCAACATAAGTGCAGACCTGCTGTGCCCATATTCTCTTCATGTTTTTTTATGCATGCAAAAGATTAGATACACATAGAAAAGGCTCCGTAATATATGTCAGTGTTTGGTGGGTTACAGAACATAAAATACCCAGCATGCACCCTGCTCATGGAGAGGGATGGACTCTGCCAGGTTCAACTTGCCCAAGAGACACAGCCTGAAAAATTCCCTGCAGTGCCCCCGTGACAATGACTGTGTGTTGCTTATTCATTCATTCATTTATTCTTTTATATCGAGGATAATGGAATAAGCACTCATGCACTTTTTTTTACATCGAGTCCCCATGTGTATGCAGTTTTGTAAATTTTGTCATTTGTTCCCACCGGCACACAATGGCCCTATTCTTTTGAAAAGTGGAACAGGATTTAACGTGTGCGCAAGATGTTCTGTGTATGTATGTATCCATGTGCCGTGTCTGTATCAGTGTATGGATCGAGTCTGTCTGTCTGTCTGTATGTACGTATGTGTGCATGTACGTATGTACGTATGTGCGCATGTACGTATGTATGCACGTACGTACGTACGTACGTACGTACGTACGTATGTATGTACGTACGTGTGTGTGTGTGTGTGTGTGTGTGTGTGTGTGTGTGTAATAGTATGTATGTATGTATGTATGTATGTATGTATGTATGTATGTACTAGGTCTGCATGTATGTATTTATTTTTGGAGTCAAACGTACTGCTAGGGGTGCTGTCCAAATATAACAAAAAGCAGGAATTCATTGAAGAAAACCAGGAAGAGCAACACTCCATGTGAAACTCTGACACCTCCACACCCCCTGATATGGCTGACAATGACATTTCATATTCTGCAAGGGGTGAGGGGAAAATGTCTTGATGTCACACAACCACCATGATAAATAGTACCTCATGAATTACGTACATACAAATACATGCATAGCACACAGAAAATCCAAACAAACCAAATGGGCAGTTCAAAAAATCATGTGTGCCAAAACACTTTCCAAAACAAACCAGTATATATGCGCCATCATGAGATGTTTAAGTAGAATTCAGCAGAGAAAATGCTGGTACATCAATATGCAGGACAGGTCACAGGCAAGAGATGCTTTTTTTTTTTTTAAAAGACAAGACACGAACAAAGAAAGTGACCCCCCAAATCTGTCCATTTCCAGTACAGTTGGTAGCAGTACAATTTCTACAAAAACCAAGCCTCAAGAAATCCCTAGGACGCCCATAAGACTACATGCAGAACTGATCCCACACTGACAGTGCCACTTCAGTCTTGTTCTTTTACCCCACACTGACACACTGACAGTGCCACTTCAGTCCTGTTCTTTTACCCCACACTGACACACTGACAGTGCCACTTCAGTCCTGTTCTTTTACCCCACACTGACACACTGACAGTGCCACTTCAGTCCTGTTCTTTTACCCACACTGACAGTGCCACTTCAGTTCTGTTCTTTTACCCCACACTGACAGTGCCACTTCAGTTCTGTTCTTTTACCCCACACTGACACACTGACAGTGCCACTTCAGTCCTGTTCTTTTACCCCACACTGACAGTGCCACTTCAGTTCTGTTCTTTTAACCCACACTGACAGTGCCACTTCAGTCCTGTTCTTTTACCCCACACTGACACACTGACAGTGCCACTTCAGTCCTGTTCTTTTACCCACACTGACAGTGCCACTTCAGTTCTGTTCTTTACCCCACACTGACAGTGCCACTTCAGTCTGTTCTTTTACCCCACACTGACACACTGACAGTGCCACTTCAGTCCTGTTCTTTTACCCCACACTGACAGTGCCACTTCAGTCCTGTTCTTTTACCCCACACTGACACACTGACAGTGCCACTCCAGTTCTGTTCTTTTACCCACACTGACACACTGACAGTGCCACTTCAGTTCTTTTACCCCACACTGACAGTGCCACTTCAGTCCTGTTCTTTTACCCCACACTGACAGTGCCACTCCAGTTCTGTTCTTTTACCCACACTGACACACTGACAGTGCCACTTCAGTTCTGTTCTTTTACCCCACACTGACAGTGCCACTTCAGTTCTGTTCTTTTACCCCACACTGACAGTGCCACTTCAGTTCTGTTCTTTTACCCCACACTGACTGCCACTTCAGTCCTGTTCTTTTACCCCACACTGACAGTGCCACTTCAGTCCTGTTCTTTTACCCCACACTGACACACTGACAATGCCACTTCAGTCCTGTTCTTTTACCCCACACTGACAGTGCCACTTCAGTTCTGTTCTTTTACCCCACACTGACAGTGCCACTTCAGTCCTGTTCTTTTACCCCACACTGACAGTGCCACTTCAGTCCTGTTCTTTTACCCACACTGACACACTGACAGTGCCACTTCAGTTCTGTACCCGCAGACGACAGACTAAGACAGCACTGTACACTCTCCTCTGGCCCCTGACTATCAATAAATCTCCTCATACAGCTAAGCTTGCCCATGTCTGTATACTTTCAAGCCATTTTTATTTTTCAAAAAACACAAGAGTGGTCTACAAAAGATGTTCCAAAACGGTCACATTCTTTTTGCTTTTTAAAAAGAAAAAAACATCACAAGAAACAGGAAAGAGAAAGCCACAAACCGACTCAATCCAAATGAAAAAGAGAAGAGAAACAGAGGAGAGCATTTTCTGGTAGCACCATGTTAAGGACAGCTGACCTTGTGGCTTGTAGTGGCTTCTAGACATGCATCCTGTCTTTCCCACTGTTTCTGTCTGCTCTCCAGTTTGCATACCTGGTTTTGTGGCACAGGAGTAGCGGAATTCATAAATGCACAGGTCTACAACATATTACACCATGTGGCTGACAACATGCTACATAACAACAAAGAGGTGGAAGCCCCACAAAAAAACAGGCAGATGAAAAATCTTTTACAAAATGCTTCACAAAATTCAACATTGAAAATAAAACAAACAAATAAAAAGGGGAAAAACGGTTTTGTATATTAAAAAAAAAGGAAGATATGGAGACTGAACCAAAACAACAGCAACAAAAAGAAAGAAAATACAAAAGGGGACAGACAGGTGACTTACACACTCCATGTTCCCATTGAAAGGCGACATTCATCCCACCATTTCTTTTTGTTTTTCTTTACGCAGTTTTTAAACTGTTCATAACTTTCAAGCAAACAAACAAACAAAAAATACACAAAGCCCCCCCCCCCCCCCAGTCAACCGACAAGGATAGAAACAATGGCCCCTGACCTGAAGCCTCTCAGGCCTGTCTGCCTTCCACTGCCACACTGCACAGGACAGCTGGCTGTGCTGAGTGTCACAGGCAACAGGACACAGCGGTCACCTCAGTACAGAACAGTGGTCACCTCAGTACAGGACAGTGGTCACCTCAGTACAGGACACAGCGGTCACCTCAGTACAGGACAGTGGTCACCTCAGTACAGGACACAGCGGTCACCTCAGTACAGGACACAGCGGTCACCTCAGTACAGGACACAGCGGTCACCTCAGTACAGTGGTCACCTCAGTACAGGACACAGCGGTCACCTCAGTACAGGACACAGCGGTCACCTCAGTACAGGACACAGCGGTCACCTCAGTACAGGACACAGCAGTCACCTCAGTACAGGACACAGCGGTCACCTCAGTACAGGACACAGCGGTCACCTCAGTACAGGACACAGCGGTCACCTCAGTACAGGACACAGCGGTCACCTCAGTACAGTGGTCACCTCAGTACAGAACACAGTGGTCACCTCAGTACAGGACACAGCAGTCACCTCAGTACAGGACACAGCGGTCACCTCAGTACAGGACACAGCGGTCACCTCAGTACAGAACAGTGGTCACCTCAGTACAGGACACAGCGGTCACCTCAGTACAGAACAGTGGTCACCTCAGTACAGAACAGTGGTCACCTCAGTACAGAACACAGTGGTCACCTCAGTACAGGACACAGCGGTCACCTCAGTACAGAACAGTGGTCACCTCAGTACAGAACACAGTGGTCACCTCAGTACAGAACAGTGGTCACCTCAGTACAGGACACAGTGGTCACCTCAGTACAGAACAGTGGTCACCTCAGTACAGGACACAGCGGTCACCTCAGTACAGAACAGTGGTCACCTCAGTACAGAACACAGTGGTCACCTCAGTACAGGACACAGCGGTCACCTCAGTACAGGACACAGCGGTCACCTCAGTACAGGACACAGCGGTCACCTCAGTACAGGACACAGTGGTCACCTCAGTACAGAACAGTGGTCACCTCAATACAGAACACAGTGGTCACCTCAGTACAGAACAGTGGTCACCTCAGTACAGAAGTGGTCACCTCAGTACAGGACACAGTGGTCACCTCAGTACAGAAGTGGTCACCTCAGTACAGGACACAGTGGTCACCTCAGTACAGGACACAGTGGTCACCTCAGTACAGGACACAGCGGTCACCTCAGTACAGGACAGTGGTCACTTGTCCACACACAGGTAGACACCTGTCCACACACAGGTACAGAGACACCTGTCCACATACAGGTACAGAGACACCTGTCCACACACAGGTAGAGACACCTGTCCACACACAGGTAGAGACACCTGTCCACACACAGGTAGAGACACCTGTCCACACTGTAGAGACACCTGTCCACACACAGGTACAGAGACACCTGTCCACACACAGGTACAGAGACACCTGTCCACACACAGGTACAGAGACACCTGTCCACACACAGGTACAGAGACACCTGTCCACACACAGGTAGAGACACCTGTCCACACTGTAGAGACACCTGTCCACACACAGGTACAGAGACACCTGTCCACACACAGGTACAGAGGCACCTGTCCACACACAGGTAGAGACACCTGTCCACACACAGGTAGAGACACCTGTCCACACACAGGTACAGACACCTGTCCACACACAGGTGTAGAGACATCTGTCCACACACAGGTACAGACACCTGTCCACACACAGGTACAGAGACACCTGTCCACACACAGGTACAGACACCTGTCCACACTGTAGAGACATCTGTCCACACACAGGAAGAGACACCTGACCACACTGTAGACACACCTGTCCACACACAGGTAGACACCTGTCCACAGAGGTACAGAGACACCTGTTCACACACAGGTAGAGACACCTGTCCACACACAGGTAGAGACACACCTGTCCACACAGGTACAGAGACACCTGTTCACACACAGGCACATCATAGGGCACCCCCAAAATCTAACCAAGACTCGATTTTCAAAAATGAAAGAGAAATACCTCACTGTTGATTGTAGGCTTTTCTCCTCTCTTTTTCCTTTAAAAAAAAATCTGTTTTGTTGTTTTGTCAGTTCAAACAGCGTTACTGCATTTTCTGGACTTTCCTGAGTCAGGCCTGGGTTTGTCAGGATACAATGAACAGTCTGTACATCTGTATGGCATACAGTCTGTACATCTGTACTGGGCATGAACAGTTGTATCTGTACGGGCATTCTGTACTCTGAGGGCATGAAGTTGTCATGTACTGGATCACTAGCAGAACTAAGCTGTATTGATCGTACTCTGTACTGGGCATAGTGCACTGACAGTAGAACTAGAGCTGTGTTTTAGATAATCTGTACATCTGTACTGGGCATAGTGCACTGACAGTAGAACTAGAGCTGTTGTTTTAGATAATCTGTACATCTGTACTGGGCATAGTGCACTGACAGTAGAACTAGAGCTGTTGTTTTAGATAATCTGTACATCTGTACTGGGCATAGTGCACTGACTACTGTAGAACTAGAGCTGTAGTTTTAGATAATCTGTAATCTGTACTGGGCATAGTCCACTGACTACTAGCAGAACTAGAGCTGTTATTTGTTTAGATAAAACAAGAATCACCATATGATGTTTGCTTTCAAATGCTTGGGTTTTTTACACCAAAAATGGGGTAAGAGTTTCACCAACAAAAACAACTCATATGTGTTAAACAACAAGAAATAATGTATATATCAAAAACATGTTCACCGACAAATAAAACCTATTGTTCGCAAAAAGTAACCAAGATAAAAACGGTTTAACGGCACACCACCTCTTTATCCAACACTCAAGAGGACCCCACAACCAGCAACAGAAAAACAAATGGCCTGACCTAGCAACACTGACAGTCCACACTCCCCTCTGCAAGGCAGTCAGGATACAGGGCTCTTTCATTCAACATCATCTGCTGCACACTACAACTGAAGCTGCAAAGCACTTTTTAGCAGTGATAACACTTCTCTGCTCTGTTCAGTAATGTCACTTCTGCAGTTCAACTGAAGCTATAAAGCAGCGATGACACTTTTCTGCTCTGTTGATTAATGTCACTTCCGCAGTACAACTGAAGCTATAAAGCACTTTTTTGCAGTGATAACACTTCTCTGCTCTGTTAATTAATGTCACCTTCACAGTACAGCACATGTCAAAACTGTGCCTAGTCGATAAAGTTAAAAAAAAAAAAAAGACAAACAAGAAGACACTGTTAAGAGTTTTCCCTTCCATCTTAGCAATATACATAAGTGCACAGAAACAAGCTCAACACACACACACACACACACACACACACACACACACACACACACACACACACACACACACACACACATACACACACACAGAAAAAGCATATAAAAGTGCACACTGCAACAGACTTAAAAGCAGCAAGAACACATACATACACATCCTGTACACGATTAAAAGGACAGTTCATAAATACACCCAGCTCTCTCTCTCTCTCTCTTAACCACTGGCAGAGGCGGTTGGTTCTTGTACAAGGTCAACAGCTGGTGTGTCCACATGAGGTGCTGGTCAAGTACTGGCAAGGGGGGGGGGAGGTGGATGGGGAAAGAGCACCTTCATTCATCAATCAGCTCAGCAGGATCGGGGGGGGGGGGGGGAGGCTGGTGTTCTGTTGCCTCCTCACTTGCAGTCGGGTCACTGACTGTCTGCAGCAGTTCTGCACACTGCTGTCCCTACACTAAACTCTCTTCACTGGCTCCACTCTTCAAAATAAATGCACGAGTTTGCTAAGAAAGAAAAAATCCTTCACAAAAGCTCTTTTTCTGCCAGTCTGTTGCACAGAGATGATGGTGATGGTGATGGTGATGGTGATGATGATGATGATGGTGACAATGACGATGACAATGATGATGGTCTCTATATAAACAATCTTGTGGCCTACCTGGCTCCCTGTGGAGAGGATTCTGTATGTACACTGTCATGGAGACAACAGGAGCTGCAGCTTTCACACTTTCATGGGACCATGTTCACCACCGATATTTCAGTTTATTTATTTACACCTACAGTGTACTCATGTGTACCGTCTCTTCACAATATTTGTTCCACAAGGTCACTAACAACTTTTGGACACACACACAACCCCCCCCCTCCCTCCCCTGTTTTGTGTCAACTACTTTTCATGAGGCCTAACGGACTTTCAAATGATGACCCCCCAGGTCCCTGGTTCAGTTTGGCTATGAGAGGAAAGAGGGCTGGTAGTGGTGAGGGAATGCTGATGCAGCTGACTAAGTGTGATGCAGACTAGTGTAGGGGGGGGGGGGGGGGGGGTGACAAGAGCAGTGGTAAGTCAGTGTGACAACAGGCACTGGGCACAGGGCATGCTGCAGTGGAGGGGGGGGGGAGTGACTGAAGGATACTGAGAGAAGGAAGAAGGCCATGAGCATTCTGTCAACAATAACACTGATGATATGTCTGTGTGTCTGTGTCTGTCTGTCTGTGTGTCTGTCTGTCTCTTGTCCTGCCTCCCTGCCTGAGGACTGCTCCACACACCTGGAATGACTGACTGACTGACTGACTGACTGACTGATGTCTGAAGTGAAGGGAAGGGGCAGCGAGGGCACCAGTGCTGTTCTGTTCTGTGTTGTGTCGTTTTGTGTTATGTTGTGTTGTGTTGTGTTTGTTGTGTTGTGCTGTGTATGGCAGGACAGAGGAGGAGGCCCAGTCATCGATCCATGGAGGGAAGGGGGGGGGGAGGGAGGGGGCAGCAGCAGCAGCAGCAGCAGGAAGGTGGAAAGAGCATTGCCGTGCTGTGGCTGTTGATGCTGGATGGAGGCCTGAGTTATTTATGAGGGGGGCGCCGCGCCTGCTTGGGTTTGTTGATGTTTCTGCTGAGGGTCTCCTCCTCCTGCATCTCCGCCCGGAAATTCAGCACTTTCTCTGCAACACACACATGACAATGAGCACTTTCTCTGCAACACACATGACAATGAGCACTCTCTCTGCAACACACATGACAATGGGCACTTTCTCTGCAACACACATGACAATGAGCACTTTCTCTGCAACACACATGACAATGAGCACTTTCTCTGCAACACACAACATGACAATGAGCACTTTCTCTGCAACACACATGACAATGAGCACTTTCTCTGCAACACACACATGACAATGAGCACTTTCTCTGCAACATGCAACACACATGACAATGAGCACTTTCTCTGCAACACACATGACAATGAGCACTTTCTCTGCAACACACATGACAATGAGCACTTTCTCTGCAACACACACATGACAATGAGCACTTTCTCTGCAACACACATGACAATGAGCACTTCTCTCTGCAAACACACATGACAATGAGCACTTTCTCTGCAACACACACATGACAATGAGCACTTTCTCTGCAACATGCAACACACATGACAATGAGCACTTTCTCTGCAACACACATGACAATGAGCACTTTCTCTGCAACACACATGACAATGAGCACTTTCTCTGCAACACACACATGACAATGAGCACTTTCTCTGCAACACACATGACAATGAGCACTTTCTCTGCAACACACACATGACAATGAGCACTTTCTCTGCAACATGCAACACACATGACAATGAGCACTTTATCTGCAACACACATGACAATGAGCACTTTCTCTGCAACACACATGACAATGAGCACTTTCTCTGCAACACACACATGACAATGAGCACTTTCTCTGCAACACACATGACAATGAGCACTTTCTCTGCAACACACATGACAATGAGCACTTTCTCTGCAAACACACATGACAATGAGCACTTTCTCTGCAACATACACATATGACAATGAGCACTTTCTCTGCAAACACACACATGACAATGAGCACTTTCTCTGCAACATGCAACACACATGACAATGAGCACTTTCTCTGCAACACACATGACAATGAGCACTTTCTCTGCAACACACATGACAATGAGCACTTTCTCTGCAAACACACATGACAATGAGCACTTTCTCTGCAACACACACACATGACAATGAGCACTTTCTCTGCAACACACATGACAATGAGCACTTTCTCTGCAACACACATGACAATGAGCACTTTCTCTGCAACACACACATGACAATGAGCACTTTCTCTGCAACACACATGACAATGAGCACTTTCTCTGCAACACACACATGACAATGAGCACTTTCTCTGCAACACACACATGACAATGAGCACTTTCTCTGCAACACACATGACAATGAGCACTTTCTCTGCAACACACACATGACAATGAGCACTTTCTCTGCAACACACACATGACAATGAGCACTTTCTCTGCAACACACATGACAATGAGCACTTTCTCTGCAACACACATGACAATGAGCACTTTCTCTGCAACACACATGACAATGAGCACTTTCTCTGCAACACACACATGACAATGAGCACTTTCTCTGCAACACACACATGACAATGAGCACTTTCTCTGCAACACACACATGACAATGAGCACTTTCTCTGCAACACACATGACAATGAGCACTTTTCTGCAACACACATGACAATGAGCACTTTCTCTGCAACACACACATGACAATGAGCACTTTCTCTGCAACACACATGACAATGAGCACTTTCTCTGCAACACACATGACAATGAGCACTTTCTCTGCAACACACATGACAATGAGCACTTTCTCTGCAACACACATGACAATGAGCACTTTCTCTGCAACACCACACATGACAATGAGCACTTTCTCCTGCAACACACATATTTCTCTGCAACACACATGACAATGAGCACTTTCTCTGCAATCAACACACATGACAATGAGCACTTTCTCTGCAACACACATGACAATGAGCACTTTCTCTGCAACACACATGACAATGAGCACTTTCTCTGCAACACACATGACAATGAGCACTTTCTCTGCAAACACATGACAATGAGCACTTTCTCTGCGCACACACATGACAATGAGCACTTTCTCTGCGAACACCATGACAATGAGCACTTTCTCTGCAACACACATGACAATGAGCACTTTCTCTGCAACACACATGACAATGAGCACTTTCTCTGCAACACACATGACAATGAGCACTTTCTCTGCAACACACATGACAATGAGCACTTTCTCTGCAACATGCAACACAATGAGCACTTTCTCTGCAACACACAATGACAATGAGCACTTTCTCGCAACACACACATGACAATGAGCACTTTCCTCTGCAACACACATGACAATGAGCACTTTCTCTGCAACATGCAACACAATGAGCACTTTCTCTGCAACATACACATATGACAATGAGCACTTTCTCTGCAACATGCAAACACACACACATGACAATGAGCACTTTCTCTGCAACATACACATATGACAATGAGCACTTTCTCTGCAACACACATGACAATGAGCACTTTCTCTGCAACACATTACAATGAGCACTTTCTCTACAACACACATGACAATGAGCACTTTCTCTGCGACACACATGACAATGAGCACTTTCTCTGCAACATACACATATGACAATGAGCACTTTCTCTGCATCATGCAAACACACACACCATGACAATGAGCACTTTCTCTGCAACATGAAAACACACACACACACCATGACAATGAGCACTTTCTCTGCAACATGCAACACACATGACAATGAGCACTTTCTCTGCAACATGCAAACACATATGACAATGAGCACTTTCTCTGCAACGTGCAAACACACGCATGACAATAAGCACTTTCTCTGCAACATGCACACACACATGACAATGAGCACTTTCTCTGCAACATGTAAACACACACACACCATGACAATGAGCACTTTCTCTGCAAAGTGCAAACACACACATGACAATAAGCACTTTCTCTGCAACATGCAAACACATGACAATGAGCACTTTCTCTGCAACGTGTAAACACACACACACCATGACAATGAGCACTTTATCTGCAACATGCAAACACGTGACAATGAGCACTTTCTCTGCAACATGGAATCAAATACCATGACAATGCGCTAAAGCATGGCAGCTCAGAGAAGCATGACAACGCAGTATGTCCAGTTCAAATGCCTGCATGTCAATGACAGATCCAGCACAACACAAGGTCACTTATTACACAGAAATACATGCACAAAATGAAGCCTGAACACATGATGACAGATCCAGCACAACACAAGGTCACTTATTACACAGAAATACATGCACAAAATGAAGCCTGAACACATGATGACAGATCCAGCACACCACAAGGTCACTTATTACACAGAAATACATGTGCACACAGAATGAGCCTGAACACATGATGACAGATCCAGCACACCACAAGGTCACTTATTACACAGAAATACATGTGCACACAGAATGAAGCCTGAACACATGATGACAGATCCAGCACACCACAAGGTCACTTATTACACAGAAATACATGTGCACACAGAATGAAGCCTGAACACATGGCAGATCCAGCACACCACAAGGTCACTTATTACACAGAAATACATGCACAGAATGAAGCCTGAACACATGATGACAGATCCAGCACACCACAAGGTCACTTATTACACAGAAATACATGCACAGAATGAAGCCTGAACACATGAAGGACAGATCACCACAGCCACAGAGACCTCACCTCGCAGAGCAGTCAGAGCCTGGATTTTCTGGGCCAGCAGGTTGTCCAGCTGTTTGGCATAGGCTGAAACAGAAGGCGCAGAGTTTTTCCACAGGCACACACATAGTTGTTTAATATTTATAAGTCAACAGTGTGGCACTACCCAGGACTGATGGTCACCCCCCTGCTGTTTCCATGCGGAGGAGGTGGCACAACTGTTCCCTGCTATCTCCAGTCTGTCTGAAGGCAAGCCTATACAAGTCTCAAGGTTCCGACCTCATGTTCCCTGCTATCTCCTGTCTGTCTGAAGGCAAGCCAATACAAGTCTCAAGGTTCCGACCTCATGTTCCCTATCTCCTGTCTGTCTGAAGGCAAGCCAATACAAGTCTCAAGGTTCCGACATCATGTTCCCTGCTATTTCCTGTCTGTCTGAAGGCAAGCCAATACAAGTCTCAAGGTTCCGACATCATGTTCCCTGCTATCTCCTGTCTGTCTGAAGGCAAGCCAATACAAGTCTCAAGGTTCCGACATCATGTTCCCTGCTATCTCCTGTCTGTCTGAAGGCAAGCCAATACAAGTCTCAAGGTTCCGACCTCATTGCTTCTACAGGAGGCAGACAAACTACAGTTCTTCCCACTCTGACAGGTGGCTTTCACAGTACAGAGGCAGACTGTTGACAGATCCACACACCATGGTTTGGTTCTACAATACAGGAATGCAAAAGGGCAACAAGTCTGTGGCAGGGAACAGGGTAGGCACAGCATCAGAAATACCTGTGAACTAAAAACCCTAACAATACCAAGTGTAGCTAGGTGTAGAGATGATAGGAAATGTAGCTAGCTGTACAGAGAGCAGAGACCATGAATACTTGTGAACAGTGAACAGGCTAGGCACAGCATCATGAATACCTGTAAACTATAAAAAAAAAACTAAAATAAAACCTAGCATACCTGTAAACTAAAAAAACCTAATGATGGGAAGAGTAGCTAGGTGTAGAGAGAGAGAGCAGAGGCTGCAATACCTGTAAACTAAAAACCTAAGAATAGAAAGTGTAGCTAGGTGTAGAGAGAGAGAGCAGAGGCTGCAATACCTGTAAACTAAAAACCTAAGAATAGAAAGTGTAGCTAGGTGTAGAGAGAGAGAGCAGAGGCTGCAATACCTGTAAACTAAAAACCTAAGAATAGAAAGTGTAGCTAGGTGTAGAGAGAGAGAGCAGAGGCTGCAATACCTGTAAACTAAAAACCTAAGAATAGAAAGTGTAGCTAGGTGTAGAGAGAGAGAGCAGAGGCTGCAATACCTGTAAACTAAAAACCTAAGAATAGAAAGTGTAGCTAGGTGTAGAGAGAGAGAGCAGAGGCTGCAATACCTGTAAACTAAAAACCTAAGAATAGAAAGTGTAGCTAGGTGTAGAGAGAGAGAGCAGAGGCTGCAATACCTGTAAACTAAAAACCTAAGATAGAAAGTGTAGCTAGGTGTAGAGAGAGAGAGCAGAGGCTGCAATACCTGTAAACTAAAAACCTAAGAATAGAAAGTGTAGCTAGGTGTAGAGAGAGAGAGCAGAGGCTGCAATACCTGTAAACTAAAAACCTAAGAATAGAAAGTGTAGCTAGGTGTAGAGAGAGAGAGCAGAGGCTGCAATACCTGTAAACTAAAAACCTAAGAATAGAAAGTGTAGCTAGGTGTAGAGAGAGAGAGCAGAGGCTGCAATACCTGTAAACTAAAAACCTAAGAATAGAAAGTGTAGCTAGGTGTAGAGAGAGAGAGCAGAGGCTGCAATACCTGTAAACTAAAAACCTAAGAATAGAAAGTGTAGCTAGGTGTAGAGAGAGAGAGCAGAGGCTGCAATACCTGACAACTAAAAACCTAAGAATAGAAAGTGTAGCTAGGTGTAGAGAGAGAGAGCAGAGGCTGCAATACCTGTAAACTAAAAACCTAAGAATAGAACGTGTAGCAGGTGTAGAGAGAGAGAGCAGAGGCTGCAATACCTGTAAACTAAAAACCTAAGAATAGAAAGTGTAGCAAGGTGTAGAGAGAGAGAGCAGAGGCTGCAATACCTGTAAACTAAAAACCTAAGATGGAAAGTGTAGCTAGGTGTAGAGAGAGAGAGCAGAGGCTGCAATACCTGTAAACTTAAAAACCTAAGGATAGGAAGTGTAGCTAGGTGTAGAGAGAGAGAGCAGAGGCTGCAATACCTGTAAACTTAAAAACCTAAGAATGGAAGTGTAGCTAGGTGTAGAGAGAGAGAGCAGAGGCTGCAATACCTGTAAACTTAAAAACCTAAGAATAGAAAGTGTAGCTAGGTGTAGAGAGAGAGAGCAGAGGCTGCAATACCTGTAAACTAAAAACCTAAGGATGGGAAGTGTAGCTAGGTGTAGAGAGAGAGAGCAGAGGCTGCAATACCTGTAAACTTAAAAAACCTAAGGATGGGAAGTGTAGCTAGGTGTAGAGAGAGGCAGAGGCTGCACACTTACTGAAATTAAAAAACCTAATGCTGACTGATAGTGTTTGGAGATGATGAGGAGGTAAATCCCCACCTGTCACTAAACAGTCTACACAATTCTACTATCTAGAGTAACCAGCTGCATCACTCTAGTAAACTTAAATAGTCACCACTCTTACACAACCAGTCAACCACCTTCCACATTAGTCACACTCTAATAAGTCACTCAACCTTCCTAGTACCACTAACCTAGTCACCACCTTCTACATCAAGTCACCCACCTTCCACATCACAGTCACCCACCTTCCACATCAGTCACCCACCTTCCACATCACAGTCACCCACCTTCCACATCACAGTCACCCACCTTCCACATCACAGTCACCCACCTTCCACATCCACAGTCACCCACCTTCCACATCATAGTCACCACCTTCCACTGTCACCTTCATCAGCTCATGTCCCACTTCCACTCTACTTCTGTCTCACACACACACCACACACAACACACACACACCACACACCACACACATCACACACATCACACACACACACACACACACGTGCACACACACACACACTCACACACACCAACGTGCACACACACACATCACGTGCAACACAACACACACACACACACACACACACTCACACCACACAACAACACACATGCACACACAACCACACACACGCACACACACACACACACACACACACACACACCACACACACACACACACACGCACACACACACACACACACACACACCACGCACACACGCACGCGCGCGCGCACACACACACACACACACCACACAGATAATATAGACAAACAGACAAAGATAATGTGAAGTATACAGGTGGCCTGACTGATTGACTGACTGACCTCACAGACACACAGATACTACAGACAGACAGACAGACTGACCTTACAGATACTACAGACAGACAGACAGACAGACCTCACAGATACTACAGACATACAGACAGACTGACCTCACAGATACTACAGACAGACAGACAGACTGACCTCACAGATACTACAGACAGACAGACAGACTGACCTCACAGATACTACAGACATACAGACAGACTGACCTCACAGATACTACAGACAGACAGACAGACTGACCTCACAGAAAACTACAGACATACAGACAGACTGACCTCACAGATACTACAGACATACAGACAGACTGACCTCACAGATACTACAGACAGACAGACCTCACAGATACTACAGACAGACAGACCTCACAGATACTACAGACAGACTGACTAACCTCACAGACACAACAGACAGAAAGACTGACCTCACAGATACTACAGACATACAGACAGACTGACCTCACAGATACTACAGACATACAGACAGACTGACCTCACAGATACTACAGACAGACAGACCTCACAGATACTACAGACAGACTGACAAACCTCACAGACACAACAGACAGAAAGACTGACCTCACAGATACTACAGACATACAGACAGACTTACCTCACAGATACTACAGACAGACAGACTGACAGACCTCACAGATACTACAGACAGAAAGACTGACTGACCTCACAGACACACAGATACTACAGACAGACAGACTGACCTCACAGATACTACAGACAGACAGACAGACTGACCTCACAGATACTACAGACAGACAGACCTCACAGACAGACAGACCTCACAGACACTACAGACCTCACAGACGACCTTGTGGTCCTCCTGCACCTCCTCCTCCATGTCCTGCATCTTGTTCACCACCTGGTGGAACGTCAGCAGCTCCTCACTCACCTCCTCTTGCTGTCACATAGACACACATCATATACACCATAGTCAATACACAGACAATCATAACATAATTATATCAAATATATCAGCAGCTCCTCACTCACCTCCTCTTGCTGTCACATAGACACACATCATATACACCATAGTCAATACACAGACAATCATAACATACTTATATCAAATATATCAGCAGCTCCTCACTCACCTCCTCTTGCTGTCACATAGACACACACACACACACACACACCATAGTCAATACACAGACAATCATAACATACTTATATCAAATATATCAGCAGCTCCTCACTCACCTCCTCTTGCTGTCACATAGACACACACACACACAACACACACACACACACACCATATACACCATAGTCAATACACAGACAATCATAACATAATTATATCAATATATCAGCAGCTCCTCACTCACCTCCTCTTGCTGTCACATAGACACACACACACACACACCATATATCAACAGACAGAAAATCATAACGTATATCAAAATATATCAATAGACAGAAAATCATATCATATATCAAAATATATCAATAGACAGAAAATCATAACATATATCAAAATATATCAATAGACAGAAAATCATAACATATATCAAAATATATCAATGGACAGAAAATCATAACATATATATATCAAAATATATCAGTATACAGAAAATCACATCATAATCAAAATATATCAATAGACCAAAAATAATAACATATATCAAAATATATCAATAGACAGAAAATCATAACATACATAAGAATATACCAATATATATAAAATACTAACATATATCAAAATATCACTGAAGCAGAGACAGCTATCAGTTTCCCCACTTTCAGCTCCTCTCAGCTGCTAAATAATCCGCCCCATGCCAGCCTGGGTGGGATTAGCTCATGCTGTTTACAGCAGGAACTGACCACACTTGGACTAGGTAAAAGAAGGAGCGCGCTAAAAAAAGCACTCTGGCTGGACTGAGTGGTTTTGGATTAGTGCGCTGTGAGATGGTGTGTAATATGGTGTGGTGTGGTGTGGTGTGGTGTGGTGTGATGTGGTGTGGTGTGTGATGTGGTGTGGTGCAGAGTGGTGTGGTGTGTGATGTGTGGTGTGTGATGTGGTGTGGTGTGTGATGTGGTATGTGGTGTGGTATGTGGTGTGGTGTGGTGCAGTGTGGTGTATGATGTGTGGTGTGGTGTGTGATGTGGTGTGGTGTGTGGTGTGGTGTGTGATGTGGTGTGTGATGTGGTGTGGTGTGTGTGATGTGGTGTGGTATGTGGTGTGTGTGGTGTGGTGTGGTGTGGTGTGGTGTGGTGTGGTGTGGTGTGGTGTGTGGTGTGGTGTGGTGACTCACGTTGGATGTCTTGAGCATGGCCAGGTCGGAGTTCTGTGGAGACATGGTGCCCAGAGGCAGGTTGGAGGGAGGGGACACGTCAGAGGACTTGCCTTCCACCGGTCCCCCAGGGCCTAGCTCCTTCACCCTGCACACAGTACACACACTATACTGTACTGTACTTTACAGTTACTTCACCCTGCACACAGTACACACAATATACTGTACTGTACTCTGTATACAGTACACACACTATACTGTACTGTACTCTGTATACAGTACACACACTATCAGACCTGTGCACCCCCTTACTACTGATTTCAGTATTTTCATGGCAATTTTCAGTATTTTTCACCAAGTTTCAGTATTTTTGCGCGTTGTTCGTGATACACTTTTTCAACATGAAGCATAAACGTCTTTTTTTTAATTGGGTTTTTGTATCTGTATTTGTTTGCTCATCCCCCTTCGAATTTCTTTCCATTGTACAAAGCTCATAAGCTTTTTCTTTTATCAACTAGCAAATGTAGACAGGTCTGATGACTTCATAAGTGATGTAATATACAGAGTGTAGAATTGGGAGATAAAAAAAAAAGAGGAAATTGAGCCAGGGTCCAGGGCCGCTTAGGCCCCGGTGGGGTGCAGGGGCAAAGCCCTGCTGGGGGGCCCAGGGGGGCGAAGCCCCCGGCCGAAAACGATTTTTCACATTTTAAAGGCAGTTTGGAGGCCTCTCCAGGCACCATTTTGTGCAATGTGGAGGCATGTGTGTGTGTGTGTGTGTGTGTGTGTGTGTGTGTGTGTGTGTGTGAGAGAGAGAGAGAGAGAGAGAGAGAGAGAGAGAGAGAGAGAGAGAGAGAGAGAGATTCAGACCTTCCATAAAGAACCACCAGAGTATGTCAAACTTGTTATAAACAGATCTATTCTGGGTAGTGGTAATATAAGTTTGTGCGTACCACTGTGATGGCTAATGGAAAACGTGGAGAGAGAGAGAGAGAGAGAGAGAGAGAGAGAGAGAGAGAGAGAGAGAGAGAGAGAGAGAGATCAATACACTCTCTGGTGAAGATTTCAGAAGATCTTATGCCTTTCTCATTTTATTTTTAATCTGATTTCGGAGTGGACTCACAATGACAGTTTTCATGGCCAGAAAACAAGTGCTGTGTATGTGTGTGCTCTGCTGCTGTCCAGTACAGCACCAGAGCGGAAGCCGTGTTCGGTACGATATAACTTCAGAGCGAGTTTTCATGTAACTTCAGAACAAGTCACTTTGCCGTTTTAACGATCAACTGATTTTTCGAAGATGCGAGAAATTTTACTGTTCCATGATTTTCCAAGAAATCAGCGCTTCTATAAATGAAGAGCCGTGGTTTGCTATGTTCCGACCGCATTCCAATTTTCGACACCACTTGCGAATAAAAGTTCAACTTTCACTAGCGAGTAGCCTGATGCAGAGATGTAGCGCAGGTTTCAAACCTTACTCGGCAAAACGAACAGCCAATTTTGCTGCTTATGCATCTATATCCGCAACTGTACCTCTTTTAGCCCCATCCTGGCCTGTTAGCGTCATTTTGCATTCACTCCGCGTCTTTCTTTGCTTATAAGTGTATCAGTTTGGTCTGTTTCTCCGCGAAAGTTTACACTTTCCGCCATTTTGTTTTGAAGATACTGATGTGCGCATGCGTCATCAGGGGAGATAAGTAACTGAACGATCGGGCTTAGCAGACGACGGAACGCGAGATAAACGGCATCGCTGAACGATAGAAGATGACGTTTTCGATTTCCGGATTTTTCGTTGACAAAAATCGGATTTTGATTGATAAAATCGTATTTCCGTATTTTCCAACTTTTTCCGGAACAAATACGGAAAAATACGGAAGGTGCACAGGTCTGCACTATACTGTACTGTACTCTGTATACAGTACACACACTATACTGTACTGTACTCTGTATACAGTACACACACTATACTGTACTGTACTTTACAGTTACTTTACCCTGTATACAGTACACACACTATACTGTACTGTACTCTGTATACAGTACACACACTATACTGTACTGTACTCTGTATACAGTACACACACTATACTGTACTGTACTTTACAGTTACTTTACCCTGTATACAGTACATACACACTATACTGTACTGTATTGTATTGTACTTCACCCTGCACACAGTACACACACTATACTGCACTGTACTCTGTATACAGTACACACTCTATACTGTACTGTACTTTACAGTTACTTTACCCTGTATACAGTACATACACAATATACTGTACTGTACTCTGTATACAGTACACACAATATACTGTACTTTACTTCACCCTGCACACAGTACACACACTATACTGTACTGTACTCTGTATACAGTACACACATAATACTGTACTGTACTTCACCCTGCATACAGTACACACACTATACTGTACTGTACTCTGTATACAGTACACACACTATACTGTACTGTACTCTGTATACAGTACACACACTATACTGTACTGTACTCTGTATACAGTACACACACTATACTGTACTGTACTTCACCCTGCATACAGTACACACACTATACTGTACTGTACTCTGTATACAGTACACACATAATACTGTACTGTACTCTGTATACAGTACACACATAATACTGTACTGTACTCTGTATACAGTACACACACTATACTGTACTGTACACTGTATACAGTACACACAATATACTGTACTGTACTCTGTATACAGTACACACATAATACTGTACTGTACTCTGTATACAGTACACACATAATACTGTACTGTACTCTGTATACAGTACATACATAATACTGTACTGTACTCTGTATACAGTACACACATAATACTGTACTGTACTCTGTATACAGTACACACATAATACTGTACTGTACTCTGTATACAGTACACACAATATACTGTACTGTACTCTATACAGTACACACACTATACTGTACTGTACTCTGTATACAGTACACACATAATACTGTACTTTACTTCACCCTGCACACAGTACACACACTATACTGTACTGTACTCTGTATACAGTACACACATAATACTGTACTGTACTTCACCCTGCATACAGTACACACACTATACTGTACTGTACTCTGTATACAGTACACACATAATACTGTACTGTACTCTGTATACAGTACACACACTATACTGTACTGTACTCTGTATACAGTACACACATAATACTGTACTGTACTTCACCCTGCACACAGTACACACACTATACTGTACTGTACTTTGTATACAGTACACACATAATACTGTACTGTACTCTGTATACAGTACACACACTATACTGTACTGTACTCTGTATACAGTACACACATAATACTGTACTGTACTCTGTATACAGTACACACATAATACTGTACTTTACTTCACCCTGCACACAGTACACACAATATACTGTACTTCACCCTGTATACAGTACACACATAATACTGTACTGTACTCTGTATACAGTACACACACTATACTGTACTTCACCCTGTATACAGTACACACACTATACTGTACTGTACTTCACCCTGCACACAGTACACATGCTATACTGTACTTCACCCTGTATACAGTACACACACTATACTGTACTGTACTTCACCCAGGGTTCGCGCTAGGATTTTTTAAAACCGGTACTGCGAGTTGCCATTTCAGAGATATCTTGACCAACTCCCCCAAAATCGGTCCCCAGAAAATAAAATCCGGTACCTGCAGTGAACAAAACGAAACTATTCAGTGAAGGGGTGGGGGAGGGGAGATTGTTTGGCAGCAAAACTAAATCTAAATTGAACGCGAATCTCTCGGACTTTGACTGCCGTGCTGCTGTCACTCGTTTCTTGGGCACGAAGCCACGCAGGAAATAGGATTTTTTTTCTAGCGCCTGTGTCACTGACTGTGTCAGTCTGTTGTTTTGCATGGCATCATTCGTGTGACTTATATTCTTTTTTCTTGTTTCTATGCTTAGGACTCATCTGGATCTTTCATTCACTATAGATTTAGTTTTCGACTCTTCTCTCTCAAAGCAACGCGCAAATTCATAGTCAAAGACCCTCCGCTTTTCGCTTTTCGTAAGAGCAGGCCATTGTGTGCCCGTGGGAACAGATGACATTTACAAAACTGCATACACACGGGGACTGAATGTAAAAAGCACAGGAGTGCTTATTCCATTATCCTCGATATAAAAGATTAAAAGAATAAAGAATAAATAAATCTAGGCCCCATTACATTGTGAATGGAAGTCACTATCATGCCGAGAAGAGCGCGAAGCTCTATTCTTTAACAGTAAAGCTTGCTGTTCTGCGTGCTAGCCTAATTAAATGAGGTTGGCGCCAAAGATGTTCGTCGGAAGGGGTAGGAAGGGGTAGGTGCGTAAGCACAGTACAGGCGCATGACAGACTGTCAGAAAACGTCACTTCAGACTTTTTTTTTTTTGAGACGGAAATCTAATCGGTCACAGGCAAACAGAATCGGTACGCGGTACCGGCTGCTTCGAAAATTTCCGGTATTCGCTGTTTACAATCGGTAAAATACCGACAATTACCGGTTATCGCGAACCCTGCTTCACCCTGCATACAGTACACACGCTATACTGTACTTCACCCTGCATACAGTACACACGCTATACTGTACTTCACCCTGCATACAGTACACACGCTATACTGTACTTCACCCTGTACACAGTACACACACTGTACTGTACTCTGTATACTGTACTTCACCCTGTATACAGTACACACTATACTATACTGTACTTCACCCTGTGTACAGTACACACGCTATACTGTACTTCACCCTGTATACAGTACACACACTATACTGTACTGTACTTAGCCCTGTATACAGTACACACACTACACTGTACTTCACCCTGTACACAGTACACACACTATACTGTACTGTACTTCACCCTGTATACAGTACACACACTACACTGTACTTCACCCTGTATACAGTACACACACTACACTGTACTGTGTGTGTGTGTGTGTGTGTGTGTGTGTGTGTGTGTGTGTGTGTGTGTGTGTGTGTGTTAAAGTGTTAATATTAAAGGCAGTACACAAAACCTCCTAAATAAAACCAGTGGAACAAAAGGGGAATTTCAATACCTATCTGTAGTATAACAGTATACAACAGTATAAGAACAAGAGATTTCAATACCTATCTGTAGTATAACAGTATACAACAGTATAAGAACAAGAGATTTCAATACCTATCTGTAGTATAACAGTATACAACAGTATAAGAACAAGAGATTTCAATACCTATCTGTAGTATAACAGTATACAACAGTATAAGAACAAGAGGAATTTCAATACCTATCTGTAGTATAACAGTATACAACAGTATAAGAAAAAGAGGAATTTCAATACCTATCTGTAGTGTAACAGTATACAACAGTATAAGAACAAGAGGAATTTCAATACCTATCTGTCAGCATAGCGCAGAGTGTTCAGTGAGAATATACATACATGGTACAGGGCAGCATGCTAAAAAATAGAATAAGAAAAGGTGGGAATTTCAATGCCTACCTGTAGTATAACAGTATACAGTAGTAGTAGTAGTAGTAGTAGTAGGCACTCATCAGTCTCGGAAGACTATGGAGTTGTGCTCTAGTGTTTAGAGTGCAAAGCCTGGGCAAGTATGTATGGAGGGCAAGCTGTTACCCATGCAGCAGACCCCCCCCTCTCCACGGCACTGGAATGATCCATTGGAAGGGAATTGACCGATACGAATGGTTCCAGTACCGTCGCAGGAGCCACCAGAACGTTGCTATATACCTACAGCCCCGAGCCGCTCTGGGACTCCAACTCCCCGATTTTTCCTCAGGGATGGTGTCTAAACACGACACCTGTGTGCATGCTGGTTTGTTATAATTTTGTCAACCGCTCCTACCGGCACACGATGGCCTACTCTTCCGAAAGGTGGAACGGGGTTTTAACATGTGTGCAAGATGTTCTGCGTGCATTCGCACATGGGGCCTCGGTTTTGAGTCTCATCCGAATGACTTACAGTATACAAAAGGGGGAATTCAATGCCTACCTGTCAGCATAGCGTAGCGTGTTGAGTGTGTGAAAAGGGGGAATTCAATGCCTACCTGTCAGCATAGCGTAGCGTGTTGAGTGTGTGTTCACAGCAGTTCATCCCTGGTGACACCATAGCAATCTGCAACACCAGCACCACTGTCTTCAGCGATTTGAACAGGTGTCTTTGCCTATCTAACCTTCACCTCAACAAATGACACCAAAGCAATCTGTAACACCAGCACCACTGTCTTCATCACCCCATCTTGACTACACTGTGGTGGTCACACCTGCCTCCAGCAATTTGAACAGGTGTCTTTGCCTGATCTAACTTTCACCTCAACAAATGACAACATAGCAATCTGTAACACCAGCTTGACTACACTGTGGTGGTCACACCTGCCTACAGCCATTGGAATGGGCGTCTCTGGTTATCTAACCTTCACCTTGATGAATAATGAACGGTTTTTCTCCAATTTTATTCCACTTTGGAAAATAGTTTCCCAACAGATGCTCATAATGTCATAGAAAACAAAACTGGAAAAAAAAACCTCTGACCCAAACCTGTATACAATAAGAAAAAGATGTCTGTACCTCACACAATAACTGCAGAATTCTACATACAAATAGAAAGGAGAATTCAACATAGGAATACCACTACTTTATTTTTTCCATAAACAGAGAAGTTGGGAGAGCACAAGCTGAAGCAGTTCCTGACACTGTTTCCTGCACATGCCCAGCTGACCTGGCTTTCTCCAGAGACCACAGGATGGACACACTGTGACTGTCTGATGCAATCAGCAAGATCTCTCTTCCTTCAAACACTAATTAACTGACATGATTGTTCAGACCACAGTTAGCTATCATGATTGTCTACCAGTACCAATCAAGAATAACTACTTTCCTTCAAACACTAACTAGCAGACAGACAGACTGTCCCCCTTCCTTCAAACACTACCCAGCAGACAGACAGACTGTCCCCCTACCTTCAAACACTACCCAGCAGACAGACAGACTGTCCCCCTACCTTCAAACACTACCCAGCAGACAGACAGACTGTCCCCTACCTTCAAACACTACCCAGCAGACAGATGTTACTCACCATGCATGTTCTGGACTTGTCCCCGATGAAGGAATCCCTCAGCACCTGGGTCAGCTTGCTGGCCCGGAAGGGCAGGTGAGCACCGTTGCGCCCCAAGGCACGTATACATTCCTGTTGCAAACACACACCTTAGCCAACAACGGAAAAAAAGGACACACCAACAGTTTTTTTTAAAGAAAAGAAACCCATCAAAATCCCAAAGAAAACTGTACTGGTTACAAATTCAAGCATGAGAATATCTTCACTGTCAAAGACACACCCCTCCTTTATCTCAAAAAGAAAAGCTGACCTATATTTTACATAAACAGAAAATTTGTTCTGCCAAACTTTTGGAAGTTGTGTTCTTGCCTTGTAAGAAGAATTCTGAGGGCAGAGCAATGCAAAGCATTGATGTCAGAGTCCAAGGCAACAAAAGATCATTTCACTACATCATATCTAGACTGATCATCATGGCATAACAACAAATCTCTCACAATAAATATCCATGTGGAAATTGTAAGAAGTTGCAAAGACAGGTTTCAGCCTCTAGTTCACAAATCCATCTTTCTCATCCTACTCACCTCCACAACACCATCTATGCATACTTTCACACGTAATACTGTCATCATTGAATCCCACACAACAGAATAACCCTATCTTCTTCATGCTCCCTCCATCACTCTCTCTCTGCCATGTTTCCAAACTGCAAAAACCTTCATTCAGCCACACTGGAGAGAGAGAGAGAGAGAGAGAGAGAGAGAGAGAGAGAGAGAGAGAGAGAGAGAGAGAGAGAGAGAGAGAGAGAGAGAGAGAGAGAGAGAGAGAGAGGTGTACTGTCCACAGCATCAAGCTACCTTCATTCAGCCCCACTGGAGAGAGAGAGAGAGAGGTGCACTGTCCCACACTGGAGAGAGAGAGAGGTGCACTGTCCCACACTGGAGAGAGAGAGAGGTGCACTGTCCCACACTGGAGAGAGAGAGAGGTGCACTGTCCCACACTGGAGAGAGAGAGGTGCACTGTCCCACACTGGAGAGAGAGAGAGAGAGAGAGAGAGAGAGAAGAGAGAGAGAGAGAGAGAGAGAGAGAGAGAGAGAGAGAGAGAGAGAGGGGTGCACTGTCCCCAGCACCCAGCTACCCACCTTCAGAGCCAGCAGACTTTTGTTGATCTCGGCTCCCTCCATGCGCGTCTGCCGGTCAGAGCTGGATGTGTCCACTCCTCTTTCATTTCCTATCCACACACACACACACACACACACACACACACACACACTCACACACACACACACACACACACACACACACACACACACACGCACACCACACACACACACACGCACGCACGCACACAAACACACACACACCACGCACACACAGACACAGAGACGCACACGCACACAAACACACACACACAAACACACACCATTTCATCATTGTCAGCATGAAGCATGGTGTTAACAAGTGTTCATTTATACAGCATGTTTCCTAGATGACAGAGATACAGCTCTGAGTGCTGAACAAAACAGAGTTATGCAGACGTGGAAGCACATTTAAGGAAGAACTTGTTGATAAATAATGATTAAAACCAAGCTCATTTATGTCGCAGTGCACTGATGCACAAATACACCTAGATCATTCCACCCAGACCTAAACACGTGCAGATGATGCACATACACTGACAAACATCAATCAGTTATGTCAGCACACTGACACATACACAGCTAAACACGTATAGATGCACATACACTGATAAACAGCAATCAATCAGTGATGTCAGCACACTGACACACACACACACCTAAACACGTATAGATGATGCACATACACTGACAAACAGCAATCAATCAGTGATGTCAGCACACTGACACACACACACCTAAACACGTATAGATGATGCACATACACTGACAAACAGCAATCAATCAGTGATGTCAGCACACTGACACACACACACCTAAACACGTATAGATGATGCACATACACTGACAAACATCAATCAATCAGCTATGTCAGCACACTGACACACAAACAGTGCAGATAACAACTGAATTACACAAGAATTCCCCAGGCAACTTTTTCCTTCAATTTTGGAAACATCACTGATGACGACAGCAGATTTTTTTTTTTTTGCTTGGCTCAACTACCATGTTTTCATACTACAGAAAGACAAACAACAGAACAGACAGCTGCTGTCAAATGCTTTTGGATAATGAAATATTTTGTACTTTACTGGAAGTAACAACATCAGTAACAGCAACACCATCAAATGACCACATGATTAAGTATTAATCCCCAAATGACCACACTGACCCAGTATTGATCCCCAAATGACCACACTGACCCAGTACTGATCCCCAAATGACCACACTGACCCCCAAATGACCACACTGACCCCCAAATGACCACACTGACCCCCAAATGACCACACTGACCAAGTATTGATCCCCAAATGACCACACTGACCAAGTATTGATCCCCAAATGACCACACTGATCAAGTATTGATCCCCAAATGACCACACTGACCCAGTATTGATCCCCAAATGACCACACTGATCAAGTATTGATCCCCAAATGACCACACTGATTAAGTATTGATCCCCAAATGACCACACTGATCAAGTATTGATCCCCAAATGACCACACTGATCAAGTATTGATCCCCAAATGACCACACTGATCAGTATTGATCCCCAAATGACCACACTGATCAAGTATTGATCCCCAAATGACCACACTGATCAAGTATTGATCCCCAAATGACCACACTGATCCCCAAATGACCACACTGATCCCCAAATGACCACACTGACCCAGTATTGATCCCCAAATGACCACACTGACCCAGTATTGATCCCCAAATGACCACACTGATCAAGTATTGATCCCCCAAATGACCACACTGATACAAGTATTGATCCCCAAATGACCACACACACTGATCCCCAAATGACCACACTACTGATCCCCAAATGACCACACTGACCCAGTATTGATCCCCAAATGACCACACTGACCCAGTATTGATCCCCAAATGACCACACTGATCAAGTATTGATCCCCAAATGACCACACTGATTAAGTATTGATCCCCAAAATGACCACACTGATCAAGTATTGATCCCCAAATGACCACACTGACCAGTATTGATCCCCAAATGACCACACTGACCCAGTATTGATCCCCAAATGACCACACTGATCAAGTATTGATCCCCAAATGACCACACTGATTAAGTATTGATCCCCAAATGACCACACTGATCAAGTATTGATCCCCAAATGACCACACTGATCAAGTATTGATCCCCAAATGACCACACTGACCCATATTGATCCCCAAATGACCACACTGATCCAAATGCCACACTGACCCAGTAATGATCCCCAAATGACCACACTGACCCAGTATTGATCATTTGCTCATTTGATACTATGTACATTCAGACTTCATCGTCAGTCAGTCAGTCAGTCAGTCAGTCATCAGCCACACAATCACAGTCTTACCTGCTAAGTCAATCAGGGAGAACTTCCCATGCAGCTTGCTTTTTGTTCTGGAAAATAAATCATTTTGAAATGAATAAACAGCTCTAGACCTCAGTGCCAAACTATCTGGTCTTTTCCACAAAAGGACCTGGAAAAAAAATCTAAAAACTCTATCCTTTTATCCTGAAAAAGACCTACAGTTAACAAAAGGATACACTGTAATTTTTTTTAAAATATCAAAACCACAGTGTATGTCAGATTTCATACATCAGCTTATGGATTTACACCAGCTACACACACACACACACACACACACACACACACACACACACACACACAAAGAAAACAACTGAAGAACCCTATGCACATGTGTACACAAATGAAAATAAACAGAACAGAGATAAATAAATAAACGCAATACATAAAGGATCAATAAACTACCACATGGTGACCACAGTACAGTAGCCAGTGAATACCATGCCTGAGCATAATAAACCAATAATCTTTGATTCTGGAATTTAATTTTATTTCATACCACTTTTTTAGGGAACGGGATAGCTCAGTGGTCAGAGTGCTTGCTTTCCCCCAGCCAATGTTAAGCAGCATCAAGCGTGGCTAACAATTGGGTGGATGACCGTTTGCATGCCCTGGCTTCAGTAAAGTTCCCCCAGTTCACCCAGCTGTAAATGGGTACCTGCCCTCTTTAGGGTCAGGGAGGGTAAAGTAGCGAGGGAGAGGAGATGGGTGCCGCCCTCAACATGCTGGCTCCTAGAGAAGCTGAGGTCTCTGACGCCTTACTCCCCTATGACCACACAGGTTACGGGGCACATTTTACCTTTTTACCACATTTTTAAGTCATGGCAGTTTTCTCTGCATCAAATTTGGGCTGCTCAACCTGGGGAAAGCGCGTTGCCACATGAGGAGAACCACCCTGTTCTTTTTCCAGTCTGCAACTGTGTTTGTTTCCCTGTCAGAGTGGCTAATTGTTTCCCTGTCAGAGTGGCTAATTGTTTCCCTGTCAGAGTGGCTAATTGTTCCCTATCAGAGTGGCTATTTCTGAAAACATTTGCCAGGGACAACTCTCTTGATGCCATGGACTCTTTTATGTGCACTATATAATTTGTGTAACACACGGAACCTGTTTATCGACTCATCCAAAAGACTTGCACCCAGACCACCACTCATGCTCTAAAGGATGTGGGAACAGTTTGGGGCCCAAGCAGGGTTTGAACCACCACACTTCCAACCTAGACTTTTTGCTTTCTGCACAGGCATGTTACTTTTAGACCACTGATCCACAAAAGCGCATTTTCTCTAACACTTTAACACAACGTTTCCAAAGAACAAGCCCTCTCCCAGCACCTACACAGGACATGTCAGAAGACAGGTAAAACCAGATGAACTCACCTGTAGCGCAGAATCAGCTGGAACACCGCATGAGAACGGGAGGAATGCTGGTTTGCTGAGGTCTGACCTGAGGTTCTGAAATGCACCACAGAAAACAGGAGGTTTAGTAATAAAGTCTTTACACACATCTTCACTGTTCTGAAATACACCACAGAAAGCAGCAGGTTTAGTAATAAAGTCTTTACACACATCTTCACTGTTCTGAAATACACCACAGAAAACAGCAGGTTTAGTAATAAAGTCTTTATACACATCTTCACTGTTCTGAAATGCACCACAGAAAACAGCAGGTTTAGTAATAAAGTCTTTACACACATCTTCACTGTTCTGAAATACACCACAGAAAACAGGAGGTTTAGTAGTAAAGTCTTCATACACATCTTCTCTGTTCTGAAATGCACCACAGAAAGCAGCAGGTTTAGCACCAAAGAAGTCTTCATACACATTCAGTTTATCATCAATAACAGTACCTAGATATTTGTATTCATGCACACGTTCAACCACTGCACCATCAATTCAAAGATTTGGTAGGGGTTCAAGATTTTTGTAAAAATCAATCAACATCTCTTCAGTTTTTTTAAATGTTTAAATCAAGGCAATTCTGTTTGCACCAGGAGGAAAACTCTTCAACTTGCTTAAAATACGATATACGGGAGTTAGACAAATCTATCAAAGCAGAGTCATCCAAATATTTGATAAATGGCACAAGATCAGAGCCAGTGCAGTCATTAGTGTAAAGGGTGAAAAGGATGGGGGACAGAACAGTGCCTTGGGGAGAACCAGTGGAAGATGATCTTTCAGTGGATATTGCCTTTTGAAACCGGGCAAACTGTGTACGATTAGTTAAAAAGCTCATTATCCAGAGAATGAGCCGAGGACAGACATTTATTGAGAGCAGTTTGAGCACTAAGAGATGGGGCTGAATGGTATTAACCCTCTTGCAATCAGTGTCTCTGAACACAAACTGCCCCTAGATTTCGCATTCTATCACAAAATCAGGTCAGGCACACATGCTCAATGGCCTTTTCCTCCTTGTAAGTACATACCAGCAGCTATAATTACTTCCAGGCTCTCAGCAGGGTTTCTCCTTCTGGCTGATAGAGCTTTGACATGTGGTAGCAATTAGTGATGGTCACAGCCTGATGGAAATCTACTGTGTGTAAATCCCAGATCAGGACTTAGGGAGGGTAATTATTCAATCCCGGACTAAGAGGGTTAAAGGCAGAGAAGTCATGAAAAGTATGCGAACAAAAGAGTCAGATTTTTCTAGGTGGGAGTATATATTTTGCAGCAAGGTAACTGTGGCATCATTTGGGCTTCTGTTGGCTTTGTGTGTAAACTGAAGAGGATCCAGATATGAGGAAGTGAAGAAAAGAAGTCGTTTAAGAATGTTTCTTTCAAACATTTCATTACTATTGGGCTGAGAGCTACTGGCCTATAATCATTTAAAGCCTTGGGGTGTGTATTTTTTGGAGCAGGACAAATAATTGATTTTTTTCAGAGGGTGGGAACATGGCATGCCTTCAAAGACATAGAAAACAGATCACTAAAAACATCACACAGCTGTTCAGCACAAGATTTTAAAAGCCACCCACAAATATCATCCACACCCACAGCCTTTCTCACATGCAATGTTTTAAAAACACCACAGATACATTGCTTCTGCTAGCAGAAAGCCAAAGCACTCAGACACAGTAACACAGATGGCCCGATGAAAACCTTGACAGTTGACAAGAAAAATGAAAACTTTTAGGTAGAGAAGACAAAAACAGTATGTTAACAGCAGTTGTTGGTTGTGCATTTTCAGCTTAACACTCTGGGGGTCGGTCACCCAGAATGTGCACTCTCTCTCACTCATCAGGCCTGGGAATCACTGTGAGATTGAAATTGCACACTGAATGAAAAGTGTGCATGTATGACTTTTTAAGGAACTCACCATGGAGGCAGCCATACTCTGACTTCAAAGGAGTTAACAGCAGCGATGTGACAGGGAAAAACAAACACATGATGGTCGTGATGACAGACACAGTGTGGTCACAGCAGTGATGTGACAGGGAAAAACAACACATGATGGTCATGACAGACAACAAACACAGGTGAAAACAACAATGGCATGACGACAGACAGACACTGGAAAAAAGACATGATGGTCATGACAGACAGACAACACAGGGTGAAAAAACAGACATGATGGTCATGACAGACAGACAAACACAGGGTGAAAAAACAGACATGATGGTCATGACAGACAGACAAACACAGGGTGAAAAAACAGACATGATGGTCATGACAGACAGACACAGGGTGAAAAAACAGACATGATGGTCATGACAGACAGACAAACACAGGGTGAAAAAAGACATGATGGTCATGACAGACAGACACAGGGTGAAAAAACAGACATGATGGTCATGACGACAGACAAACACAGGGTGAAAAAAGACATGATGGTCATGACAGACAGAACACAGGGTGAAAAAACAGACATGATGGTCATGACAGACAGACAACACAGGGTGAAAAAACAGACATGATGGTCATGACAGACAGACAAACACAGGGTGAAAAAACAGACATGATGGTCATGACAGACAACAGACAGAGGTGTTGAACAGCACAGTACCTGACGGTTCGTGTGAATGAGCTGCAGACGTCGTACACGGGTGACCCCCTCCCAACCCACACCATGCACTCTGCTGTGGTCCTCCAGACCAGCAAACCGGTGATTGATGTTCAGACAGGTCAAACACCTCACACACCATAAAAACCTTACACCTGCAGTCATCATGTTCTTGTGTCACAGGTCAAACACCATGACACCAACACACTACACCGCAGCATCATGTGTCTTGTTTCAGACAGTACAAACACCTGCAAAACACACACGTACACTGCAGCATTGTCTTTGTACAGCAGCAAACACATGCAAACACACACCTGTACACCTGAGCATGTCTTGTGTTCAGCAGGTCAAACACTGCACACATCACACACCTGTAAAAAGCAGTCACATTGTGCTTTGTCAGCAGGTCAAACACCTGCACAGACAACACACCTGTACACACAGCATGCTTGTGTTCAGCAGCAAACACGCACACACACACACTGTACAAACCGCAGGCATTGTCTTGTCAGCAGCAACACCTGACAATACACACTGTAACAACTGCAGTCACATTGTATGTGTTCATGCAGTCAAACACCTGCACAAACACAGTACACAAACTGACACTGCAGCATTGGTCTTGTTGATCAGACAGGACAAACACCTGCACACATAAACAACATGTACACCTGCAGGCATTGACTTTGTCACAGTCAAACACAGTGCAACATCAACACTGACACCATCATGGCTTCTTGTTCAGACAGTCAAACACCTGAAACCACACACCTGTACACCTGCAGTCATGTCTGTTGTCAGCAGGTCAAACACCTGCACACATCAAACCTGTACACTGCAGGCATGTCTTGTTGTTCAGCAGGTCAAACACCTGCACACATCACACACCTGTACACCTGCAGTCATTGTCTTGTTGTTCAGCAGGTCAAACACCTGCACACACCCACACACCTATACACCTCAGTCTCACCACCAGCACCGCAGTCATTGTCTTGTTGTTCAGCAGGTCAAACACCTGCACACACACACACACACCTGTACACCTGCAGTCATCATTGTGTCTTGTTGTTCAGCAGGTCAAACACCTGCACACATCACAAACACCTGTACACCTGCAGTCATCATTGTGTCTTGTTCAGCAGGTCAAACACCTGCACACACCACACACCTGTACACCTGCAGTCATCATTGTTCTTTTGTTCAGCAGGTCAAACACCTGCACACATCACACACACCTGTACACCTGCAGTCATCATTGTCTTGTTCAGCAGGGCAAACACCTGCACACATCACACACACACCTGTACACCTGCAGTCATTGTCTGTTGTTCAGCAGGGCAAACACCTGCACCACACCACACACACACTGTACACCTGCAGTCATTGTCTTGTTCAGCAGATCAAACACCTGCATACATCACACAACTGTAACACCATGCAGCTATGCTTTCAACATGTGTACAAGCACTGATCACCACACAACCACATCAACATATTCAATCATGTATGTGTGCATACAAACATACATGTATACACACAGCACATTGTTGATTACAAACAGCCATATTTCCATAACTGGTGTGTAAGCCTGTAACATAGGCAAATGAGCACAGATGTGCAGACAGACACAGACAGATGCACTCTCAACACACACACACACACACACACACACACACACACACACACACACACACACACACACACACACACACACACACAGAGTAGATTTAAAGAAAAAAATGGTGAGGATGAATTCTTATAACACACACGAACACAAAATAACTGAAACACATCTCGTCCGAACCAGAGGATGCAAGGAAACTAATCTGAGCATGGTTGGAGTGGGAAAAATTGAAACGAGGGATGTGAGAACAGCGAAACAAAAATGTCACAGAACATGAGGCACTAAAGAAAAAAGAGAAGAAAAGTAACATACTGTTAGTGTGTACGCTTGAGACCAAGACAGGCAGGCAGAGAGTCAGACTGAAAGATGATTTTTTTTTTTAAATCAAGAAAAGTGACAAAGAGCAGAAATTGACTCCAAGCACAAGAGACAAGCCAGTCGCAGCACTCACCTTTCCACTGTAGATTTCAAAGAAGCTGGCCCCCACAGTGAGATCAAACTTCTTGTATTTGGAATGTAGTAACTTGAAGACATCTTTGGCTGAAATAAAACATGAGAAAGAAAAAACAACACATGAAATACAATCCCTTTATAGGAAAGAAAAAACAACACATGAAATACATCCCTTTATAGGAAAGAAAAAACAACACATGAAATACAATCCCTTTATAGGAAAGAAAAAACAACACATGAAATACAATCCCTTTATAGGAAAGAAAAAACAACACATGAAATACAATCCCTTTATAGGAAAGAAAAAACAACACATGAAATACAATCCCTTTATAGGAAGCTCTTCACTGCTTCAGCACTTACAACAAACACCATTAAACTGAATCAACTTGAAGGAAAATAGAATCCATATTCTACCCTGACATTAAACTGAATCAACTAGAAGGAAAATACAATCCATATTCTACCATGACATTACACTTAATCATTTTGAAGAAAAATAGAATCCATATTCTAACCGGACATTAAACTGAATCAATCTGAATGAAAATAGAATCAATATTCTAACCTGACATGAAACTTAACTTGAGAAAATAGAATTGATGTTCTAACCCGACATGAAACTGAATCAGTTTGAACAGGAAATGATTTTCTAACCCGACATTAAACTGAATCAATCTGAATGAAAATAGAATCCATATTCTAACCTGATACTAAACTGAATTAATTTGAAGGAAAGTAGAATCCACATTCTAACCTGACAGAACTTGTACATAAAACAATACTGAAACATCTTTCAAACAACATTTTAACAAATAAAAGGTAATTAGGATGTTTGCACACAGTCAGCCTCCACTCCTTCAAAAAGTATATATATGTATGTTCTTTCCAATTATTACCTATCAGCTTCATAACTGAAACAAACCCCTATTTTCACAGTCATACTTGGTGGTCCAACCTTCCTTCTACTTTTTTTTTTTTAAAGCAATGGAAACCAATGAAATTCAACTGATTTTCCAGAAAATTAAACACAAAATCAACAGATTTTCTGCTGAATACAGGTGAAAAATAAGGACTTTTTTCCAAGCCATGTTGCTGCTTCAAAAGGATACCTACCATTTCAGTGTCAGACACAGTATGTAATTGAGCCAAATATAGTTTGGGGAAAAAACAGATTCCTGATACAATCACTGGAGAAAAAAGGCCAAATACATAACATCAGGAAACAACTCATTCCTGATACAATCACTGGAGAAAAAAGGCCAAATACATAACATCAGGAAACAACTCATTCCTGGTACAATCACTGGAGAAAAAAGGCCAAATACTTAACATCAGGAAACAACTCATTCCTGGTACAATCACTGGAGAAAAAAGGCCAAATACTTAACATCAGGAAACAACTCATTCCTGGTACAATCACTGGAGAAAAAAGGCCAAATACATAACATCAGGAAACAACTCATTCCTGGTACAATCACTGGAGAAAAAAGGCCAAATACATAACATCAGGAAACAACTCATTCCTGATACAATCACTGGAGAAAAAAGGCCAAATACATAACATCAGGAAACAACTCATTCCTGGTACAATCACTGGAGAAAAAAGGCCAAATACATAACATCAGGAAACAACTCATTCCTGGTACAATCACTGAGAAAAAAGGCCAAAAAATAGGAAACAATCATCGGTAACAATCACTGGAAAAAAAGGAATAAAAAGGAAACAACTCATCGGTACAATCATGAAAGGCAAATCATACATCAGGAAAAATATCCTTACAATCACTGAAAAAAAGGAAATACAACATCGGAAACAACTATTCTGACAATCATGAAAAAAAGGCAAAACTAACATCGGAAACACTAATCTGGACAATACTAAAAAAAGGCAAACATACATCAGGAACAATCATCTGGAAATAGGAAAAAAAGGAAATACATAACATCAGGAAACAACTCATTCTGGTACAATCACTGGAGAAAAAAGGCAAACATACATCAGGAAACAACTCATTCCGGTACAATCACTGGAGAAAAAGCCAAATACTAACATCAGGAAACAACTCATCTGTACAATCACTGGAGAAAAAAGGCCAAATACATAACATCAGGAAACACTCATCCTGATACAATCACTGGAGAAAAAAGGCCAAATACATAACATCAGGAAACAACTCATTCCTGGTACAATCACTGGAGAAAAAAGGCCAAATACATAACATCAGGAAACAACTCATTCCTGGTACAATCACTGGAGAAAAAGGCCAAATACATAACATCAGGAAACAACTCATTCCTGGTACAATCACTGGAGAAAAAAGGCCAAATACTAACATCAGGAAACAACTCATTCCTGGTACAATCACTGGAGAAAAAGGCCAAATCATAACATCAGGAAACAACATCATTCTGGTACAATCCTGGAAAAAAAGGCCAAATACATAAGCATCAGAAACTAACATCATGCTGAAACAATCACGGAGATAAAAGGCAAAATAAGCACAGAAACAACTCATTCGGAACAATCACTTGCCTGAAAACAATACTAACATCAGGAAAAACTCATTCCTGACAACACTGAGAAAAAAGGCCATAATACTTAACATCAGAGAAAAAACCATATCCTGGTAACAATCAGGAAACAAAAGGCCATACATACAATCAGGAAAACAATATTGCTGTAAACAATCACGGAGAAAAAGCCAAATACATAACAATAACAAACTCATATACCTGTACAATATGGAGAAAACAGGCAAAATCTAACCAGGAAACAATCATCTGGACAATATGGAAAAAAGGCCAAATACATAACATCAGGAAACAAATCATTCCTGGTACAATCACTGGAAAAAAAGGCCAAATACATAACATCAGGAAACAACTCATTCCTGGTACAATCACTGGAGAAAAAAAGGCCAAATACTAACATCAGGAAACAACTCATTCCTGGTCAACACTGGAGAAAAAAGGCCAAAACATAACTCAGGAAACAACTCATTCCTGGTACAATCACTGGAAAGCAAATCTAAAACACTCATTGAAAAGGCAAAACTACATAACATCAGGAAACAACTCATTCCTGGTAAATCACGGAGAAAAAGGCCAAAACATAACATCAGGAAACAACTCATTCCTGGTATCAATCACTGGAGAAAAAAGGCCAAATACATAAATAGGAAACAACTCATCACTGGAACAACACTAGAAAAAAGGAAAAATAACATCGGTAACAATCATCTGAGAAAAGCAAACATAAAAAGGACAAATACATCCTAGGAAACAACTGAATCTGGTACAAATGGAGAAAAAGCCATACATACATCAAACACTCTTCTAACACGAAGATACGAACAATTTCCCATAACATCAGGAAACAACTCATTCCTGGTACAATCACTAGAAGGCAATACATAACACAGGAAAAAGAAATATGAGAAAGGCCAAATACATAACATCAGGAAACAACTCATTCCTGGTACAATCACTGGAGAAAAAAGGCCAAATACATAACATCAGGAAACAACTCATTCCTGGTACAATCACTGGAGAAAAAAGGCCAAATACATAACATCAGGAAACAACTCATTCCTGGTACAATCACTGGAGAAAAAAGGCCAAATACATAACATCAGGAAACAACTCATTCCTGGTACAATCACTGGAGAAAAAAGGCCAAATACATTCGAAACTCATGGTAATACAAGCTCATTCGGACAATCACTGGAGAAAAAAGGCCAAAATACATAACATCAGGAAACAACTCATTCGCATGGTACAAATGCACTTTGAGAGAAAAAAGGCCAAATACATAACATCAGGAAACAACTCATTCCTGTACAATCACTGGAGAAAAAAGGCCAAATAATAACATCAGGAAACAACTCATTCCTGTACAATACTGGAGAAAAAGGCCAATACATAACATCAGAACAACTCATTCTTACATCACTGGTACTAAACAATCATTCTGTACAATATGAAAAAGGCCAATACTAACATCAGGAACACTCATTCCTGGTACAATCACTGGAGAAAAAAGGCCAAATACATAACATCAGGAAACAACCTCATTCACGAGTGGCTCAATCACTGAGAAAAAAAGGCCAAAACATATTCACCAGAAACAATCTAACAATCTCTGTACAATCACTGAGAAAAAGGCCAAATACTCTCAGAAACAATATTCCTGGCAATCTGAGAAAAAGCCAACATACATCACAATCATTCCTGTACAATCACTGAGAAAATACTAACAATCATTCGGACCAAAAAACAAAAATCAGGAAACAACCATGTCAGAATTGGCTTTCCTAAATGGTGAATAGGAGGAAGGTACATAAGCAATAATTCTACCATGTAACTTAGGTAATACTGAGAAAAATAGGCAAAAATTTGATTGCAGCATTGACAACAAGCTTGATTTTTGGTTTGTACAGCTAAAGAAGGTTGTAAGAAAACAGCCATGTACAATAACCCCAATTTCCACACCTGCTGTCTACATGTCAGACTGTAAGTACTTTACAAAATTTGTTTTCTTTCATATCGAGAATAATGGAATAAGCACTCAAGTGCTTTTTACATCCAGTCCCCATGTGTATCCAGTTTTGACATTTTGTCCTTTGTTCCACCCGCACACAATGGCCTACTCGTTTGAAAAGTGGGGCAGGATTTAATGTGTGCACAAGATGTTCTGTGTCGTTCGCACACAGGACCTCGGTTTATAGTCTTACCCAAAGGGCTGTTTAGGAGAGTGGACTCTGCACTGATGTTAGCTCCAGGGGGAAAATCCCCTTGAATGGGATTCGAACCCAGGTTGTCAGTGAGTGCAATGTTCTAACCACTAGGTTATTCCATCCCCTTGTATTTCAGGCACACTCCAGTCTTGCTGTCCGGGGTCTCTCACCTGCTAAACAATAGATACCCTTGGCACAGTCCTGTTGGCCTTTGGAACCAAAGTCACCACCCATTGTCTGCACACACAATATTTCTTATTATTGTTACAGGTTTTTCTTTTCTTTTTTTTTTCTTTTTATTTAAATCATTATCATTCAAGCTGAAATCCATTCCATACAAAAAACAAGAAAAGCAAGAGAGAAAGTCATATTTTG
>CM060322.1:58989631-58992131 GCA_030674155.1 Stramonita haemastoma
GAAAAATCTGGTGTCAAATTCGCCAGTCAATTTTCTTTGTCATCTGCTCCTTGAGCATGTGGCAGACCTGTGCACCCCCTTCTACTGATTTCAACATTATTTTCATGGCAGTTTTCACTATTTTTCACACAGTTTCAGTATTTTTGCCCGTTGTTTATGACACTTTTTCACCAGGAAAAATAAACAACTTTTTTTCGTTTATCATTTTTTCTAATGATGTTTTTATCTTCATTTGTTTGCTGCTCATTTCTGTGTTGGTATCTCTGCATGCCTTGTTCTAACAGGCTGACAGCCTCCATGAGAGGACTGACAGCTGATCATTACAAAGGCACGTTTGCTGCATAATATTTTACACCTCTTTCATTGGCAGAGGCTTATTAATGACCCTTCCCTTTCCTTTCTAAAGTGACGACACCCTTCTGCCTAACCCACAGATGCCAGACTTTCTCTAGGGCTGTGTCAGCAGCAATGAATGTCCTGTCACAATTCAAAGAGGCATCATTCCACAACTCTCAGAGACAGTGACCCTAGCAGACTGCAGGATACTTGTCTTTTCCCTCCTTTCACCACATGGGCAAAGACACAAACTCACACCAGACACTTGCCTTTTCATTCCTTTCACCACAAGGCCAAAGACACAAACTCACACCAGACACTTGCCTTTTCCCTCCTTTCACCACAAGGCCAAAGACACAAACTCACACCAGACACTTGCCTTTTCACTCCTTTCACCACAAGGCCAAAGACACAAACTCACACCAGACAGTTTGTTTTTGTTGATGCAGACTGCCTACCTGTACACCATTTCATTGGTGGCATTCTCACCTGTACACCATTTCATTAGTGGCATTCTCACCTGTACACCATTTCATTGGTGGCATTCTCACCTGTACACCATTTCATTGGTGGCATTCTCACCTGTACACCATTTTATTGGTGGCATTCTCACCTGTAAACCATTTCATTGGTGGCATTCTCACCTGTAAACCATTTCATTGGTGGCATTCTCATCAAAGGCATTCTCACCTGTGCACCATTTCATTGGTGGTGTTCTCATCAAAGGCATTCTCACCTGTACACCATTTCATTGGTGGTGTTCTCATCAAAGGCATTCTCACCTGTACACCATTTCATTGGTGGTGTTCTCATCAAAGGCATTCTCACCTGTACACCATTTCGTTGGTGGCATTCTCATCAAAGGCATTCTCACCTGTACACCATTTCGTTGGTGGCATTCTCATCAAAGGCATTCTCACCTGTACACCATTTCGTTGGTGGCGTTCTCACCTGTACACCATTTCGTTGGTGGCGTTCTCACCTGTACACCATTTCATTGGTGGCATTCTCACCTGTAAACCATTTCATTGGTGGCATTCTCACCTGTAAACCATTTCATTGGTGGCATTCTCATCAAAGGCATTCTCACCTGTGCACCATTTCATTGGTGGTGTTCTCATCAAAGGCATTCTCACCTGTACACCATTTCATTGGTGGTGTTCTCATCAAAGGCATTCTCACCTGTACACCATTTCATTGGTGGTGTTCTCATCAAAGGCATTCTCACCTGTACACCATTTTGTTGGTGGCATTCTCATCAAAGGCATTCTCACCTGTACACCATTTCGTTGGTGGCGTTCTCATCTGTACACCATTTCATTGGTGGCATTCTCATCGAAGGCATTCTCACCTGTACACCATTTCGTTGGTGGCGTTCTCATCGAAGGCGTAGTCAAATCGGAAGTTCTGGTTTTCCAGGTACTTGGTGAGGTCCACCTTCAGCTTGGGTTCATGCACGATCACGTTCTCCTTGTTGGGCACAGTCAGCACGTCTGGCTCTGCACGCGTGATTTCTGCACACGCACATGCACGCACGCACACACACACACACACACACACACACACACACACACACACACAGATATACCAACATCAACACCAATATCGTTTGATTGATTCAGACATGATTTTAATTCAAAAGAAAAAAAGAAGTAATGTGTCAATGATGGTAGTCAAGCTGTGTTAAATGTGAACACCATTTTCCCTATCAACTTCAAAGCCATCACCTAGGGTGTCAAACGTAAACACCATTTTTCCTATCAACTTCAAAGCCATCACCTAGGGTGTCAAACGTAAACACCATTTTTCCTATCAACTTCAAAGCCATCACCTAAGGTGTTAAACGTAAACACCATTTTTCCTATCAACTTCAAAGCCATCACCTAAGGTGTTAAACGTAAACACCATTTTTCCTATCAACTTCAAAGCCATCACCTAGGGTGTTAAACGTAAACACCATTTTCCTATCAACTTCAAAGCCATCATCTCAGAGCAGGCTGCCTAGTGGTGAGAGTGGCACCTTCATGACCCCACAATAAATGAGGGCCCAGGTTCCAGCCTCTACTGGGTGTCTACCCCAGGACATGCTTTCCTTCCAGGAGTTAACACTGGCACTGACACTGTTAGTGTGAAAGAGCTTCTGATGAGACTGTAAACCAAGATC
>CM060322.1:58997131-59054631 GCA_030674155.1 Stramonita haemastoma
CTATTGCTTTTAACTATGTTCAGCTTTTTAAAACAAAATACCTACACATATAAAGTGCATAACTCATTCAGTTTTGAAAAAAAAAAAAAGGACATAAATTTGTGGCATGCTTAACGCATTTCATTTTTTAGGAAATTCCCGGGGAAAGAGGGGTAGGGATGTTCTTGAAATGAACAAGATCTTTCTAAAACAAAAACAAAAAATAAAAAGGAAAGATATTAGGGTGGGGGTAGGGGGTTAAACATTACCTTGGGGGTTTATGAAGAGTACCCTAGGCAAACTATCACTGAAAACAGATTATTCAATGCTGTTCCCTTTCACTTACTTTACAAGCTGATGTACAAGGCCTCACAGAATGACAGTCTGTACACTGACATCAACACTGTATCTCGGAAGTATGACATTACAATGCCCAATACACTCAATAATATAAAAATAAATAAATAACAGCTTCAACCCCCCTCCTTTTTTTCAATGAGCAGAAACACACCTGGAGGAAACAGTTGTGGGAGTGATGTTATGTGTATGCTTGTCAACAACTGCCCACACCACCAGTGATGAACAATACCACAGAAGATAAAGGAAAACATACAGTCAACACCACAGAAGATAAAGGAAAACATACAGTCAACACCACAGAAGATAAAGGAAAACATACAGTCAACACCACAGAAGATAAAGGAAAACATACAGTCAACACACACAGAAGATAAAGGAAACATACAGTCAACACCACAGAAGATAAAGGAAAACATACACACACATACTTATTCACAGCACATTTATAAACAGAATGAGGTGTTAAAAAAATTTTTTTTTTTAAAACAAAAAAACCCACAACACTAAAACTAAACCCAATTTGTACAGACATGCCTGACTAGTCCAGGAGACAGACAGACAGACAGACAAACAGACAGACAGACAAACAGACAGACAGACGGACACTGATGGATGTCCCCTTACTGAATCATGGCTTTGAACTCCCAGTTGGGGTCGGAGGTGTCGTACTCAGACTCGACATGTTCGCGAATGGCCTGCTGCACGCTCGCCTCTCGTCCCTCTTCTGCTTGATTTTCTCTATCTCCTTCACCACGTTGGACTTTCGCCGCCCACTGGCCGCTGTCAGCACACCACACATAACTCAACATCAGGCAGAACTAACACAGTCACTGCCACAGCAACTACATGCACTGGTGCACAGGAGCATACTGTGACACATACACACATGCACAGTTTGCACAAAGTCCTTTGAAGGAGATTGTAAACCAAGGTCCTGTGTGCTAATGTGTGCAGAACATCTTGTGCACTTGTTAAAACCTGTTCCATTTTTCAAAAGAGTAGGCCATGTGTGCCTGCGGGGGCAGATGGCAAAATTAAAAAAAACGCATACACACAGGAACTGGATGTAAAAAAGCACATGAGTGCTTATTTAATCGTTCTCAAAATAAAAGAAAAAGAAGAGGAAGAAGAAGAAGAAGAAAGAAGAAGAAGAAGAAGAAGAAGAAGAAGAAGAAGAAGAAGAAGAAGAAGATGACGAAGAAGAAGAAGAAGAAGAATGACAATAACAGAGGCATGCACAAAAACACATACACACACAGAGGCGTGTGATGTGTGTGCATGCATGTGCGCACGCATACACACACACATGCACGCACACATACATCGCGCGCGCAGCGCACACACACACACACACACACACACACACACACACACACACACACACACACACACACACACACACACACACATTCTACTTTTCTTGCACAGGTGTTTTCCAGGAAATGAATTTTCAGGTCAATGGACTGTATAGATTTATTTACTTGATTCTAAACAAACTATCAGAGAGAGAGGGACAGATGCCGGCACAAGAATACCTGGTGGCAATCGGCAACAAGCATGCGAAATGCCAACACGAGCGAAGAGAAGAGAAAAGTAAACATCCCTCCAAAACAACATCTCCTCTGTAATGCAGCTCTAGGTTAGTTAAACCCACACATTCCATCCCCAGTGAGTAAGTGAAACAGCTGGGCTAAGACGCCCGCAAACGATAACCATCAACACTGCTCTGTACAGGTTAGCCAGTGGACCTTGCAATCGATAGGTTGCCTTTTTCTTCTTTGGCAGTTCCCAGCCAGACAGGAAAGGCATACAGCTTTGTTTATTTTGTTACGATACCTGACCATCCTGACTGGAAACCTCCCTCACCCTGACCCTCCACAGATCAGAGAGCTGGGCCCTTGCTGAGAGTGGAGAGGGGGAGGAGAGAGAAGCAGGCAACAAGTGAGATCCCACCCTCCTTAAAACAGGGGGAGTTTTATTTCAGATCAGTCAGCTGGACCACTGGATTCAATCTAACCACACAAAACATAATAAATAAAAGAGGGTATGTGACATTAGATATTTATCACCAAATTTCTGTTCCCATAATGACAAAACTTCAGCCTGGTGGTACTAAACAATACCCCTTCCTTCCACACACAGGCAGTCTCCATGCAAACCTAAACTACACCTGGCATGGGCTTGTACCCCTCACTGACACAGCAGAGGACAAGCGAGGAGAAAGCCTGCACTCTTCAGTCACTGACCTGTTGGAATAACGGATTTCTTGGCTCCCTCTTGGGGCGGCTGCTCTGTCTGGCCGTTCTGCTCTTTGGCTTGCTGCTGCGGCTGTCGCACATAACTGGGTCTGGGGCGGGCTGAAAACACCGTCTCCATTTCTTTATTGGGTCTGAGTTGAGAGCCCAGAACCTTCAGTTGGTTCTAGGATCTCATTCTGTCAGTCTGTCATGAGTCTAAAGCATGCACGCATGCAAGCACGCGCGCTCACACACACACAAACACGTGTGCATGCGCACACATCTCACAAAAAACACACACATCACACAATGTGCGTGTGTGCATGCGCACACACACATCACACACACACGCACACACACACACACACACACACACACACACACACACACACACACACACACACACACACACACACATACACACACACACATGGGAGTTAACATCAGTGCTGACTCCACTCTCCCCACAAGTCCTTCGGATGAGACTATAAACCGAGGCCCCATGTGCAAACGCACGCAGAACATCTTGCGCACATGTTAAATCCTGTTCCACTTTTCGTAAGAGTAGGCCATTGTGTGCCAGTGGGAACAGATGACAAAAACAGATTAGAAGATTTACAAAACTGCAAACACACAGGGACTGGATGTAAAAAAGCACATGAGATCCATTATCCTCAATATAAAAGAATAAAAAGATAAACACACACACCCACACCCACACACACACACACATACCACACACATGAATATAAATGTGCAAAAATATACTTTTCTAAGGAGCAGCAGCTTGCCGAAATAATCAATACACAAGCATTCTTCTCATTCATACCATTCTCACTACACAACTGAAAATCAATGCACTGTAGTTTATAGTATTGAATAGCGTTTGCAGTCATGGCAAATTCTGCATGAAATTCAATCTGTTTTCCATGGGAAGCATGCTACCTTAGTACACCGACACCCTATCATGCAGAAGAATGGACTTTCCCTGAGTTAAACTAGAACATCAGGATGCTGTTCACTGTTTACCCTATCAAACTCACAGCACATAATATATATTCTATAATATTTCCATGCTATCCCATCACAATCCCAATTGTTCACTGTTTACCCTATCAAACTCACAGCACATATATATATATCTTTGCCATGCTATCCCATCACAATCCCAGTTGTTCACTGTTTACCCTATCAAACTCACAGCACATATATATATATCTTTCCATGCTATCCCATCACAATCCCAATTGTTCACTGTTTACCCTATCAAACTCACAGCACAATATATATATATCTTGCCATGCTATCCCACCCACAATCCCAATTGTTCATGTTTACCCTATCAAACTCACAGCACATATAACTATTATATCTTTCCATGCTATCCCATCACAATCCCAATTGTTCAGTGTTTACCCTATCAAACTCACAGCACATATATATATATATATATATCTTTCCATGCTATCCCATCACAATCCCAGTTGTTCACTGTTTACCCTATCAAACTCACAGCACATATATATATATATCTTGCCATGCTATCCCATCACAATCCCAATTGTTCAGTGTTTACCCTATCAAACTCACAGCACATATATATATCTATATATATCTTTCCATGCTATCCCATCACAATCCCAATTGTTCAGTGTTTACCCTATCAAACTCACAGCACACATATTATATATATATCTTTCCATGCTATCCCATCACAATCCCATTGTTCACTGTTCCCTATCAAACTCACAGCACATATATATATTATATCTTTCCATGCTATCCCATCACAATCCCAGTTGCTAGGGGTCTGAATTGAAGGACTGAAGGCAGAAGATATCAGACTGATGACACAGGAGGCTCAGAAAACAGCTGCCCTTACTTGATGCACAAAAACCACAGAGCTAAAACAGCACAAGATCAAAGCTCCTTTTTTCTGTCTCATCCAGACCTGACCACACCATGTTGGATCTATGGACCCCTCACAGGAACCATTCACAGTGAGCTGTCTCCAGCATCAGACCACCACCTACAACAGGCCCCAGTGCTGTCCAGTGCCCTCTATTTCACTCATCAGACCTCAGACAGGCAGGACAATACACGCCCAATCTTCTGCTGCCTGAATTACGGAGGTGGAGGGAGTGGGATTCCCACCCCAGTCTTCCCTGCTGTCCCTTCCTCCAACACCAGTCTGCTAGGCTTCTGCTGACTGCTCTCTTAAACACAAACTCCTCACAGGGTATGAGGTGGAGGAGAAATCAGAACTAGGTTCATGAGGTGGAGGAGAAATCAGAACTATGTTCATGAGGTGGAGGAGAAATCAGAACTAGGTTCATGAAGTGAAGGAGAAATCAGAACTATGTTCATGAGGTGAAGGAGAAATCAGAACTAAGTTCATGAGGTGGAGGAGAAATCAGAACTAAGTTCATGAGGTGGAGGAGAAATAAGAATTAAGTTCATGGGGTGGAGGAGAAATCAGAACTAAGTTCATAAGGTGAGGAGAAATCAGAATTAAGTTCATGGGGTGGAGGAGAAATCAGAACTAAGTTCATGAGGTGGAGGAGAAATAAGAATTAAGTTCATGGGGTGGAGGAGAAATCAGAACTAAGTTCATGAGGTGGAGGAGAAATAAGAATTAAGTTCATGGGGTGGAGGAGAAATCAGAACTAAGTTCATCTTCATATGAGACACTTTCCCCTTATTTCACAGGACCAATAATCAATAAAGCCATGGAGATCTGATCAGGACAATGTGACAGAGCTGTATCAGACACTTTCCCCTTATTTCACAGGACCAATCAATAAAGCCATGGAGATCTGATCAGGACAATGTGACAGGGCTGTATCAGACACTTCCTTCCTGGATATCCTCTAAAATCAACAAGGCCAAGAGAGACAGACACCTGCAGTGTTGGTAAAATCAAACTTCAGCAATGTCACAAAAAATTCACTTCCATGAAGTGTGTGACACTAAACTGTGGCCTTAGTTTTGCTACAGAGTCCAAAGTGGACAAGTGACACAGAAGGAGCTGGCTGAAGTCTTAACACCCCACTAGGCTGACAGTGCTGTAAGACTTGTACACAAGAGATCTGCTGATAAACAAGCCACTGCAGCAACAGTGACAGTTAAAACAAAGTAACAGCCTTCACTTACGTGGAGTCCACTCAATCCATATCAGCCCTCCATTTGGGCAGTGTTCACCCCCCTCCTCCTCCTCCTCAAACTGTTCCAAGCAATCACAGTAATCATCCACTTCGTCACTGTCTATTCTCTCTTCAGAGGATATCCAACTTCTTTCGCTAGCACTGTTGGTGTCGTCGCTACACTGAAAACTCTCATCTTCCTTCCCTGTGTCGTCCCAACTGAAAAAGAAAGTGTTTTTACTCAGCTCAACACAACTGATTCGCTCAGCCTCTGAGGCACGCCTGGCCTTTTCCAAGTGGATCATGTCTTTAGAAACGGCACTGCCTCTCCTTGGACACAGCTTGTCCTGGGAATACTTCCTCAGGATAACAGGCCCCATCTCCTCAGGCTGTGTGCTGACGGCAGCGTGCTGATCCTGGCTGGTGTGGCCACCTCCAGTCTCTGTGTCACCAGCAGCAGTCAGATCCTCTTCTCTCTCACACTCGTACTCCACTTCTACCTCTTCAGTTTCTGGGAAGGCTTTGGAACCATCACTTCCCATCTTCCTGCCACGCACTCCACCGCATGTTTAAAGCAATCGTCTTACACTCTGCTGTTTTCCGTATGTTATGGGCTAATCATATGCTACGCAGATGCAACACACACACACACACACAACCCCTCTCATGCCTCCCTCTGCAGTCAGGTCACAAGCAACACAGTGCACAGATGTGCTTTCAGCCATCAAACACGTCACAGCCTGTCAGCCTTTTAATCGAACCTCCATGTATATATATACATATATATATATATATACACAGGCTGATCAATAGGTGTGCATACACCAGGCTACACATGCTGAACGGGGATAGTGAAACATTTTGAAGACATCTGTATGCTGACCAGCGCTGACAGTGACTGTGACCTAAAGGGAAAGTCTGACTAAAAAAGGCTGCCATTGATTACAATACCTAAGGCTACCTACCACAAGGAGATCAATACACACTGCTGCAATCTATCTCACCTTTGTTGGGAGGAGGCTTGCCATTGTTCTCTCGGCTGTCTCCCCCTGAGCTCTTGTTGCTCTGTACACACAAATCAGCACTGACTCTTCCCCACATGCCACACAACTCGTGATGTACATACACAATTCTACAACACAAACTTCACTGATATGCACCACAAGGGCCTTCCAAAGGAATTACAAGGTAATATTTATTCTGCTTGAATAAAAAAAAAAAATAATAATATCCTGCTTGAATATGTAAGAAAAATATGTGCAAAAGAAGTGATGATGATGCTGATTGTGATGATTTATTACACTATCAAAGATACTGTGAGCTTTAGCAAAATCTATGACTCTTCTTTAAACCAATATGACTGCAAAATCTTTAATTAAATATTAAACATAACTGAAAGTTTCTGCTGAATCTAAACATTGTAGCTATTTACTCCCACAGGCACTCACACAAATAAACCACTAATCCAGATTGTGTATGGGTAGGTCACAATTACAGTACACAATACTCACAAACTCATCTGAATCCATATTTACAGTGCTACAATCCTAAAGTATTTCTGTGCCACAGATGTCTTCATGCATGTCATGTCCCCACAACAGTGCCAGCTTAATCTAGGGTGTGCATGGACCCTGTGTGTCCAGGTCTTAAGCAGGCACCCTTCCTTACACACAGTGACACAGACAGACATCAACAGACACACAGACAGAGGGGTGTGACCCTGGCCCCCCTGACGTTGCTAAGCCTGGGTGGGTGACCCTAATCAGGGGAGCAAAGCTGCTGACTGACCATGCATTAATCATGACGCTGCACGCGCTATGCTACACTGTGCTGTGCTGTGCTGCGCTTCCCTCCAGTGCACACAGCACAAGTGCTGATTCCCAGTGTCTGACTCTCTCAGTCACAGCCGGCAGCAGCAGCAGAGCATTCCCTATTGATTGACAGCTAACACAGGAATCAGTGAAGGGGAAACGTTACCAGTCACTGGGTTCACCTTTTGTCATCACGCTGTTGATCTTTCTTTGTGTTTTGTGTGTGTACTGTACGCTGGAGGCTGAAGACTCAGCAAATACCCAATCCACTGTAGTCTGTACTTTTTTCAAGCTCTGAATTTTAGGATAGCACAGTGTACTGAATCCTAGAGTTTCTGTTTAGTTTCTTCCAAGCTTTCATGGCATAATGATGTAGCAATTCAAGCTGTTTCAATATTTCTGTTTATTTTCTTCCAAACTTTCATGATATGATAATGAAGCAATGTAATAATGTATGTCATATAATAAGGGGTTTATGCTTAAATATTCTTTTCAGTATCAAATAACATGATAATGTATTTCATATCAAGGGAGAGGGGGGAGGTGTCTGGCTTTATCGGTTATTTCATTTACTTTTTTCTAAACCTTTCTGAAGTCTCAGCAACCATACCACCAACAGACAATTGCTTTCCTGAAGATTCTTTCTATTTCCTCACCAGTACACTAAATGTATCCTGTAAAAGAAATGACAGGAACATGGTGAGTGTGTGTGTGTGTGTGCATGCATGCGTGTGCATGTGTGCATGTGTAAGTGAGTATGAGTGAGTGTGGATCCATGCATGCATGCACGCGCACACACATACACACACACACACACACACTCACACATATACTGATCTCTCTAGACTGAATATCAAATCAAAAGGTTCTTGCAAAGGGGCCATGTGTATATAAAAAAAGAAGAAGATAATATTGAGTGAACAAACTAGTTTTCATGATTGGTCACAAAAAGAGATCTTCACTGTGAAACATAAAATTATCCATGTGTGTACCAACAAATATCCAGCCACACATTTCCCCTAATGTTTACAGCCCAGCTGGCCACAAAGGCTATAATTATCACATTATCAGGACTGACACCACATCAGGCACAGTAATGCTGATGACCATTTAAAAAAAAAAACAAAAAACAGACTGAGAGTGAGAGCAAAGATGTTCAGCCCATCCTATCAACAGGACACAGGATCATGCACAGCTTTGGCTGAAAAATGTCTCCATGGACTTTGCAATACTTCATCCCTTTAAGGCAACTTTATATTGATCAGTCTTCATTACTAATGACGACGTCCTGCCAATTCTACCAGTGATAATACATGTACACAATGTTTGATGGCACTAATGTATGTTTGATGGTACTAATGTATGTTTGATGGCACTAACGTATGTTTGATGGTACTAATATATGTTTGATGGCACTAATGTCATTGGCTGGTTGTTTTCAACCACTACTCTTTCCTGTCCATGAACTCTCTGAAAGGTTACCTCATATCCAACGCTCACTCATCACAGCAGAAATACCACGTTCTGTTCATTATGAATCAAATTTACACTGACTGTTCAATTCTGCATCAACCTCTGCTTATTACTGAACGTTCACACATCCAATCAAACATTAACTACCAATTTGATAACCAGTGAACAGTTGTAACCAAAAAACCCCAAGTCAAAACATGAAATGAATCCAACAACCAATGCTTAACATAAGCTTGCAAATCATCTTCTGCTCAGTACAGTACAAACATCAAATCAAGGTATAAAGGAATTCCATGATTCACGAATGAATACCACTAACCGTATTTCATAACATATAAAATACAAATGAGCACAAGTCTGGTCAACCTCACCACCAGTTTCAGTTTTTTTACAATATCACTCAGTGAAGGTTATTCCTTGCCCTGTTATATCACATAAAAAAGGTAGGGAAGGGGGGGGGGGGGGGGGGGGGGGCAAAAGTGTTTCTGCAGAAATGTACTTAGCACATATGTGGACACAGCTGATATTCCAAATGTTCTGGTTCTGTCTCAAGTTTCCATCTTTTAATACATCAACCAATTGTGGAGTTGTATGTTCTGATCTCTGTGTGTGAGTGTGTGTGTGTGTGTGTGTGTGGATATGTTTGCATGTGCGACTGTGCATGCATGCAACTGATAAGTATGCTAAACTGTGTGCCCATACTGGTATACATGTGCACAAGTACACCAAAATCAAAAAGGTGTGCATACATCATCTAAGTACATAAGAACACTTTAACACAGGTTTTCAGATAATAATAGGTGTATCAATGAAAACTGTGCTTAACGTTCTTACTGGAGTAGAACACTCAAAAACATTGACTGGGTGAAAATACACACCAGATTTACAGTATCGTAATATTACCAATTTCTGAAACATTCGTAAATTGAAATGTTAAACCTTAAAAGACAAACACTGAGACAAAGACATAGCTACTAATATTATTATCTACACACACACACACACACACACACACACACACACACACACACACACACACACACACACACACACACAAACACACAAACACACACACCATTCCTTTAATGTTTATCCATATTCTATCAACTAAACTGCAGTAAAAAATGTAAAAAACACAATCTATGACATCACCTGGGAAGTTTCAGGCTCTAGTCTTGATACATATGAAAAGAACTCATACCAAACGCACGGGTGGTGCATGGTTTTGGGGGGGTTTCAAAATTATTTTTAATGGCATGTTGACCTGAACAAAACCCCACTGCATCAACTTTTTTTTTTCCTTTCTTGGGACTTTTTGTTCTGCTGGGACTTTTTGTTCTGCTTTCCACATCCAGGCATAATTCAAGACCTCACAGAAACAAGGGTGTTTGGGGGGGGGGGGGGGGGAATTGATAAATTACTTTGAACACCTTGTATAGATCTGTATCATCCACAAGTTGTGCATTATGATCCAAACTTTGAGAAAACATGTATTCCACCCCTGGAAAAGTCTGGCTATTCTCTTGTCCAAGGTTTCAGCAATCTTCTTTGGATCTGCAGCTCACAGCATGCATGCCCCTTTGTCAGAGTTCAGAGTTGTATCCATCAAGTTCTTTGAACTGTAGGGAAAAAATCCATTTGTTTTCTTATGAATTTTCATACTTTCCAATCCTTCACTTTTTAATGTTTACAATCACCATATAATACTACAGTGCTTACTTCAGTACATACTTCTTTTTGTTTTTATTATCAAGTTTGGTTGATTCTGTATTGAATGAAGGTCAAGCTTATACCTGGGGTTTTGGCATCATGTTTTGAGCAAAAGTAGAGCGCTCTGTGGCATTGTTCTATGCTGCCTACCTGTGCCTATAAAGACTTGAGTAGAGAGCAGAGAAAGAAAAACAGTATGACATACAGTAGAATAATCATACAGAGAAAAAGTGGCAACATTTCTTACAAAGTATTTTGCTCTTCTTGCAAGAACTTCCCGCCAGAACAGTCAACCAGTTGTATGATGACGACTCTACAGCCAGTAAAGGTATATTCACAATAGTTTTAACTTTGTACAAGAAATATATATGAACAGTGCATCTACCATATTCACAGAGAAAAGATAAACACACCCCAAATACACTCAACTTGTAAGAACAGAAACAAGAATTAAACACAGACAGGATATATGCATATCTACTGATACAGGATCATATAAAATCAGTAATCCAGAATGAAACAACGAAGGATCAGTCAATACTTAACAGACATAAGCCAGCTTAGCCTTTAGACCAATCGCTCATGTCTCCCTCATGGGCTACCTTTTTTTACTCATTTTCAAAGCTACCTTATCTCTGTGACAACAGATTCTGAATCTTCCTGTTCACATTCACTGTTACCACCATGCCAATTTGATCAAAACTGTGAGCTGTTCTATCTCTGTACTCTTCTGCAAAGGGTTTTCCACTTTCTTCCCAATAGCTGTCCTTACTTTAGGAAGAAAAAGACTGTGATTCTCTTTTAATAAACATGTCTTACATAGCAAGCTGACCAGAAGTTAAAAAATAAAAGCTGAAACCTCTATGCAGGAACAAAAAGACACACTAATTCATTGAATACAAAGTTTTTTTCATACTTTGAAAATAGAAAGCAAAACAATCAAAGTTGGTTTGAATAGAAAAGATAAGCTACATTTTTGTTGATGATTAATCATTTCAGCTGACTGGTTTAGATGTCTATCAATCAACTGATCATGTTTTTCAACTGGTATTATGCGGCATAAACTTATTCCCTAAAGTGTAAAGCACCTCACAATTATTACAGCTGACTGGTTTAGATGTCTATCAATCAACTGATCATGTTTTTTCAACTGGTATTACACAAACTTACTCCCTAAAATGTAATGCACCTCACAATTATTTCAGCTGACTGGTTTAGATGTCTATCAATCAACTGATCATGTTTTTTCAACTGATATTACGTGGCATAAAACTTACTCCCTAAAATGTAATGCACCTCATTGCAACATCACAATCACCATAAACTGATTTCAAATTCAGAAGAGAAAGAAATGATGAAACCAAAACTTGCATTAATAAATGCAAGATAAAGACAAATCCATATATACCAAACAACTGTCAGTCAAGTGATTTTTCTTTTTTAATGCAGACTAGCCTAACAATAGCCCTGCTCGATCAATATCTGGTTACAATAACAGCATTGTACACAACATACCACTGTGAAGGTGGAATACAGAGCCATTCATCTGGTTTGTCAATGTGAAGACTGACCAGTACAAAAAGCTTAAAACACTCATCCCCTCCCCCTCCCCCAAATTTCTTTTTTCTTTTCAATGAATCAAAATTTCAAGTCTGCATAATACTTGCACACAGCTGCCAAATATATCTGAACTGGAACATTTTCATAGCTGACATTCCATGAAGTGTAGTAAGTTTGTTTGTAAACATTACTTCTGCAGCCTGACTGATCCTTCTTTGTTTTTTCAGCTTGACCTGGTACCTGACAGATCCTAACAACCACACGTACAAACAGAATACATCAGGAGTAGCAATAGTATACACAGTAAGTACTGTTAGTTAATCCCTTCACACAGCCAATGACCATGACCAGACCACAACATTCTTCACGCTGTTTGAAACCAAGAGCACCTTCCAAATGCTGGGAATATATATATATATATATATATATATATATATATATATATATATATATATATTAGTATTATGGACTACAGAAGCAAAGTAAAGAAATGAACAGAGGATCCAATGTTGACCATTCTAGACAGACGGCTCATGCTGCTGTTGGATCTGACCGTTGTCTGACCCATGCTGACTTCTGCCTGAAGCCAAAAACCAGGTAAAACTAAAGCATTCCTTTTCAATCATCAACATGAATCACACATTGCTAAATACTTTGATGACACACATATGACCAGAAAAAAAGCTACCTGAAATAGATTATTATTATTATCATATTATGGGCTTATGATTAGGATCATGCAACAACATAAAATATGAGTGAAACTCAGGATACAAAAATGAATTATACAAAGACTGATAATTCTACTTTGAAATGCATTCAACAGAAAACAGAAACATGCCAAAGCATATAAATGAACATGCCACTGTACACTCTAGTACACATGCAGACAGATTTGGTATGATGTTGAAAACAGCATACTGTATTAGTAAATATTACTCAGGCAACATAGTTGATAGTAGGATGAAAACAGCACGCGACATGACACATGCAATCAAATGTTGAAACAGTGACAAACACCAGCACACATACATGTATCTCAACTATGCAATATTTTATACTGTTTTCTTGCATTGCCATCAGATAAAAGAGATTTGCACTGAAACCTATGTAACATCAGATCTGATAGTAAGAACTCTCAATGTACTGATGGGGCAGACAATCTGAAACCCCAACCTTCTGTCTTGGTGTCTAGTCAATACACGAGCATCCTTCAGTAGATCTATATATATGTTATAAGGAGAAAGAGAAAGAAGGTCCAACAAGAAAGACTCAGACTGCACCTAAAGTAACATGCAACTGGTATCTAACACAAAATAGGATTGTGATTCATTTCAATGCTGAAATGTGTCCCTGAGTAACAGGTCTTCTTGCAGTTCTTCTACTTTACAGCACTTGACTAATGAACGAAATCCAGAATTACAAGTACATACATGTGAGAATAAACGATTATTTTTCTTCCTGTAGTTTTATCAAATCATTTTCATTCAAATAAAAACAAACTGCTGCAGAAGTTTGTTTTCCAGGTATTTAGAAAGACAGCTGCTGAATCAAAACTAAGAAAGGTCAGGGAACAGTTGTTGCAACTAACTGAGCTTCCCGCAGTCAGCAGCAGTCCAAACAGAACACAAAAGTAAGCCACAGTCAAACCTAGGATCGATCTACAAGTACAACACAAGACAGGTATCTAGGCATGACGAGGGGACAAGATGCAGACTCTCAGGCAGTAACAACAGCGGAATGTAGCAATGTACCTTAGCACCCACTGCTCTGCGACTGGGCACAGGGACCTGGCGACTGGCATTGCTGCGTGCTGAGGCAGCACGGCCCTTGGCCTTCCTGGGGGGCCCTGGGTCTCTGTCCTCAGAACACACACTGTCGGCAATGCTCAGAGGCTCATCATCCTCCTCCACCAGACTGTTGTCGCCATTCTCCATCTCCTCATCATCTTCATCCTCATCCAGCTGAGGCCAGCATCAATCACATGGGGCACATCCAATGGTTTTCACAGTATTCACATAATACGATTCGGGGTCCATATTTAAGGATTGAGCAAGGAAATGCAAGACAACAGACATGAACAGAGCACATACAGCATACCATTTCAGGAGGGATAGATGACAGAAATGAACCTAGCACATGATATACAACAACTTGCCTTAACATCTGACAATAACCACTTTCCACAAAGATGACAGTCATAGAAACTACAGCTCAACTGGCCACACCAACACACAGACTTAAACACCACAATGTCTCCTACTTCCTCATAACTAATTTCTGAACTGTTGCGCCCGATCAGTCACACCACCACACTGGGTTTGCTTCATGAAAAAAATGTATAAAAGAAAACTGATTTGGTCCAAAATAGCACTGATTATCATAAAGGTAAAGGTGAACATTCCCATAACCTACGCAGTCAGTGGGGAGTGAGGTGTCAGAGACCTTAACTTCTCTAAGGACAAGCAATTTGACAGCGGCGCCCATCTCCTCTTCCTTGCTGCTTTTCCTTCCTTGTGGCTAAAAAGGGCAAGTAGGGCCTACCCTTTTACAGCTAGGCCAACTGGGGGACTGTACTGAAGCCAAAGTGCACTAACGGCCAGCCATCCAAGAGGTAACCATGCTCAATGCCACTTAAAATTAGCTTGGGGAGAGTGAGTGCTCTGACCACTGAGCTATTCCGTTTCATTACAAAAGTTAGTTTTAAAAAGTCATTACAAATTTTGAAACTCTCTTGCTGTACAGGGACTACTGTTTATGAATAAAAGTTTGTTTGTTATTTTACAAGTATTTCAAGCATCTAACCACTAAACGGTCCTTTTTAAAGAACAGAACGATGGACACTACAACCAAGTGTTTGACTTCAATGCCAAGGGTCCTTGAAGTCCTTGGTTCAGATCTTGGAGGTGTCTGGTGAATTAACGGGGGAGGGGGGATTTTTACAAACTCCCAGGTCAACTCTAAGTGCAGACCAGCCAGTGCCTTCATTCCCTTCATGTATACATAAACACATGCGGAAGATCAAATATCCACTTTTAAGATTCCATAATTCATGTCAGGATTCGGTGAGTTATGGAAATGTAAACGTATCCAGCACATATCCCTGAAGTTGGACAACAGCTTCCTTCAAGTATATATGCAAAATCTGACGATTGGTTCACCTGCAAGCTCTAGTTCTACTAGATAATGTAATAATCAGAAGTTTTGCAACTGCACAGCCCAATACATATGACCAGTACAGTAACAACTTCTTCCAATATGATTTTTAGGATCATAAGCCAAGAGAAGGCCAGACAAGGCGACTTCATATAAAAATGTATCGGTAGCAAAAAGTGTTGTTCAACCTTTTAAAGTGTAATCTAATATAGGGATGACAGCAAGGCAAAAATGGATATGACAAGACAAAAATGGATATGACAAGACAAAAATGGATATGACAAGACAAAAAGAAAGAGAGAGAAAAAAACAGTTAAGGGTGCAAAGATGTGTGCTTGATTTAGAAATGATAGAAAACTGAAAATGCCACAGGCTTCAGCCATAAGTGATTTTATCAGGATTTTGATTTATAGATCATTTCAGGTCTTCCTACTACAGACAGGCTAGGCCTGTACAAAAAACAATTCAGAAAGTTACTTCCAGTCTCCTCCTAAGCATACTGTAGTTTTTCTCAGTAGCTCGTAACTGGAGATAAAAGCTTGTAAGGTTGGCCTGAGTAGACTAAAGACAAGATTTTTTTTTCTGTTAGTTTCCACACTTCGTGGGGTAGCTGTGTTATTTACTTCTTCATACACTGCAATAATTATCTTGTTTTACAATTTCAGCATCTTCTGATTTTGTTGGTTTTCATGTATTATATAAATAAATATAGAGTATACAATTGTAAACAAACACATATGCCAGGAAAAAATCTATCAAAATTCAGAAAAGTATGCTGACAACTCCAAAATGACCCCCAGGCCAGTTATTTTCAGTTTTCATTTTGTGCAAACGATTTTAACCCATCTTGACACAAAAACAATTTTAAAAAAGAATGAAATAAAAAGAACACTCACACAATGGTCAAATACAAATATGTATAATGTAAATTCAATGAACACACCTTAAAACAAGACATGTCAACATGTAATAACATCACGCCAGTGACAAGCCAATTCCTGAGGCTTGGGGAATTTATAGAATTTTTATGCCTTGTCCATGGCTCAAAAATGGTGGTAAGCTGTAACTCAAATCATTACAAATAAGTTACTTTCAGTCACCAAAACCAACTATTGAAATGAACTGAATTGAGTTTATGTATATAAAAAATAAAAAAATAAAAAAAGGAGGGGATATATCTCCTGGTGTCTGAGATTCTGCTAGCTCATGGACAAAGGGAGGTAAACGCTTTACTCTGTCAGCCTTGTGTACAGCAAGAAAATAAATCACTATAATCTAATACTACGGTCACTCTTCTGAACACTGTGCATTCATGACCAAAACTTCCTTTATCAGTCAAAATGTACCACCTTTTCTGAGCCATGGCAACACTAGGTTAGCCGATGTATAGATGTCTATCAGTTAACCTCATCCTTTCTTTTCCAGCCTCTCTCACCTTGGCAGTGGCAGTGTCTCTGGCAGGACCACCAGCAGTTGCAGGCACTACATGTGGGTTCAGGGCAAAGATCGCTTCCACTTCAATCTGAAACAAACATTCAATATTGTGAAGCACCTGGTCAACTTTACTGAAACAGGCCTCAATATGACACTTTAAAATGTTCAGCTTTTTGTTTTCACTCCTTTGATTAAATCTGTTGTTTGTGCATTTGTCAATTGGGTTATTTTCCAATTAATTTTCTCAGCTTTTGTTTGATTAACTTTAAAGATTCCTGAAGTGCAACATGTTTTAATTCTAACAAATAGCATGCTCAACAAAAATCAATGTCTTTTTTTGTTCTTAACATAAACATTGTAATAAAAAAAATTTTTTAAGTCACTTGAACTTTTTGCTAAGATTTAAAAAACTGAACATTAAACACAGATGACTACTAACAGTCAACAGAGAGTGTCATAGTTCTATAACCTGACTACAGTGACTTGCAAAGTAGATTCTACACATATTCATGATCAGCAACATCTAAAGTTAAATTAACATTAAGTTCAAAATTGAGAATTATAGTACGTTTCTTATGACTGAAGTCTGGAGGCAAGAGATTACAATTCATAATTTTGAGAATACTGTAAATTTGCAAACAAGACTTTAATTAAACTAAAGACTCTTACCTCTTTTCCCTTTGTCTCCCCTTTTTCAAACCACTCTACAGTTGCACTCTGTGTGGACTGGTTTATTCCACTGATCACAGCTGAATGGATCCGCCCTGCAAAAAACATAAAAGACTGGTTTATTCTCCACTGATTCACAGCTGAATGGATCCGCCCTGCAACAAACATAAAAGACTGGTTTATTCCACTGATCACAGCTGAATGGATCCGACCCTGCAACAAACAGAAAAGAACTCAGAGAAAAACTCATGACTTTTCTGCAGAAACTGGGGGGACTTGTTCTCATCAGCTATAAACTCCATCTTGATAGATATTTAATTAAGTCAAGCTTCCAAAATACAATTTACTTTTAGTACTTTCAAACACAGAACAGAGTATCTAGACCTAGTTTCACCCACTACTATAATATATTCTTCATCGCTTAGTCATTTACTGAGTTAGTGAGTTAGTCCTTTCCAGCACAAGAGTAAGAAAGAGTGAAACCCAAAAAGACACCCAAGACATACAATCAATCAATCAAATTTTTATTTCCAGATGGTACATTGAGTAAGCATCGATTTGCTTTTTTCCATCAAGCCATCTATCTAAAGAAATTAAAAAGAAAAAATTAAAACAACTGCAAAAAACAAAATAAAGCAACACAAAAACCAACAAAAATCAAAGCAGAAAATCCCTAGCAAAGCAATAAAACCAACAAAGAAAGAAAAGGGGAAAAAACAAACAAAGAAACAAATAAAACAAAAACAAACATTTCACCAACATTAATTAGCTAACATGATTTCAACAACCTTAAAATAGAATATGTCTATAGATAAAACAAGCACAATAGCAACCAAAACAACCATAAGAGGAGAGAAAAACAACAACAAAAGACCACACACAACACACACACAAACACACACCACACACAAAACACACTCCCACTCAAAATTCATACGCACCCACCACACACACACACACACACACACACACACACACACACACACACACACACACACACACACACACACACACACACACACACACACACACACACACACACACACACACACACACACACACACACACACACACACACACACCACACACACGGTTTGCACTCATCCACTCAGCACGTATACTCGTACGTACATGCATACATTTTGAGTCTTTAAAAAATCATATAGTGTAAAAAACAAACAAAAAACAAACAAACAAACAAACAACAACCCCCCCCTCCACACACACACACACACACACACACACACACACACACACACACACACACACACACACACACCACACACACAACATATGCTTATATCAGATACAATGTAACCAAAAACCATTATTTAAGACTTAAAAAAAAAAAAAAAAATCCATAAAATGTCAATAAGCAATTTATGTCAGATTAAAATATCACAGTCAAATGTAAAGGCAAAAAGGTATTAGGTAATGGTGTTCCCACAACCTACGTGGTCATAGGGGAGCGAGGCATCAGAGACCTCAGCTTCTCCAGGGGCAAGCATATTGAGGGCAGTACCCATCTCCTCTCCCTTGCTGCTTTACCTTCCCTGACCCTAAAGAGGGCAGGTACCCATTTACAGCTGGGTGAACCGGGGACTGACTGAACCAGCACAAATGGTCACCCATCCACTTGGTAACCAGTGAATCGCGCCTGATACTGCTTAACATTGACTTGGGGAAAACAAGTACTTGGACCATTGAGCTATCCCATCCCCACTCCAATGTACTGAAGTCTAAATGTGATGCTTCACCACGATAAGTCCCACTTCACCTTACCCACTTTTCCACTAGAGCCATTTTAGGCAGGTGGGATTCTATGATTATAATACAAAAGTAAAACATTATTATTATTATTATTTTTATTATTATTATTATTTATTATTTATTATTTATTATTATTTTTCTTTTATATCGAGGATATCAGATAAGCAATCATGTGCTTTTTTTCATCCGGTCCCCGTGTTAAAAGCAGTTTTGTAAATATTGTCATCTGTTCCCACCGCACACGATGGCCTACTCTTACGAAAAGCGGAACAGGATTTAACTGTGCGCAAGATGTTCTATAGCCAGTATAGGTAGTAATCTGTATTCCTCTACCTTGTATTGAAGTATCAAGGCGTAAACTTTTTGTTTTATTTGCTTGGAAAACATGTTTAAAAACACCCAAGCCCTTATTCTGACCACTTAGTTAATGTGATGCAAAACTTGTCAATTTCTCAGTTCATCACCTCCTGCAGACTATCCTGCAGATAATTGTTTTAATTTGGAATCACTTCTTAGTTTCTACAAAATTGTCCAATTTTCAATCCATTGTGTGTGTGTGTGTGTGTGTGTGTGTGTGTGTTGTGTGTGTGTGTGTGTGTGTGTGTGTGTGTTGATGTGTGTGTGGTGCAATTAATAGCATTTTTATTGCAGATTAATGTGTTAACTAAAGATAGACCTCCTATGTAATATGACTCATCATGTGTTGGAGCATTACAAACGTCTCTGAATACTAGAATATGAACAGTGAATTATCTTTAACAATTTCACTATTAATATTACGCTAATCTTAATTTCAACATTCTATGGGAAGAAGGCTGGTGACTGGACCACTACAAAGTACAAGTGACAGACATGCACCTTGTTTCAACTCCACTGAGAATATTCTTAAGCTAACATCATCAAACAGCTCTCCATACTAACACAGAAACAATGAGACAGGATCAATGCTTTCTGCTGTACATAGAAATTGAACTCCAGCTATTCTAGAAGTTAAAAAAAAAAACTACCTTACAACTACAAGGGACATTTTTTTCAAATGATTCAAACACATTGATACTACTGATGAATTAACTTAAATTATGTGTATGGATAGCTGTTGTTCAAGTTATCAATCTATACAAAGTTTAGTTCACAAAGGAAACGATAAAACAGTTTTAAAGATAAAGAAATAAAAACTTCTAAACACTGATAATATATTTCATTTTCATATTGCTATTGCCACACTCATCCGACAGTTTTTTTTTTTCTTAACTTAGACAACATATTCACCCTTTTTCTGTTTTACTTTGCTACTTTCCTATTTAAGTATTACAACTATTGTATCAGTTTGATTTTGAGTGTATCATTGTATGAATGTGATGAGTAGATCATTGTGATGCTGCTTTTAATATTTTATCCAGTTTCTCATTTTGTTTTAATTAATTAATCATCAATTTTCTTTTGAGTTTCTTTAGTTTTATCCAAAAAGTCAATGCCATTTCTCTTGTGGGGATTTGTCATGTGGCTATCATTCTTACAGGCCTGTGAAAGCTGCCACTGCTCAGCACGGTACAACTAATGGATCATTGACTCATGAATTCTCTGTAGTGTGTAGCCTACACTGGCATACACTGGTGTTGAGTGGACCACACAAGATCTTCACATAATATGCTCGCAGCATTGCTACAATGTCAGTGGTTCCTTGGCACAACCTCGAGGGTTTGACAACAGCTTTCATTCAGCTAGTTGGATTTAGAGTTGGTTGCTGGGAAACCAGTTCGATGAATGAATCATTCGAAAGTGGCATCGTCTGACTGAGTCAGCATGTAGAATGTACTTTCCTAAGACCAATGGCAGCATAGACTCAATCACCCGACTGCTGATAGTGAAACTAGGCACAGACTGACAAACTGTTTGACTTTAATCGGTCAAAATAAACGGCAACCTGCCGATCAAAAACTACGTAGAGGTTTCGGCAACAAATTCCAAACAAATGACTGTCATAATCTTTCGTCCACATTTGTGGGATTAGTTTTAGGACTTACCGTCAGTTCGCTGGATGTCGACATTGACACCAATCCGCAGCAATGACATATCAGCCATTCTCACACGATCTGATTCGATGCCAACGATACCGGTCACTAAATTTTCATCTCAAGTTTGCAGAATATGATAAACATTGCTCTCTTCCGTTGTCTTTTGAAACGGATGTCTGCGCATGCGGTGCTTCGAAACCCTTGCGCATGTCAATTCCAAAAGATGTAACACTTTCCTCACGTCAATTGGTTCGTTTCAAGTCTGTCTGTAGACAACCAACACCAGACCGGTTTTTGTTACTGTGCACTTTCCTTTTCATAGACGTAGGAGAATACGGTAGAAGTAGAATGGGGATTCGACTGGCTCAGACCTAAGCTTCACATATGAAACGGGCTCTTCAAAGAACATCTTCACAATATTGTTCCATCTGTTGAAAAAAATTTTTTTTTTTTTTTTTTTTTGGGGGGGGGCTTTCGGTTCTCTAGAGAAAAAAAAAGGGACAGCTATGTATGCTTTCAGCTCAATAGCTTAAGCAGGCCTCATTCGACCCCCTACCCCCTTAAAAATAAACAAGAAACAAACAAACGAACAAAAGGAAACAAGACAAACAAAACATTTTTCTATTTACTTATATATATATAGGCTGGCTGACTGTACATTGTTGTTGTTTTTGTTCCTCGCTAGAGCTCTGAGATTCACCAAAGGTTAGATTTTGCGTATGCAACCGTTTTCCCACCATTCAGGTAGCTGCATTCCGACTTCGGTGAAACAAGGAGACAAGAAAGGCAGACCCCCAGCGTCTCTAAACAGCATCACCACTGAATCCTGTCACATGAGAATCCATGAAGTCAGCGGGCCAGCGAAGACCAGAGCAAATGGAAAAGGAGGAGGATGTGGGTGGCGCTGTGTGGCGGCTGTCATGGAACATGATGCTTGGAGGTGAGACAGGTGAGACCATCAACCAACCATCCCCATTCTGATACCTTGAGTTCAGTTTGTTCTCTTTCTGTACACACACACACACACACACACACACACACACACACACACACACACACACACACACACACACACACACACACGTGTGAACGCATGCAGAACATCTTGCGCACACCGTTAAATCCTGTTCCGCTTTTCGTAAGAGTAGGCAATCGTGTGCTGGGGGGAACAGATGACATTTTCAAAACTGCAAACACACGGGGACTGGATGTAAAAAAAAAAAAAAGCGCATGAGTGCTTATCCCATTATCCTCGGTATAAAAGAATATAAAAAAGATAAATAAAAAAAACCACACATACAGAACATTTTGCGCACACGTAAAATCCTGTTCCGCTTTTCGTAAGAGGAGGCCATTGTGTGACGGTGGGAACAGATGACAATATTCACACAACTGCATACAGACGGGGACTGGATATAAAAATTCCATTATCCTCGATGTAAAAGAAAACACACACACACACACACACACACACACACACCCCACACACACACACACACTTCTTCGCACACTTCGCCCCGTGTGCGAACGTACGCAGAACATCTTGCGCACACGTTAAATCCTGTTCCGCTTTTCGTAAGAGTAACATCGTGTGCCGGAGGGAACAGATGACTATTTACAAAACTGCATACACACGGGACCGGATGAAAAAAAGCACATGATTGCTTATTCTGTTATCCCCGATATAAAAGAATAAATAATATAAAAAAAAATAATAATAATAATAAACACACAAGCAATTGCACTGCTTATTTAATGTACCATCTGGAAATAAAAGTTTGACTTGACTTGACTTGACTTGATTTGACTTGACTTCACACACACACACACACACACACACACCCCACACACACACACACACACACACACACACACACACACACACACACACACACACAACACTATCTATGCCTGGCTTACTCATGATTCGTAATGGCATCTCAAATAAGGGAAACAAACTCTTGCCATTAGATCAATCATTTCTCTTGATAAGATAACCCCCCTTTAACTGTTCAGTCAGTCGTTGGTGACCAGTTCTATTTCTGGATGACGATTTTTTTTCTTAAAAAAGGGCCAGCACTAAAGAAGTTCAGTGATTTTTTTCCACTGAATATGGAAGCTTTTGACTTCAAAAACCCATTCTTGAAGGCGAGGAAATACAACTGTGTAAAGTCAATCTTAGTCCTCTTCCTAGATTAGCTGTTACATACTTATCTTATTTTTAAAATTTTTTTTATTTTTTTATTACCACTTTTAGTCATGGTAGATTTCTCTGCGTGAAATTCTGTCTGTTCTACCCGTGGAGAGTGCGTCACCACGAGAGCAGCGCTACCCATTATTTCTTTTCTTTTCCTGTCTACAACTGCATTTATTTTGCTATCAAAGTGACTTTTTGGCAGGGGAAAACTCTCTTGATGCCATGGGTTCTTTTAGGTGCCCTGAATAATTTTGTGTAACAAAATTTTTTGCACGTATGACTCGACCCCCACCTCCTCCCCCGCAAAACTCAAAACAAAAGAAATAAATAAAACAAAAACAAAACAGCAGCAGCAACAACAACAGTAAAACTGAAGAAAAAGGGAGACTAGAAACGAAAAGTGCGATACGTTCAAGTCCAGCATAAAGCAACCTACCATCCAACACTTACACACTATTGATCTGTCACAACATGCCATGAGACAAAGGGGTATACATATCTAGCAAAACGTCCACCCCCATATTTTGCCCGGAGTCTGTAGAGAGGGTGGGTGGGCTTTGCCGGGTATTTTAGGGTATTGGTTTTTTGCTGTGTAGAATCCTCTGGACAATAAAGGGGATCATGCCGTTTGTTGTGGGCAGGTACAGACACATAATATGGCATCATGAGAAAATGAGGACTGAACATGCGTAACTGAGAGCATGGCATCATGAGGAAAATGAGGACTGAATATAGCGTAACTCAGAACACGGCATCATGAGGAAAATGAGGATTGAACATAACGTGACTCAGAACACTCAGGCCAAGCCTTAAACCACCCTGCGGATTTGTTCTTTTCTCTTTGTGTAACAACAGTAAGGCAGTGAATACCAAAGCCTCTCCACAGGAGAGAAGGTTTGAGCTGGTCAAGAGACAGTGCTCCCTAAACAGAAGACCTGTATGTTCATACTGAGGGTGTTACGGGGATATATATCCCTACATGGCCATACTGAGGGTGTTACAGGGATATATCCCTACATGGCCATACTGAGGGTGTTACAGGGATATATCCCTACATGTTCATACTGAGGGTGTTACAGGGATATATCCCTACATGTTCATACTGAGGGTGTTACAGGGATATATCCCTGCATGTTCATACTGAGGGTGTTACAGGGATATATCCCTACATATTCATACTGATGAAGTTACAGGGATATATCCCTACATGTTCACATTGTTGGTTTTACAGGGATACGTCCCTGTATGTTCATACTGATGAGGTTACAGGGATATGTTTCTAAATGGAAGATGATAGCCTGTTACATAATCACGATATGTTTGTTGTTGTTGTTTAATTGTTTGTTTGCTTTTTCCCTTTTCTTTCTTTCGTTGGTTTTTTTTTGTTGCTAGGGATTTTCTACTTTGTCTTTTGTTGGTTTTGTTTGTTAGGATTTGATTTTTGCTATTATTTTTTTTTCTTTTCTTTTCTTTCTTTAGATAGATGGCTTGATGGAAAAAAGCAGATCGCTGCTTACTCAATGTACCATCTGGAAATAAAAATTTGATTGATTGATTGATTGATTGAAGTGTATATATAGTATCCAATTCAATCCAATCTAATCCAATCCAATCCAATCCAATCATGTTGTTTATACCCCGATAACCACACAGGCCATAATATTAGGGCTGTCACCTCATAAAATTTTAAATCTCAGAAGAAAGCTGTGCAACTACATACATATTAAAAAACGAGGAATAAAACCAACTCTTCTATCCTTCCTAGTATCAACACCCTCATCAACCATAAGGGTCACGGCGGGCACCGCGTTGTGGGAAAAACAACATCGATCACACATAAAATGAGATAAAACCAAAACCAGATTCCTGAAAACAACCTTGTTCTTAGCAACCCATTAAAACACTTTCACTCATATCAGACGGGAAAAGCCAGATTCTCTCAGGAAGTTAAAAATGGTGTCCAATAGAACATCATGAAAAAGGATCTTCAGGGAGTCTGCAGTAAAATGCTTGTGCCTAATATCCTGAACATCCCGACACTCCACTCCAGACGCAGATGCTTGATGCTCAACCGCACATCACAAGTCACACCCCAAGGGGTTCCCTCGCCTTGCAGCTACATGTTTCTTTGATTATGGATGGAAATTTGACGTAGTTAAATAGGCAAAAATTATAGGAGTGCTTAAAAAAAAAGTAGGCATTGGTAGGGAAGACATCAAAACTAAACATAACTGTACCAAACTCATGTTGATAATTATAACGGTAGGAAGTGGATGACTTATCATTATGGCGGTCTGCATGTGTATGTGCGCGCGTGTGCTTATGTTTCTCTCTCTCTCTCTCTCTCTCTCTGTGTGTGTGTGTGTGTGTGTGTGTGTGTGTGTGTGTGTGTGTGTGTGTGTGTGTGTGTGTGTGTGTGTGGTGTGTGTGAATGAATGAATGAATAATCTTTATTTTTCAAGGGTAACAGAGTAAGTATTACGTACTTTTTTTCATCCGGCCCTTGCCCTGATCAGGGAATAAAGCTAAGAAACCCCCTCCCTACCCCTACATACCAGCATCACCACCAGTAGCAGTTCAACCAATATTTTAAAAGAAGAAAACAGGATACATTCAAGAGAGAGAGAGAGAGAGAGAGAGAGAGAGAGAGAGAGAGAGAGAGAGAGGAGAGAGAGAGAGAGAGAGAGAGAGAGAGAGAGAGAGAGAGAGGTGTACAATATACACGTGGATATGAATAGGACATCCGAAACCTAGATTCATACACACTTACTTGTACATTGTAAAATTTGGGTATAGACACAATAAATTCATGTGATACACATGCAACTAGTTATGACGTATAATAAATAATTAAATGGAGCACTAAGCCATGGCAGGCAATATCTGTGAGTTGGGTAGGCCATGACTAGTTTCTGATTCTATGACTAGTTTCTGATTCTATGACTAGTTTCTGATTCAGCTCAAGATGCTGAGAGCACCCCACGTAGGGATGCCGGAGGCTTGTCAGTATAGACAGCACCCCCACCTTCTGGAAATTCTGTGGTAGGAATTCCCTCTTTTCTATCCTTCTCTTTGTCTCTGCCTTGTTCCCTTTCTTCACGTCACCTTCTTTTTTGTCTATTTTTTGCCTTCTTGGTCCATTCTCCTGCCGTTTTTCCAGTAAGATTTAAAAGATCTCCTTCTCAGATGCGCTGGGCCTAATTTGTCAGACGCCTGACGGCAGTGCAGTGCATTTTCACTCCTAGGCGTACTGCTGACTACAATAGTTGCTGTCTGAGCGTTGACTACGACGACGAAAAAGAAAAGAAGAAGAAGAGACCATTCGTTTGGACTATGAGCAAAAGGGACAGACCCTCTAACTATGATTGAAAATAACACTGTTTGTTTTTGTCTGTCTCACTGAATTGATTTAAAAAAAAAATCAAAACAGCAATACTTCAGTTCATTTCGTCACTGTGGATCTGGTCACCATGTCTTAACTCTTTAAGGTCAAAATCGAAGTCAAAGTTAAACTGTTATTTCCAAACGAGCAATGTATTTGGTTGGGTTTCGTGGTCATCTATCCATCCATCTAAAAAAAAAAAAAAGAGTAAAAAAGCCCAAATACCAACAATAAAAAATAGAACAAGAATAAAACAAGAAAAGAAGAAAATAAAAAGAAAAGACAGGGAAAATATCCCATGGAAGAAAAAGCAGTCATAGGCACTGAATACCGATACCATGAAAAAACATCAAAAATAATCCCCCCCCCCCCCCAACACACACACACACACACACACACACACACACACACACACACACACACACACAAGAGAGAGAGAGAGAGAGAGAGAGAGAGAGAGAGAGAGAGAGAGAGAGAGAGAGAGAGAGAGAGAGAGAGAGAGAGAGAGAGAGAGAGAGAGAGAGAGACTTTTTTTTGTCTTTTCTTTCTTTCTTTTCTTTTTTTAGAGTTATCCATTGAGAGAAAAGCAAGCAAACTAACAACCTAACACAAAATAAAAACCACCTATCAACTCTTAGATCAACATCATAGAACAACAAAATCAACAATAACAACATCAACAATAACAGCAAGTGGAAAATAATAATATGGGAGGAAACAAAGTCAACACAAGAAGAGCTCAAGGCACATTCTTAGAGGTGTGGGGTGGATGGGGGACGGTCTACAATGACGTGCAGATTACAGATCTTATCTGGCCTGGATTATTTCTTTCAAGGGTTCTTGAATCTCACAGACCTGACATTTTTTGCAAGTCACCACACAACGCGCAGATGTGTTGAAAATAGTCAACCATGTGACTGTGGGCGTGTCGCAGAATGGCCAATCAAAAAGTGCGACTTTGCCAAGGTCAAGGCTGCCCACTTTCCGTCTTGTCTCATTTTCTCTACACGCGTTCGAACATGGCGGCTGAAAACAACTTTACTCCGTTTCCCCACTTCGCAACCGACGCCATCCACGAAGGACAGGAACCAGAACAATGGAACTCGATGGCAGTTGTACCCATGATATCTACAGCAACCACTTTTAAGCAATTAGCACCTGGAGTACATAAAGTAAGTCAGCCACAGATTTTTCAATGTGCCTAGTTAGAGCAGGCCAGTGTTACCAGGGATTGCATCGTCTGCTTCAAACTGTATACTTCGTGTGTGTGGGTGCCATAAGGTGGATAATTTTAAGCAGGTTTTCATCATTAGCAGCATGTATATGTTGTGTTCTGTTTTTTGTTATCGTGTCTAAGCGATCGATATTACAGAGATGAAGAATTAGTCCTATGGTAGAATTGAATGCACGCTGCCGATCTTCTCCATCAGGGGTACGCTACATGTCAATTCGTCCCAGTACCGTTACGCCTACGTCCCAGTGGGCCTACCGTTGCGTCCCAGTACCATTGCGTCCCCATACCATTAGGTCCTAATAGGCCTACTAGTGAATTTAATTTATGAGATCACTGTAGCAGTGTAGTGACACGTTTTGTAATAAAAGTGCGTTTTGTAATAAATGTATTCAGCGCCTGGGCTTGATTAAACCATTGATGCTGGGGGCAACAACAAAGGGAGAGGCTGTATGATCGGTGACTTTCTCACTCATGGAATTCCACGTTACAGCTTAGTCTTTTAGTGATCGACTATGACTGACTAGGAGGCTTGACTTGCACAGTCCCTATGTGCTGCAATCCAGGGGTTAGTTGGCCTTTATAGAATGTCTCCAACACTGACTGTCCTTATGCCCTCTTGGCCGAGAGAGTGGGGGTGTACTGTGGGCAAGGCACCTCCACTATAATCTATAATCGAGGGGGGGGGGGGGGGGGGGGCCAGGAGGGCAATTGAAGCCTGTGGTCAAACATTGCCCCCTGCCCTCTTCTAAATTCAGCCAGGATTCTGAATGACACCTCTTGTGTTCAGGCTCAGAAGTCAAGTAAAGTTAATTTCAAGAAAAAAGGTGACAGTCTTTCTAAACTTGTGTCCACATTTAATTTTGTACTGGGTGTCAAACCACACCTTGTCAGCAAAAACCAACCAAGGCATTGACTTATCCCATTATGTCATAGATACATACCCTCTAGGCAGTTTCACTGTGTGCCTATGATAATCAGAATTATGTTTATTATTCAAGTGATCAAACAACTTGTGGATAACAGCAGCCTTGAGAGGTTACCTAGAGAACTTGAGGGGAGGGGGTTGTAGCTGAGCTAATAGAGCCAGCATGACAGGCGGAAATGGCTGTCACAGCCCCAGGGTCACTGATGGAATGATGGTCCACAGAACTGGAGTGTAGACTGTTGAACTAAGTGCTGGCAGTGTGTGGAGTCCACTCACATTGAGAACGTAGTCAATATTGACCTGGCCTTATACTAAGTTACAGGGTTAAGTGGTGTTAACCTGAAACTTTCACTTGATTTAGGGTCCATTCAAAGACTAACACTTTATCTGGTTTGAAAATTAATGGTAGTTCTTCAGGTATTGTCTACAAATAGTGTGTGTATCTATTGATGAAATTAAGTTTTGATTTAGCATGCAGTTGCACTCACCCACATACAGATGTATGCAGGCCTGCACATACACGCACACGTGCGCACACACACACCTACACACACACACACTACACACACACACACACACACACACACACACACACACACACACACACACACACACACACACAGAGTAAACATTCATGTAATAACTTTACTGTGTATACACATATGATACTAACAATAGATTTAAGATATCAGTACAAAACACTACAAAATTAACTGTGTTTTTTTATGAAGTATATAATGATAATCTATATAAAATATTCACTGGTAATAAGACTTCTTCCATTTCAGGTCTGCAAGACCTGTGTGTTCATGATACTAAGATAGTGACCTGATTCCTGTAAGTTTCTTGCTGACATGCTGAGACTGACCGGCATGCAGGAAGATAAGGCAGACGCAGAGAGAATCATAATGTAGTCACGCACAGCTCATCATAATGGCTTGCACATCATGCAGAGCAGTCATAATGTGCTGCACAGCAGCAAGCGATTCATAATGTGCTTACACAGTCAACTTAGTGACAAGGATAAATATACATGTGCACTGCAAAGTCGGTTAACACACACATGCACATGTATGGAATATGAAGACACTGGCCCAGCACTGAATGTGTGGAGGAGGTGAACAGGCCAACAGGAGATTGGGCTTTTTGTGACGTTGAAGGGGCAAATTATCAATGAGCTATAGAACTGTTAAAAAGGCCCAAGGTTTTCTTTGCCATTTTTTCCTATTTGTTGTTGTTGTTCACATATTGATTGCTCGTCAAGTTTTTGTATTGGGGGCTGAGAGGGAGTGGAGTGGAGTTGGGGGGGGGGGGGGGGGGTTGAAGGGGATTGGTGGGGCGGGATGTTGTCTGTGTATCCCATGTCAGGAATGAGTTTTAAAAGTGTGTGCCAGATGTATCCCATGAAATCCACACTGTTTGATAAGCAACATATGGCTTCCTTGTAAAATGTGAACCTCTTTCATATGTCAGAAACACACATAAACACACACTGTGACACAGCCACACACAGACACGTACAACGGTACATGCACGCATGAGTGTGCATACGCACACGTGCAACAAGAGGTGTGTGTGTGTGTGTGTGTGTGTGTGTGTGTGTGTGTGAGACAGAGAGTAGACTGCAGCAGACATTGTGTGGTAATTTTCCATTCCTTTGTTTTCAGACACTGCCTGTCTCTCTCTAGGAGGTCAGGGTTGTCTTTTATCTGATAGCTGTAAACCAGTTCACACAATCATGCTGCATTTGCATCTTGGTCACACACACACACCCACACACACACACACACACACACACAACACACACACACAAACACACCACACACACACACACCAACACACACACACCACACACACACACACACACACACACACACACACACACACACACACACACACACACACACACACACACACACCCACAAACACACCACACACCCACACACGCACACACACACACACACGCACACACACACACACACACACACACACACACACACACACACACACACACACACACACACACACACACCACACCACCACGCACACACACACACCCTGCTGAGAGAGAGAGGGGGGTGGTGTATTTGGATTGCCTCTGTGACATCTTTGGGAAAGCTAATGTGCTCTACTAATATTGGATTGAGAGAAAATGTTGACAGACTGACAGCCTGTGGTGATAGACAGTTTGCCTTTCCTGCCCTGTCCCCTTGTGTGTGTGTGTGTGGGTGGGTGTGTGAGTGTGTGTGTGTTCATTGGAGACTCCCCCCATCCCTTTGAAAAAAACAGGAAGAAGAATATTGCCAATGAAATAGTGTAGCATACCAAGTGTTCCCCCAGTTCTGTACATTTGTGCATTTGTTGTTTTGTTTAGTTGATTTTCTATGATTATTTTTCTTCAAGTACTAAACACTGTTGATCTCCCAGCATTAACAAGAAAAAGACAATAAGAAACAGTCTAAACACAACACAATGAAAAAACAGCTTCCACCAATGTCACAAACAGACCATTACTAAATTAAAAAGCAAAGAATTACAGTTGCTTAAAAAACCCAACTGATTAAATGCTTAGTGGACATATCAAGTGGGTATTTGAACTGTCTTGCCCATTTGAAAGGTGGATGAAAAAGAGGTGCTGAATGTGTGAACCGACATTTTCCTTTTTGATGTAGCAGTGTCTGTGATAACATGTCACTACTGTAAGGAATACTCTTTATACAGGGCTTATCACATGTTGAATTGTGACATTGTCACTATTGTAAGGAATACTCTTTATGCAGGGCTATCACATGTGAATGTGACATTGTCACTACTGTAAGGAATACTTTTATGCAGGGCTTATCACATGTGAATTGTGACATTGTCACTGTTGTAAGGAATACTCTGTATGCAGGGCTTATCACATGTGAATTGTGACATTGTCACTATTGTAAGGAATACTCTTTATGCAGGGCTTATCACATGTGAATTGTGACATTGTCACTATTGTGAGGAATACCCTTTATTCAGGGCTTATCACATGTGAATTGTGATAGAATTACAGTTTTAGGAAACTGTAGCCTTTTTTTTAAAGTAGCTGACTTGCATCTTAAAGCCATTAATTCAAATTTTAGCTGTATTAGATTATTATATATAGCAAACCATGTTGTTTTGCTGATATGGCAGGCTTGTCATACGACCATTGATTCACAGAAATGCTATTGATGAGAACATGAAGTTATACTGTAAGTATGGGAGGCTGTGAGCTCCACTATGACTGACAGAGTAAAGGTTTACCTGTGTGTATGTAGTGTGTGGCTGACAGAAAAGGTGCTTTATTGTGCATCATTTGTCAGGCTTGTTTTGCACTAAATATGTAATGTGTTGTGATTACATCATACATGGCTTTCCAGGGAAAGTAGACATATGCCAATGATGTGTTCAGTGCTATGTGCAAGCACCTTCCTCATTTTGTGTGTGTGTGTGTGTGTGTGTGTGTGTGTGTGTGTGTGTGTGTGTGTGTGTGTGTTTGTGTGTGTGTGTGGTCAGGGCTTTGAATACTCCAGGAGTGGAAACCCAACCCGAAACTGTCTGGAGAAATGCATCGCTTCACTGGAGGGAGCCAAGCATGGTGAGAGCTAATTGATTTTGCTCTGCTGGTGAACTGTACTCAGTGCACTGTGGTGTACTGTGCTCTACTGTGCTGCACTGTACTGTGCTGTACTGCACAATGATCTGCTGCACTCTGCTGTGCTGTACTGAGTCTGTCTGTGCTCTACTGTACTTTGCTGTGCTCTACTGTACTGTACTGTACTTTACTGTGCTGTACTGTACTTTACTGTGCTGTACTGTGCTGTTTACTCTACTGTGCTGTCCTGTACTGTACTGTGCTGTACTGTACTGTGCTGTAACTGTACTGTCCTGTGCTGTAGTGTACTGCGCTGTGCTGTACTACATTGTACTGTACTATACTGCACTATACTGTGCTGTACTGTACTATACTAAGCTCTACTGTACTGTACTGTGCTGTGCTGTGCTGTAGTGTATTTTAGTTTTTGTGCTGTGCTGTGCTGTGCTGTACGGCAGATCGATGGTTCTACACCACCACCTATAGAAACCAACACTGGCAACAGATTGCTGGCTGGCTGGATTCTTATTTGGAGCTGGACAGTCAATGCCCAGTGGTGGCTTTGATGATGATTTTTCAATGAGTAAACTGAGGTTTACAGTGTAAATCATTCATTCATGGCAACAGGAGGGTTGTTCCTGGCCAAATTCTGTAGCAAAAAAGCCGTTGTCTTTGGGAACCAGATATATTAAAAAAAAGCTCATTAAAATTAAAAGGGGGGAAGTAGAGGGATGAGGTTGTACTCCACTTGTAATGATTCACTCTCTCCCCTGTGGAAATCAGCCTGAGTTTCATGCAGAGGAATCTGCTGTCAAAGTGGTATAAATTAGGAATGTCTGAGGAAGATTTTCTGATTGTACTGTATTTCTGATTTTTGTCTGTTTTCTGTCAGTGTTTGTTTGGTTGGGTTTTCCATTGTTTTCAGTTTGTTGTTGCAGGTGGTGGTTTTTGATGTGTGTGTGTGTGTTTTGTTTTATTTAAGAGCTGGATGCACAATGGCTTTATTTTATGCTACAGAAGTTTGTCAGAGAATGTACTTTTATTTTTGAAGGGTTTTATGGGTGCTAAACTTACACTGCACTCATGACCTTGGTTTGTCCTTTTTCTGAAAACTAGCACCAGACCACCATTCATTGAAAGAAAATGACCCACTTTTGATGGGATTTTTTCCCTGTTCCTGGGCTAGAGCTCTGAGGCTTACCAGTGGTGAGATTTTGTGTATGCATCTGCTTTGAGCCCCCATTGAGGCAGCTTCATTCTGACCTTGGGGATTGACGGGATTGAACCCATGGACTTCTGATTTGGATGGTGGGTAGCCTGTAGTGTAGACCACTGGACCATCTCAGTCAGGCCTTAGTTCAGTCAAGAGTATTCTTTTGTCTGTAAGTTGCTGATTGACTGTCAAAACTATTGCTGCTGTTGTGTTCATGAATGGATAATAATAATAATAATACATGGAAATTATATAGCACTTTATCTTGCAAAAACAAATTAAAGTGCTTGCATTCGACTTATACAACACACAAGCAATCAATGACAATTAATAGTTTTAACAAATTTGAATGTACACACACGCATGCACACACACACACACACACACACACACACACACACACACACACACACACACACACACACACACACACACACACACACACACACACACACACACACACACACACACACACACACACACACACACACACTTCAGGGGATCTACTCCACTCATTTTTTTGCAGTATCTCTTGTTTCAGATGGTCTCTTTTTTCTCATGTGATATGCTATAAAACATGGCACTGGGCCACAGCAATGAAAATGCATTTTCACTTTTTGGTTATTGTATTAGCTAACAATGTGTATCTCAGTCTTGGATCTTTTTTTAAAATTTAAATTAGATGTTTTATGTGTTATATTGTTAACCTCAAAGCCCCCCCACCCCCCACCCCCTCCTAAACAACAACAACAAACCAACCAAAAATAAGTTTCAATCCAAAGAATCAAAAACAAAAACAACAAAAAATGTCACCATCCCCCCCCCCCCCCCCAAAAAAAAAAAATCGAAAACTGAAGAAAAAAAAAAAAGACTATCTTTTCTTCTGATAAATATACATTTAAATCTTTTTGTGCCCCTCCCCCATCTTGTTTGTTTCCCTGCTGCTCATTATTGTCATATCTTTGGCATGAGTGGTGCAGTTCTTGAAAAACTGACTCTCTTGATTGATGTCTAGAGCAACCAATTAGATCACATCTTTCTAACATTTAAGAGGAAGAGGCTTTTTCTGTGTAAAGAATTCCATCAGGAAATCAGTACAGCTGCATGGTTGAGACTTGTAAGGAAAACATCAGTGAAAGAGGACTTCTTCATAACCTCTGCATGCCTATCTGGACTGGGTGACAGACTGTGAGGTGGAGTTGACATGACCACAAGATCCTGCAGAGCTGTACTGACTGACATTGACAGAGGGAAGTGGAGTTGACATGACCACAAGATCCTGCAGAGCTGTACTGACTGACATTGACAGAGGGAAGTGGAGTTGACATGACCACAAGATCCTGCAGAGCTGTACTGACTGACATTGACAGAGGAAGTGGAGTTGACATGACCACAAGATCCTGCAGAACAGTTTTTTGATCAGTATAGATCTGTCGTCTTCACACTGTCAGATTCATTTGCTTTGAAAGGATATTCATTGAAAATAAAGAAAATAAAACCAGCCACTGTAGATTTCAGAGCACTTAGCTGTAAGTAGATACTGGTCAGGCTGAAAATAAAATGACCAGTTATCCACCATTAGAGTACATAACTCTCTGAGCAATAACTGCAGTGAAATACACTGGTTATTCACCATTGGAATACAGAGCTGTCTGAATGAAAACAGCAGTAAAATAGAATAATAACAATTCACTGTCACATTGCCATTAATATAATCATAATTTCTTTTTCAGCAGCTGTTGCATTTGCTTGTTCAAAAACCAAACCAAACAAAGCAAAAATCAAGCTAGCAGGGTGTTTGCTTTCATAATAATTAATATTGATGTATGCCCATGGATGATGGATGCTATTACATGTAATGTGTTCCGTTTGCATAGCAAAATGATTATTCAGGTTTTTGAGGACTTACAGCTAATGATATAATCACATAGACTGTACACACAAGTCTATGGGGGACGGGGTAGCCTCATGGTCAGAACATTGCGCTTGCAATTTGACGACCCGGGTTTGATTCCTGTTTGAGTGGATTTTTACCCTGGAGTTAACATCAGTGCTGACTCCACTCTCCCCAAAAGTCCTTTGGATGAAACTGTAAACCGAGGCCCTGTGTGCGAACGCACGCAGAACATCTTGCGCACGTTAAATCCTGTTCCGCTTTTCGTAAGAGTAGGCCACTGTGCTGGTGGGAACAGAAGACAAGATTTACAAAAACTGCATACACTTGAGGACTGGATTTAAAAAAACACATAAGTGCTTATTTCATTGCCCTCGATATAAAAGAATGAATAACATAAATAAAAAGAAATAAAAAATGTGCTTCTACACATTCATTTTGTTAAGCAAATGAACACACACAAAAAGTGGTATATAAGAATGACCAAGTAATAAAAATGGATTACATACATGAAGTTCATTAGATACTTATAGAGTCTAAATGGATGTTGAAGAAAATGAAAGAAGTGTTGTCACTCAGTGATGATGAGACCAAGTCTACTGTAACACATTGCTGACATTTTTCACTTCATTGCTCTCGCTGCTGAATCAGGGCAAGCCAACAGAACACACACACACACACAGGGACATGTGATGACCGCGTTAATTGTGCTGTAGTAATATTCAGAAACTCAGCTTGAACTTGGGTGTGAAATGACGACAATATACACACATGTATTGGAATTCTGCCCACAAACATTTTTCTCTATGATGTCTCAGTTATTTTTAGATAAATGAATTTTCAACACACATATAGGCTGTCACATTCATGTGCTCATGTGCGTGCACACACACACACACACACACACACACACACACACACACACACACACACACACACACACACACACACACACACTGTATCCATGATGATTGTATTGTCCAAGAAAGTAAGGATGTACTAGCTCTGTGCTATATATAAGGACATCTATGTGTTGCACCAGCTCTATGCTCAGTAGTGTATATATAATATATATATATATATATATATATATATATATATATATATTCTCTCTCTCTCTCTCTCTCTTATAATTTTATATATATACATATTATATATATATATAAAATATAAATAAATGACATGTATGTGGTTTACCAGCTGTGTACTACACCTCTGGCCTGGCCTGTTTAGGGAAATCACAGTGATACTATTCATAGTATGTGACCTGTTATACCAGCTCTGTGCTATATCTGAACATATATAATGACATGTGTGATGTACCAGCTCTGTATTATATTATATTATATTATATTATATTATATTATATTATATTATATTATATTATATTATTATATATATGTATGTATGTGTGTGTGTGTCACTCTGTGTGTGTGTGTGTGTGTGTGTGTGTGTGTGTGTGTGTGTGTGTGTGTGTGTGTGTGTTATATATTATGAATATAAATAATGACAATGTGTGTGATGCCCCAGCTCTGTACTATATTATATATGTATGTATGTATGTATCGATCTATCTATCTATCTATCTATCTATCTATCTATCTATCTATCTATCTATCTGTATAATGACTGTGTGGTATGCCCAGCTCTGTGCTATATTATATATGTATCTATATATCTATATCTATATAATCTCTATCTATCTATATCTCTATATAAAATGCCTTACTGTGTGTGGTGCCCCAGCTCTGTGCTATATTATATATACATGTATGTATATTATATCTATCTATATATATATAAAAAATAATGACTGACTGTGTGATGTCCCAGCTCTGTGCTATATTATGTATACATGTATGTGTATATCTATATATATATATATAATGACTGACTGTGTGGTATGCCCCAGCTCTGTGCTATATTATGCATGTATATATATATATTTATAAATATCTATATGTCTCTCTCTATATATATCTATATATAAATAATGAGTTACTCTGTGTAGTGCCCCAGCTCTGTGCTATATTATATATCTATATCTCTCTCTCTATATATATATGTATATATAATGACATACTGTGTGGTATGCCCCAGCGCTGTGCTGTATTATATATGTATGTATATATATCTATATCTATAGATTATATATAATGCCTTACTGTCTGTGTGTGGTATGCCCCAGCTCTGTGCTATATTGTGTATCTATATAATCTATCTATCTATCTATCTATCATCTATCTATCATCTATCTATCATCGATCTATCTATCTATCTATCTATCTATCTATCTATCTATCTATTATCTATCTATATCTATCTATATATATATAATGACATAATATGTGTGGTATGTCCCAGCTCTGTGCTATATTATATATGTATATATGTATATCTATAGACAATACATAATGACATACTGTGTGTGGTGTGTCCCAGCTCTGTGCTATATTATATGTATATCTATAGACAATACATAATGACATACTGTGTGTGGTGTGTCCCAGCTCTGTGCTATATTATATATGTATGTGTTATATATGTATTATATCTATCTATATATAAAATGCCTTGATATGTTGTATGTCCCAGCTCTGTGCTATATTATATATGTATATCTATAGACAATACATAATGACATACTGTGTGTGGTATGTCCAGCGCTGTGCTACGCCTCAGGCCTGGCCTCCACCCTGAACGTGGTGCACCTCCTGAAGCAGGGAGACCACATCATCAGCATGGACGACGTCTACGGAGGTAACCCCCCCCCCTCCTGTCTATGGTCATCTGCACTTTTAGTGCTGTCTTTGTATCCCTTCTCTTCATGTCTGTCTTTATATCCCTTCTCTTCATGTCTCTGATCACTTTTAGTGCTGTCTTTGTATCCCTTCTTTTCTTCATGTCTGTCTTTATATCCCTTCTCTTCATGTCTCTGATCACTTTTAGTGCTGTCTTTATATCCCTTCTCTTCTGTCTCACTTTATGCTGCTTTATATCCCTTCTCTTTATATCCCTTCTCTTCATGTCTCTGATCACTTTTAGTGCTGTCTTTATATCCCTTCTCTTCACGTCTCTGATCACTTTTAGTGCTGTCTTTATATCCCTTCTCTTCACGTCTCTGATCACTTTTAGTGCTGTCTTTATATCCCTTCTCTTCATGTCTCAGATCACTTTTAGTGCTGTCTTTATATCCCTTCTCTTACGTCTCTGATCACTTTTAGTGCTGTCTTTATATCCCTTCTCTTCATGTCTCTTTCACTTTTTAGTGTTGTCTTTATAACCCTTCTCTATACGTGGTTGAGGTAAACAAACTTTTGCATGGAATTCCTCCAGCCACATAAACAAAAAACTAAGTCTGTTTTTCCTGACATGAAAAACTTCCAGATCATCAGCCACCAGATCAGATGGTTGTCCTGAAAACTGTTGTTCTGGTGCCTTTAGAAACATGAGGGAATGGCACCTCCAAAAACACTGAGAATGTTTTCATTGCAGTGTTGGTGACATTTTAAATGTTGTTTTTTGGTTGTCAGCCATGCTTGGTGTCTCAAGTAACATTGTTACCATATACAATTTTTTTCTCCATTAAATATTTTTGTAATGAGATGATTGTGTTTCATCAGTTAGAACAAAGCCTGTTTAAAGCACTGTGAAAGTGTGTATAGTGTAATGCAAGGTTTGATTGATGTGATGAAAGTTATTGTCATGAGGTAACTGGCGTTATGGTGTCCCATCTAATTTATTGAATTATCAATCCCTCAAAAAAAATATTTCAAATCTATCTTAATGGTTATAAGCAATCTGTAAACAGCACTTTATATTGTACTAAGTATCAAAGCAAAAGCATTAGTAATCTTCTATAAAAAGCATTGTTGGTGTATTGATGTAATGACGGTGACCTTTGGGAAGAGATATTATTCCGGATGATGTAACTCAAGAACAGCACAGTCTGCTGCTTTTATTTTCATGAAATATTATCCATGAATGGTCCAAGTATGCTGACACAAAATATCAGCTTCACAGATACTGTTTTCATTTTTTGCTCAAGTCCCCTGTTTTGTCACCAATAGCAAAGAATGACTGATATATATATATATATATATATATATATATATATATATATATATATATATATATATATATATATATATATATGCATGCTCACTCAATCACATTAACACTATGACTTACAGTATGACCTAGGCTACCAAGGAAGTGAGAAATGACATGTCTCACCACACACACAGCATAACTGACAGATTGCATGCACATGCCTGTGCATGTATGCTCTCACACGCATGTACTTTTACACACACACGCACACACACACACACACACGCACACACACACACACACACACACACACACACACACACACACACACACACACACACACACACACACACACACACACATGCGAAAGTGTTGTTTGGTGGGCACCCATTGCTGTGTTACTACTGTTGTAATAAATGATAATAATAATTATATGGAGTTTACATCACGCTGAATCTAGAAAGCAAACAAATCAAAGCGCTTGCATTCAAATTCATTCACATTGATGTGACCAAATCACAATAAGATTAACTGAATGACAGGTTATTTTTAGGCCTATGTGCAGATGCAGGGTGACATCTTCAGCATGATACAACAAAACAGGTTATTTTTAGGCCAGTGTGCAGAGGCAGGGTGACATCTTCAGCATGATACAACAAAACTGGTTATTTTTAGGCCTGTGTGCAAATCCATGCATGGTAACATCTTCAACTTGTACAGAATATGTATGGTGAAATTTTCAACATGACACAAAAAGCTATCAGTTTTTAGTTCTGTTGCAGATTCATGGTAACATTTTTAGCACGATACCCAAACCAAAAGTTAGAATGCAGCTACCTGAATGGTGAGGCGAAAAAACCAGTCACATAATTCTGCAAAAATCTCACCATTATTTTGTGAACATTGGAGCTTTAGCCAAGGAATGGAAACACAACAAAAAATGGATGACACAAAAATACCCACATGAGGCTATACTGGGGCATTCAAGTTTTGAAGCATGAGCCATAGCTTATGGGATATAATGATATCATGATTCGGGGTAAGCTGTTTGCTGTCACACCTCAGAATATATTGTTTGCTGTCACATCTCAGAATATATTGTTTGCTGTCACATCTCAGAATATATTGTTTGCTGTCACATCTCAGAATATATTCTGTTTGCTTTCACCACTCAGAATATCTTCTGTTGCTGTCACATCTCAGAATATATTGTTTGCTGTCACATCTCAGATATCTTCTGTTTGCTGTCACAACTCAGAATATCTTTGTTTGCTGTCACATCTCAGATATATTGTTGCTGTCACATCTCAGAATATATTGTTTGCTGTCACATCTCAGAATATCTTCTGTTTGCTGTCACAACTCAAAATATCTTCTGTTTGCTGTCACATCTCAGAATATATTCTGTTTGCTGTCACATCTCAGAATATCTTCTGTTGCTGTCACAACTCAAATATCTTCTGTTTGCTGTCACACTCAAATATTCTGTTTGCTGTCACATCTCAGAATATATTTGTTTGCTGTCACATCTCAGAATATCTTCTGTTTGCTGTCACATCTCAGAATATATTGTTTGCTGTCACATCTCAGAATATATTGTTTGCTGTCACATCTCAGAATATCTTCTGTTTGCTGTCACACTCAAATATCTTCTGTTTGCTGTCACATCTCAGAATATATTCTGTTTGCTTTCACCACTCAGAATAAAACCAATCACAACCCTTCCTCCTCCCAAAAAACACAACAACCACAACAACCCTCACTCCCAAACTGGAGAGGTGCCATGCCAGTGCCGTTCCACTGTCACTTTCCTTTGTACTTGCAGGTACCAATCGCTATTTCCGCACCTGTGCGGTGCCCTTGGGTGTGGACGTGTCCTTTGTGGACTGCACTGACGTGAAGAATGTGGAGAAAGCTCTGAAGCCCAACACCAAGGTGGGTGGGGGACAGGCGCTTGTTTGCTTTCTGCCTGTGGTGACTGACTCACCTCACTCAGGCAGTGAGGAATTCCTGGGCTTGCCAAATAGTGTCATTTAAAAACTAAAATGGTAGAAGTGTAATTCTAAAGTTAAAAAATGGGAAGTGTCATTTTAAAGCTAAAATGTTGGAAGTGTAATTCTAAAGCTAAAATGTTGGAAGTGTAATTAATTTTAAAGCTAAAATGTTGAAAGTGTAATTTAAAAGCTAAAACGCTGGAAGTGTAATTTTAGAGCCAAACTGTTTGGAGAGTAATTCTGAAGCTGAAATGTTGGAAGTGTCATTTAAAAGCTAAAGTGTTGGAAGTGTAATTCTAAAGCTAAAATGTTGGAAGTGTCATTTAAAAGCTAAAGTGTTGGAAGTGTAATTCTAAAGCTAAAATGTTGGAAGTGTCATTTAAAAGCTTAAGTGTTGGAAGTGTAATTTTAAAGCTAAAATGTTTGTGTAATGATAAAGCTAAAATGTTGGAAGTGTAAATTTAAAGCTAAAATGTTGGAAATGTAATTTAAAAGCTAAAGTGTTTGAAGTGTAAAATGTTGGAAGTGTAACTCTAAAGCTAAAATGTTAGAAGTGTCATTTAAAAACTAAAGTGTTGGAAGTGTAATTCTAAAGCTAAAATGTTGGAAATGTAATTTAAAAGCTAAAGTGTTTGAAGTGTAAAATGTTGGAAGTGTAACTCTAAAGCTAAAATGTTAGAAGTGTCATTTAAAATCTAAAGTGTTGGAAGTGTAATTCTAAAGCTGAAATGTTGGAAGTGTAATTAATTTTAAAGCTAAAATGCTTGAAGTGTAAATTTAAAGATTGTATGGGTTGTGTGATGATTGTATGGTTGCAGATGGTGTGGATTGTGTGATGATTGTGTGATTGCAGATTGTATGGGTTGTGTGATGATTGTATGGTTGCAGATGGTGTGGATTGTGTGATGATTGTGTGATTGCAGATGGTGTGGATTGTGTGATGATTGTATGGTTGCAGATGGTGTGGATTGTGTGATGATTGTATGGTTGCAGATGGTGTGGATCATATGACGATTGAAAGATTGATGGATTGTGTGATGATTGATGGTTGCAGATGGTGTGGATTGTGTGATGATTGTGTGATTGCAGATGGTGTGGATTGTGTGATGATTGTGGTATGGTTGCAGATGGTGTGGATCATATGACGATTGAAAGATTGATGGATTGTGTGATGATTGTGTGATGATTGCAGATGGTGATGATTGTGTGATAATTGATGGATTGCAGATGGTGATGATTGTGTGCTGATTGCAGATGGTGTGGATCATATGACGATTGAAAGATTGATGGATTGTGTGATGATTGATGATTGCAGATGGTGATGATTGTGTGATAATTGATGGATTGCAGATGGTGATGATTGTGTGCTGATTGCAGATGGTGTGGATCATATGACGATTGAAAGATTGATGGATTGTGTGATGATTGATGATTGCAGATGGTGATGATTGTGTGATAATTGATGGATTGCAGATGGTGATGATTGTGTGCTGATTGCAGATGGTGTGGCTGGAGACACCAACCAACCCCACCATGAAGCTGGTGGACATAGAGGCGGTGTGCAGCGCCGTGCACAGACAGAGCCAGGCCTTCGTGGTTGTCGACAACACCTTCATGTCCTCCTACTTCCAGGTCAGGCAGGGAGGGGGGGCCTGTCCTGTCCCGTCCCGTCCCGTCCCGTCCTGTCCCGTCCTGCCCTGTCCTGTCCCGTCCCACCTTGCCCTGCCCTGCCCTGTCCTGTCCTATCCCGTCCTGTCCTGTCCTGTCCCATCTGTCCTGTCTGCCCACTGTGCTGTGGGATGAATGCTTGTAAGCTGCTGTGTGTATGCTAAGACAAGTTTGTGTGTGTAGGTGTGCACACGCATTGGTTTGCATACATTGCACACCTACCCTGTATATTCTCCTCATGCGTACATACATAAATGCATGTACATACACACATATACATCTATTTGCACACACACACACACACGCACGCACACACACACACGCACACACACACATACACACTCTTTCTCTCTCTCTCTCTCTCTCTCTCTCTCTCCTCTCTCTCTCTCTCTCTCTCTCTCTCTCTCTCTCTCTCTCTCTCTCTTAATGCCTGTATCTGTATAATTTGATTTCCATTCTTTTCTATATTTACAATAGAACAAGCAGCACTTTTCCCTGTCTCTTCACACACACACACACACACACACACACACACACACACACACACACACACACACACACACACACACACGCACACACACACACACACACACACACACCACACAGATATATATTGTAGCTACTGTTTATTGAGTGCATGCTTCTGCTTTAGCATTTAAGAATTTTCAGTATTGTGCAGTATTTGTGCTGTTGATTGTCTACTTTAGAATTTGATCTACACTAAAATGTAAACTGTGATATCATAATGGGCATTTATTTTGAATGTTTACATCATGTGAAATTGTAATAATAATAATAATACATGGAATTTATATAGCGCTATATCTTGTAAAAACAAATCAAAGCGCTTGCACTCGACCCTCACAACAAACAACCAATGACAATAAATAGTTCTAGCAAAATCGAAAGCACACACACGCGCGCACGCACGTGCGCACACACACACACACACACACACACACACACACACATCTATAGAGGTTATACATTTTGACAGGGTGAATGGAATTTCAAATGTTGGAGGCAGGGACAAATAGGAGATGAAAACAGAAGGTAAAAATCTTAGGTTTGAAACAAGTGTGTCTTGAGGTTGGATTTAAAAGTGTCATATGTAGGCTTTTGCCGAAGGGAAAGAGGGAGGTCATTCCAGATTGATGGACCAGAAATAGAGAAAGAGCGGCGGCCAACGGTAGATAGGTTGAATCTCGGAATTTTTAAGGATAAGGTATCTGCAGCCGAGCGGAGGGAACGAGAAGATGTGTACACATGAAGACATTCACAGAGGTAGGAGGGTGCTGTTTTGTGGAGACATTTATAACAGAGAGTACTGATCTTGTAGTTTACTCTCTGTGGCACAGGCAGCCAGTGGAGAGATTGCAAGAGAGGAGTAATGTGTTCAGATTTTTTCTTTCTGAGGACCAGTCGAGCTGCAGAGTTTTGTATACGTTGGAGAGAGTGGATAGATGATGCTGGCAGACCAGCCAAAAGAGAATTGCAATAGTCCAGACGTGAAAGAATAAGAGAAGTGACTAGTTTGGATGTTGCATCAGTGGACAGGTATTTTCGAATTGCACTAATACGACGTAGTTGATAGTAGCATGACTGACAGGTCTGGGTGATGAATTTTTGCATGGAGAGTGTGTTGTCAATAACGACTCCTAGATACTTTACAGCACTGGATAGAGGGACTGACGTATTGCCGAATTCTATTGAAGTTGTTGTGATAAAAGACAGTTTGTGTTTGGTCCCTACAAGCATGGCTTCGGTTTTATCTGCGTTTAATTGTAATTTGTTCTGTATCATCCAGTTTTGGATATCTTGAAGGCAGTAGGACATATTTGTCAAGAGAGAAGGCAGATTTTCAGGTGTGTCACTGCTTAGAATCTGAGAGTCGTCTGCATAAAAGTGATGGTTGATCTGATGACGGTTAATAACATGTGACAGGGGAGCAGTGTAGAGAGTAAAGAGAACAGGGCCTAGAACAGATCCTTGAGGGACTCCGCATTCTAGTTTGGTTGGTGTGGAAAGAATCTTGTTTACTGCCACAGTTTGGAATCGGTTTGTCAGGTACGAACTAAACCAGGTGAGGGCAGTGCCTTTAATACCGAAAGTGTGGTGTGGTGTGTTTTACTAAACAAGTAGTGTTTTTAAATCTGATGTTTTCGCTATAATTGGGGTGCATTTTCAGGGAAATTGTTGCATGTTTTCTGCAGAATTGTGTGTCTTTTCAGGGAAAATGTTGTATGTTTTTAGTGAAACAGTGATTTTTAGGGAAATGTGTTTTCAGTTAAAATAAAAAACAAACAAGAAAACACCAGGAAGTCAAGTTGCACATTTTGAGTGAAATTAATATGGTGTTTTCCAACAAAATATGGGGACTTTTTGTGTGTGAAAATGTTTCTTCATTGAAACTGTGCCCGTTTTTTTCATGAAAGTTGTGGTGTGGTTTCAGCGGCCTCTGTCCCTGGGAGCAGACATTGTGATGCATTCCGTGACCAAGTACATGAATGGTGAGGACTGTGTGTATGCTATGTTCAGTATCCAACCTCACAGATTTTAAATGGTGAGGACTGTGTGTCTGTTGCTCTGTTCAGTATCCAACCTCACTGATTTTAAATGGTGAGGACTGTGTGTATGCTGTGTTCAGTATCCAACCTCACAGATTTTAATGGTGAGGACTGTGTGTGTTCTGTTCAGTTACCAGTCTCACTGATTTTAATGGTGAGGACTGTGTGTCTGTTCTGTTCAGTTACCAGTCTCACCAGTCACTGCTGACCAATGCCAGACAGGTCTGGTTTCATATCATGTCACTCCTGTGACAAACAACACAAGGTCTGGTTTCATACCATGTGTCACTCCTGTGACAAACAACACAAGTTGCTGTCTGAACACTCAGCAAAGAAGAAGAAGAAGTGTCGCTACTTGCATATATTTCCATGTATTCAGTACCTACTACATGACAGAAAATAAGAAATTGTTCAGGAAAAGACCCCAAAGTCTTCTGAAATCAGTCTAGTAAATGATGGATCAGCCCCAAACCCAGTGTGCTGATGAAGCCTGAAATACCTTTTTCTTCACAATGTTGATGGTAATAATAGTGGAAATGATTGTGAGTTATATATATATATATATATATATATATATATATATATATATATATATATATATATATATATATATATAATGTGTGTGTATGTGTGTGTGTCACTTGCTAATTATCATGGTATGTGGACACTATGAACGTGTTAAGTGTTGATTGGCATTATGAATGCATTATGTGCAGGTCACAGTGATGTTGACTCAGTGATTGGTTGACATTGTTGATTTATGCGCCATGTGCAGGTCACAGTGATGTTGACTCAGTGATTGGTTGACATTGTTGATTTATGCGCCATGTGCAGGTCACAGTGATGTTGACTCAGTGATTGGTTGACATTGTTGATTTATGCGCCATGTGCAGGTCACAGTGATGTTGACTCAGTGATTGGTTGACATTGTTGATTTATGCGCCCTGTGCAGGTCACAGTGATGTTGACTCAGTGATTGGTTGACATTGTTGATTTATGCGCCCTGTGCAGGTCACAGTGATGTTGACTCAGTGATTGGTTGACATTGTTGATTTATGCGCCCTGTGCAGGTCACAGTGATGTTGACTCAGTGATTGGTTGACATTGTTGATTTATGCGCCCTGTGCAGGTCACAGTGATGTTGACTCAGTGATTGGTTGACATTGTTGATTTATGCGCCATGTGCAGGTCACAGTGATGTGGTGATGGGGTCCTGGCTCTCAATGACGAAAAGCTGGCAGAGAGACTGCGATACTTGCAGAACGGTATGCTCTTGTGTGCTCACTGCACTCTCTGTCTCTCTGTCTCTCTCTCTGTCTCTCTCTCTGTCTCTCTCTGTCTCTCTGTCTGTCTCTCCTGTCTCTTTTCTGTCTCTCTCTGTTCTCTCTGTCTCTGTCTCTGTCTCTGTCTGTCTGTCCTGTCTGTCTGTCTCTCTTCTTCTCTCTCTCTCTCTCTCTCTCTCTCTCTCTCTCTCTCTCTCTCTCTCTCTCTCTCTCTCTCTCTCTCTCTCTCTCTCTCTCTCTCTCTCTCTCTCTCTCTCCCATCTGTCTGTTGTTGTTGGGGTTTGTTTTTTTTGTGGGTCAAAATTTGCATACTTCCTTCTTCATCCCAAGGTCAGTTATAATTATTTCCACACGGGACAAGCCCTTTGATGGGCGATGAAAATTCAAACAAATTCATTTAGATCATGCTTGTATGTGTGTACTGCGCACGCACGCACGCACACACAGAATGCATTCCAATGTGAGTGAATGTTCATATTAGTATAAAACAACTTGTGCTGGTATTGAAAGCAATATCAGATTCGTTCTTTGTGTGTGTGTAAGTGTGTGTGTGTGTGTATGTATGTGCCTGTGGATGTGTGTCTATGTGTCTGTCTGTTATAGTGATGTTTGCTGAATTCTTTCAATCAGTTATAGCTTTCCTTCTGAAACATGGCCGCAGCAAAATCAGCAAAGATGATAAACAGTCTGTCATACTTGGAATGGTATTGAAAAACACATACTTTGTTTCACATGAATAGTCTGTCATACTTGGAATGGTATTGAAAAACACATACTTTGTTTCACATGAATAGTCTGTCATACTTGGAATGGTATTGAAAAACACATACTTTGTTTCACATGAATAGTCTGTCATACTTGGAATGGTATTGAAAAACAATACTTTGTTTCACATGAACAGTCTGTCATACTTGGAATGGTATTGAAAAACACATACTTTGTTTCACATGAACAGTCTGTCATACTTGGAATGGTATTGAAAAACACATACTTTGTTTCACATGAACAGTCTGTCATACTTGGAATGGTATTGAAAAACACATACTTTGTTTCACATGAACAGTCTGTCATACTTGGAATGGTATTGAAAAACACATACTTTGTTTCACATGAACAGTCTGTCATACTTGGAATGGTATTGAAAAACACATACTTTGTTTCACATGAATAGTCTGTCATACTTGGAATGGTATTGAAAAACACATACTTTGTTTTCACATGAATAGTCTGTCATACTTGGAATGGTATTGAAAAACACATACTTTGTTTCACATGAATAGTCTGTCATACTTGGAATGGTATTGAAAAAACACATACTTTGTTTCACATGAATAGTCTGTCATACTTGGAATGGTATTGAAAAACACATACTTTGTTTCACATGAATAGTCTGTCATACTTGGAATGGTATTGAAAAACACATACTTTGTTTCACATGAATAGTCTGTCATACTTGGAATGGTATTGAAAAACACATACTTTGTTTCACATGAATAGTCTGTCATACTTGGAATGGTATTGAAAAACACATACTTTGTTTCACATGAATAGTCTGTCATACTTGGAATGGTATTGAAAAACACATACTTTGTTTCACATGAATAGTCTGTCATACTTGGAATGGTATTGAAAGAACACATACTTTGTTTCACATGAATAGTCTGTCATACTTGGAATGGTATTGAAAGACACATACTTTGTTTCACATGAATAGTCTGTCATACTTGGAATGGTATTGAAAAACACATACTTTGTTTCACATGAATAGTCTGTCATACTTGGAATGGTATTGAAAAACACATACTTTGTTTCACATGAATCAGTCTGTCATACTTGGAATGGTATTGAAAAAACACATACTTTGTTTCACATGAACAGTCTGTCATACTTGGAATGGTATTGAAAAACACATACTTTGTTTCACATGAATAGTCTGTCATACTTGGAATGGTATTGAAAAACACATACTTTGTTTCACATGAATAGTCTGTCATACTTGGAATGGTATTGAAAAACACATACTTTGTTTCACATGAATAGTCTGTCATACTTGGAATGGTATTGAAAAACACATACTTTGTTTCACATGAATAGTCTGTCATACTTGGAATGGTATTGAAAAACACATACTTTGTTTCACATGAATAGTCTGTCATACTTGGAATGGTATTGAAAAACACATACTTTGTTCACATGAATAGTCTGTCAACTTGGAATGGTATTGAAAAACACATACTTTGTTTCACATGAATAGTCTGTCATACTTGGAATGGTATTGAAAAACACATACTTTGTTTCACATGAACATGTGCCCCCTGTCTGCCAAAGTAGTATTTTGTTTTCTGTTTTAGGGCGTGTTATAAGCGATTTGCTTGCTGCAAAGATGAAACATAGTCTGTCATACTTGGAATGTATTGAAACACATACTTTGTTTCACATTTAACATGTGCCCCTGTCTGCAAAGTAGTATTTGTTTTCTGTTTTAGGGGTGTTAAAGCGATTTGCTTGTTGTTTGTGCTTGAACATCAACTTGTATGTGATGTATGTTTCCTTCTTCATGAATGACATCATGTAAACTATGTGTTATGTGTAAATCAAACTCGTTGTTCTATTATTTTGTGAATGGTCGCATGTTCGTGATGATTTAAATGGAAGCGCTTTGATTGTTTGCTTTACAAACTCAGTATTGTAGAAATTCCATATATTATTATCGCATTATGTAAACCCGTGTGTGTGTGTGTGCGTGTGCGTGGTGTGCGTGTGTGTGTGTGTGTGTGCGTGTGTGTGTGTGTGCGTGTGTGTGTGTGTGCGTGTATGTTGGTGTGTGTGTGGTGCATGGTGTGTGGTGTGTCATGGGTGTGTGCAGCCATTGGCACGGTGTCATCCCCTTTGACTGTTACCTGGTGAACCGTGGCTTGAAGACGCTGGCCGTGCGCATGAAGCAGCACATGGCCAATGCCTGGCCGTGGCCAGATTCCTGGAGGCCAGCCCCAAGGTGGTCAAGGTCGTCCATCCAGGTCAGGGTCACTGGCTGACCATCAGTCAGGGCAGAAACAGGGCAGTCTGCTGTCCTCTGCGCAACAGTTGCAGCTTTTTTTGTTTTTTATGACACTGAGCACGGTTCAGATAAAGTGAAACAATGACTTAGACGTTCAGATCAATCGTTTTACCTCCAGACCCTAACCCCCTGATTGTGTAATAGATCATACCAGAACAAAGATGTCAGTAACAGATGAAAGTCAGACTGTCCAGTGTCACGACAGTTTTTCTTGTTATGCACTATGCAGACTAATTGTATGACTTCAGGCTGATTTACAAAACCCTTGCAACATTCGTTAGATATGAAGTCATCTCATTTTGCCCCATGTAGCAGAAATATTATATGCCATCTAAGATTAGTATAGATATGTTTCAACATTTTTCTTTTTGTATGTATTTTGTAGTACAATGTGAACCTTTAAAAGATAGCGAGAAGCACAGATGGAGAAACTGCTGTTTAGGTTTCAGCAGTAGGCAGCTAACTGTGTGCCATTTTGTATGCTATCATCATTTTGTTTAAGTGTAGAGAATCTTAAAACCATGGCCCAAATCAGGCGTTGTGTTAGAATGCACAGGCCAGTTTTACTGTAACTCCAGTTAGTGAATAGTTTGTTTCAGTAAAAAGACAGCTGGACAGTATCACTTCATCCAGTTGATAGTTTCTGTTTGATTTCGTTTCTGATAGAGAAGGGTTTACTTCTTGAAAAAAAGTGAAAATGATGATAACCCAGTAAATAGCAATAGAAAGCAAAGATTCCCACTTCAGTGCTGCTTGGCCTACAGATGTGATTTATTACTGCCTAGTTGCACAGTGGAAAACTGAAAGTCTGATGTCAAAAAAAGATCCCATCCCTGTGTGTGTGCGCAGGCCTGCCCTCATCACCCCAGCATGAACTGGCCAAGCGACAGATGCGCGGCTTCAGCGGCATGGTGACCTTTTACCTCAAGGGAGGTAAGGAGGAGGCCTCCACCTTCCTCAAAGCCCTCAAGGTGAGGACCACAGGCTGTCGGATCATGAGTACTGCTGCTTATTGCTGTCTTTCTCAGTGCTATTCTGGAGACAGGCTGGTCTGATGGTTGATGTTACTGCTGTGTGGCGCTTTCTTTCTCAGCGCTGTTCTGGAGACAGGCAACCTGAAAAAGGAAAAAGTTTGTGTTTGTAAAGGATTATTTATTTATTGAGAGGCCATGGCTGAAAATGAAGGGAGTGGGGGTATTCATAATCTGAATATTACATGAATACCAAAAAGGTTGGCAAATGAGTGTTCTAGAATCTTATGTTGATATAACAGATGGTTAAGTGTTCTGTTTAACACACTGTTTTATTTATTTATTCTTTTATATCAAGGATAATGTGCTATCCCGTGTGTCTGTGTTTGTGTTTGTGTTTGGCTGTGTGTGTTTTTTTGTCTGTGTATTGAACAATACAGTTAGATTTTTTCTTTCTCTTACACGGTGTTGAATTACCACTCTTTCTATCCCCCCTCACTCTTTTTACTTGACTGTTGGACTGTAAAGTCATAAGAACAGCCTCCAGCAGTCCATCATCATCATCATTATCATCATCATCCCATCATCATCATCATCATCATCATCACTACCATCATCACTACCATCATCGTCATTATCATCACCATCATCATCATTATCATCATCATCATCATCTCATTATCACATATCCATCTCAGTCATTATCCTCCATCAGTCATCTCACGATCATCAATTACATCAATCGTCATCATCTATTTATCTCACATCATCATTATCATCATCAATCATCAATCATCATATCTTTTCATCACCATATCACAATCATCATCTTTCTCAGGCTCTCCAACTCTGGCAGTTTTTCTCCCAGCCTCACTTCATCAACGGGGAGTGGGAGAGAGTACAGGAGAAATTTAATCAGTTTAGCATGTTGAATGGCATGTCGGGACCATCGTCAGTCGAGTCAGTCAGTCAGCGCATCACCAGTGCAGTCCACCAGTCAGTCAGCCAGTCAGCCAGCCAGCCAGCCAGTCAGCCAGCCAGTCAGTCAGTAGTCAGTGATGTTTGTTGCACTGCTGACCTTCACAGCTGTATCAGGATGCTCACTGGTCTTCAGAAACGTGGAAAGTGGGTGCAGGGTTGCCTAGCTTCTGTTTAAGTTCTCCGTGAGTTTGGGACAGACCCAGGGTAAGGAAGTTCAGAGAATTGTTGTGCCTGTAACAGACTTTCTGATAGCTCACGGGCAACATCAACCAAGAGACATTGCTGTCCATTACATGCAGGAGGGGTGTGGTCCTGTCCCTTACCTCTGGTGTAAATGTTTTGTTTTAAAACTATTTTTTAATTCACTTTGTTGTTACAAAAGCATATATGCATGACAAGCATTAGCATTGAGAATAAGCGTTAACCATTTGCAGTCATATGTTCATGAATGCACACCAATATTGAAAATGATAATCTATACAACGTTCAAATACCCTCATTCATATTATGTGCATATGATGCCTACAACATACACACACACACACACACACACACACACACACACACACACACACACATACAAACAACTGAATATATACATGCATACATACATAAATATATATAAGCATTTCCTACGGTGCACCACCTACATACCATGCCCTATAAACCATACAGCAGGAAATGTTAGTTGCTCTTTTCCCCTCTCCACTTAAAGTAAGGCTTGTTTATGGGATCTTCTCAAGAATTGGGCCTCTTTTTTCTTTTTTTTTTTCTTTTTTTTTAAGTTGTGTGTTAATGGATTATCATGTTTTATGTGACTAGAAATAATGCTTTATAATGACTCCATTCTATTTCAAATTTCATATGGTAATTTGCAATTCGTGCATTATACTGCTCGGTTTTAACCTATTATGTAGCTGTGCTTGGAAAACAGAAAGTTTTGGTATATGACTTTTAAGTTTGCATCTGTAGATGTGTAGCTTAGCAAGCAGCAGTATCAAATCAAAGGTCTTATCTATTTTTATGCATTGATCTACCCCAGAAATGACTAAGTTACGGGAAAATGTTATGTTACAAGCATTTGTGCATCGTTCTCTACATATATTTTCTAAGCTTGTCCGAAAGGCTCCAATATATTTACAGTCCCATAAAAAGTGTTCTATTGAGTCTCTGGCCTCATTACACAAAGTACAAAATGTTGTGTTCACTAAACCCATAGCGTTCAACACCACATTTGTCGCAATGATGCGATGAATTATTCTCATCTGCAGCCATTTTAGTATTACATCTGTGGTGTGAAGAATGACCCAAATGGTGGCTTAGCACCTGTCACTTACCTCTTGTAAATAACAACAATGGCGCTTAGCACCTGTCACTTACCTCTTATGTAAATAACATCAATGGCGCTTAGCACCTGTCACTTACCTCTTATGTAAATAACAACAATGGCAGCTTAGCACCTGTCGCTTACCTCTTATGTAAATAACATCAATGGCAGCTTAGCACCTGTCACTTACCTCTTATGTAAATAACATCAATGGCAGCTTAGTATCATAAACTTGTTTTATTTGAGTGTGGAAGAAATATGGCAAAAGGTTGATCAAGTATTACATTTCGAAATTGTCTTTTTTCATGAAGAGAATAGGTAAGGCAAAAATATGTACACTGCCTGTTGCATGGACTAGTTGGTTATGCATGTGTGTGTGTGTACATTTTTACCAGTGATTTTTTTCAATCCTCAGAATGTTTTGTATTTTTTAGATGGAAGCATAAAATAAAGTGGAAACAGTGTGTGTTTCAGCTAATGTAAAACAAATCATGAATGTCTAACAATTTTTGTATCTCTTTTTTTTCCACAGATTTTCACTCTGGCCGAGAGTCTGGGAGGATATGAGAGTCTGTGTGAACTGCCGTAAGTGACCTCTCTTGTTGTTGTTGTAGTTTGAATTTAAAGTCTATTACACTTGGTGATATTAGACTAATGACCTCTCTATTTACATATATAAGTGTTCCTGATTACTAATGTCCTCTTATTTAATAATGTGTTCCTCTCTATTTACATATAGTGTTCCTCTCTATTTACATATATGTGTTCCTCTATTACTATATGTGTTCCTCTATTTACATAATGTTTCCTCTCTATTTACATATATGTGTTCCTCTGTATTTGCGTAAGTGTTCCTCTGTATTTGCATAAAGTGTTCCTCTGTATTTGCGTAAGTGTTCCTCTGTATTTGCATAACTGTTCCTCTCTATTTACATGTGTTCCTCATTTACTAAGTGTTCAGCTGATTACATAGATGTGAACAACCTAAAGGGCTTAGTTTTTTGTGTGTGTGTGAACTTTGGTCAGTGTATAGGCTGGGATCACCGTGTTAGTTTATGCTATTTACAGTAAATGTTGGATAATCTGTGATTTGTATTAGATAGTGGTTGTATTAACTGCTCTTTGTATGAGATAGTGGTTGTATTAACTGCTCTTTGTATGAGTAGTGGTTGTATAATGCTCTTTGTATGGATAGTGTTGTATTAACTGCTCTTTGTATGAGATAGTGGTTGTATTAACTGCTCTTTGTATGGGATAGTGGTTGTATTAACTGCTCTTTGTATGAGATAGTGGTTGTATTAACTGCTCTTTGTATGGGATAGTGGTTGTATTAACTGCTCTTTGTATGAGATAGTGGTTGTATTAACTGCTCTTTGTATGGGATAGTGGTTGTATTAACTGCTCTTTGTATTCAGCGTTGAATATACTTTCTTGAAGGAATTGTTGAAAGTATGAGGCCTTCTGTGTTTGTTCCAAGATTTTAAAAAAAAAAAATGTCCCAGCATTTAGGAAGAAGAAGAAGAAGAAAATCTGTGAAGATTTTTGCAGTGGTCTTTGCTTTATTCATGCAGTTATTTGTAAGTCTGTAAGGCAGGAAGAAGAGAATGGACATGATAATCATAAGTTTCATAATTCTTTCAATCGTACGACATTTGCTCTACTTATGTGTCATTGTGGGTTGTTATTTCATATGTGCTCTTCTGTCTTTGAAAAATAAAGGTTCATATTTTAGGCACCGTGACTCAGTCAGCCGTATGTGATGAAGAGGATCAAACAAATTGTAATGCTGATTGCCCAGCCTTTGTTTATTTTATTGATGTATTTATTCTTTTATTTTGAGGATAATGGAATAAGCACTCATGTGCTTTTTTACATCCAGTCCCTGTGTGTATGCAGTTTTGTATTTTGTCATCCGTTCCCACTGGCACACAATACTCCTCCAAAAAGTGGAACAGGTTTTAATGTGTGTGTGTTAGATGTTCTGCATGCATTCCCACACGGGCCCTTGGTTTATAGTCTCATCCGAAGGACTTTTGGGGGGAGTGGAGTTGGCACTGATGTTAACTCCAGAGGAACTTGTATAGAGGGATGGGGTCTGCCAGGTACAATTCACCTGCTGTGCACTATGTGAAAACTTCAGTGCCATGCCCCAGTGACTCCTTGTGGAGTGGTAGGAGAAGTCAGGGGAAGATGAACCACACTATGTTCTGTGTTGAAGGTTAACCACACTATTTTCTGTGAAGGTTAACCACACTATGTTCTGTGTTGAAGGTTAACCACACTATGTTCTGTGAAGGTTAACCACACTATGTTCTGTGTTGAAGGTTAACCACACTATGTTCTGTGAAGGTTAACCACACTATGTTCTGTGTTGAAGGTTAACCACACTTCCATGTTCTGTGTTGAAGGTTAACCACACTATTTTCTGTGAAGGTTAACCACACTATGTTCTGTGTTGAAGGTTAACCACACTATGTTCTGTGTTGAAGGTTAACCACACTATGTTCTGTGTTGAAGGTTAACCACACTATGTTCTGTGTTGAAGGTTAACCACACTTCCATGTTCTGTGTTGAAGGTTAAAAGCACTATTTTCTGTGTTGAAGGTTAACCACACTATGTTCTGTGTTGAAGGTTAACCACACTATTTTCTGTGTTGAAGATTAACCACACTATGTTCTGTGTTGAAGGTTAACCACACTATGTTGTGTGTTGAAGATTAACCACACTACGTTCTGTGTTGAAGATTAACCACACTATGTTGTGTGTTGAAGGTTAACCACACTATTTTCTGTGTTGAAGATTAACCACACTATGTTGTGTGTTGAAGGTTAACCACACTATGTTTTGTGTTGTGTGTTGAAGGTTAATCACACTGTGTTCTATGTTGAGCCCTATGTTATGTGTTGTCCATGTTGGTTCAGACCCACACTATGTTCTGTGAAGATTAACCACACTATTTTCTGTGAAGATTAACCACACTATGTTCTGTGAAGATTAACCACACTATGTTCTGTGTTGAAGATTAACCACACTGTGTTCTGTGTTGAAGATTAACCATACTTCATGTTCTGTGTTGAAGATTAACCACACTATGTTCTGTGTTGAAGATTAACCACACTATGTTCTGTGTTGAAGATTAACCACACTATGTTCTGTGTTGAAGATTAACCACACTATGTTCTGTGTTGAAGATTAACCATACTTCATGTTCTGTGTTGAAGATTAACCACACTATTTTCTGTGAAGGTTAGCCACACTATGTTCTGTTAAGATTAACCACACTATGTTATGTGTTGAAGATTAACCACACTATGTTATGTGAAGGTTAACCACACTATGTTCTGTGTTGAAGATTAACCACACTATGTTATGTGAAGGTTAGCCACACTATGTTCTGTGTTGAAGATTAACCACACTTCATGTTCTGTGTTGAAGATTAACCACACTATGTTCTGTGAAGGTTAGCCACACTATGTTCTGTGAAGATTAAGCACACTATTTTCTGTGAAGATTAACCACACTATGTTCTGTGAAGATTAACCACACTATGTTCTGTGAAGGTTAGCCACACTATGTTCTGTGTTGAAGATTAACCACACTGTGTTCTGTGTTGAAGATTAACCACACTGTGTTCTGTGTTGAAGATTAACCACACTATGTTATGTGAAGGTTAGCCACACTATGTTCTGTGAAGGTGAACCACCCTATTTTCTGTGAAGATGAACCACCCTATGTTCTGTGTTGAACACTATGTTGTGTGTGTGCAGGTCGGTTCAGACGCACGCCTCAGTGCCAGCGGATCAGCGTGAGAAGCTGGGCATCACGGAC
>CM060322.1:59059631-59108029 GCA_030674155.1 Stramonita haemastoma
CATGTGCCATGCTGCATGAGTGCACCCTAGAATTTTTTTTCCAAAGCTTGAAATGTCCATGAAAAGTCCTTGCATTGTAACTGAAAAGCCTGTATAAACCTTGCAAAAGTGACCTTGACATATTCTGCGGAAACTGCTTTGTCACTGCAAGAACAGGAGGGTGTTTACTTTGCTTTATGACTTTATGACTAGTTGTTGACACATGCTTTCTCAAAACAAAAAAAGACACCGCATTTTTCCACATAACAGCTTTGCAGAAATCAGAATCTGTTCACTTTGTGTACTGAGTTTACTGAAGGTGGCTGACCTTGTGTTGTGCAGATTCCGTGATTGGAGCATGTCTGGCTGTGGCAGAGTCCTGGCATGGTGTGTGTGTGCCAGCTGCTGCCTTACACTGACTGGAGATTCTGAGTCAGAACATGGGGACCTGTTTATGCTTAATCAGTAATGTGGTGGCTTTCCAGCAAAATTGTCTGTTTGGTGATTAAAAACTGTTATGTGGTACTTGCTTTGATGATTATATATTTAGATGGATGTTATGTGTGTGTGTGTGATGGTGATTTAGTGACCTGTTGCGGTTTTGTTTGTTTGGGGTTTGATTTGTTTTGGGGGGTTTTTTGGTTGTTTTGGGGGGGGGGGGGGGGGGGGGGAAGGGGGTTGTTGCGGTTTTTTTTACATGATTTTTATGTGTGGGAGATCCAAGATGGTTTTGATTTTGTGGAATTCTTATGATGTGGGTAGTTCTGTTGGTATTTGAAAAATGTCTGTTTCTTACTTGTGCATGATGTAATTTTTATGATGAAATAGACATGTTTCTTCTTATAACACAACTGTGTCTTACTGGTGTGTGTGTGTGTGTGTGTGTGTGTGTGTGTGTGTGTGTGTGTGTGTGTGTGTGTGTGTGTGTGTGTGTGAATGGATTGTGATTTGTTAGGCATCAGTTCCTTGTCCTGTAAGAATGACTATTCAGAAATCAAGGAGTGTAAACAGTGTTTGTAAACAGTATCAAATTTACTGACTGGTGATCTGATTTACACATTTGTTAAGATCTTTTTTTTGAAAAGACTATTTATTCAGATTTTGTTTCACTTTTACTTTGTTCAAAAAAGGAGTGGCGAGTTATATGTGTGTGTGAAATGAGACCTGTTGATTTTTAAGCAGTTTTTGGTCTGATATATCATGGAAACTGTTCCTAAGATTGAGGTGATATGGTTTTTTTTTTTGTTTGTTTGTTTGTTGTTTTTTTTATCTAAGAATCATCAGTTTTTAGGGGGGAACATGTTAATAATGGGGACAGTTACCAGTCACGCGGTTTGAACATGATTTCCTGACATGTTTCAGTTTCTATGGCTATTCTTAGAATTTGATTTTGTTACTGATCAGTGGGCATTGTCTTTTGGTATCAGAAGTTGGAATATTGTGTGTGTTAGATCAGTTTCTACCCATTTACACAATTTCTGCACTTTTGTTCAAGGAAAAAAATATACGAAGTGAGTTTGGTTTTCCATTCATCCTTGTGTTGTCTACTGTCTTGTTTTGAAATGGGCTTCGTAGTCTGGTGAATCACAGTATGAGAAAATCAAGTCTCGTAGAATGATGAATCACAAAATAGGAGAAAATTCAGTGAAGCAGAGTGACCTGACTGCCAGAGAAAATATCAGAAATTGCTTTTGTGCTAAGTCTTCTGCCATGTCAACTTCATCCCAGTGACTTTTCCGTCATAGGCATTGAAGGGAGGAAACCAAAAGATATTGAAAAGAAGGTTTTGTGTCAGAATGTTTGTCTCGGCCGATTCTCAGAAGACATTAGCTTTAACCTGTACTCGGCTTCATTTTAGGTGGTACCATTTCTAAACAGTGAATCGTAATTTACTGGCCTGTTTGTGTGTGTGTGTGTGTGTGTGTGTGTGTGTGTGTGTGTGTGTGTGTGTGTGTGTGTGTGTGTGTGTGTGATCTATTTGTTTGTTTTGTGTTTATTATCATTTGTTTTTAAAATATTTTTAAAGTAGATTTTCATTTTCCCCCAGTTTATTCTTACAGTACTAAGAAGTGCCATGTTGGTGTTGCTCCAATGTCACAGTGACTGCATGGTTTGAGATCTGAGAGCGTTACACCCTCCTGTCATTGATTGATAGAATGGTTTGAGATCTGAGAACGTTACACCCTCCTGTCATTGTTTGAAGATTTGAGATCGAGAATGTTACACCCTCCTGTCAGTTGGTTTGAGATCGGAGAAGTTACACCCTCCTGTCATTGTTTGAGATCGGAGATGTTACACCCTCCTGTCAGTTGGTTTGAGATCGGAGAATGTTACACCCTCCTGTCATTGTTTGAGATCGGAGAATGTTACACCCTCCTGTCATTGTTTGAGATCGGAGAATGTTACACCCTCCTGTCATTGTTTGAGATCGGAGAGTTACACCCTCCTGTCATGTTTGAGATCGGAGAATGTTACACCCTCCTGTCATTGTTTGAGATGGTTAGATGAGAGCGTTACACCCTCCTGTCATTGTTTGAGATCGGAGAGGTTACACCCTCCTGTCATTGTTTGAGATCGGAGAGTGTTACACCCTCCTGTCATTGTTTGAAAAATGTGAGATCGGAGAATGTTACACCCTCCTGTCATTGTTTGAGATCGTGAACGAGAAGTTACACCCTCCTGTCATTGTTTGAGATCTGAGAGCGTTACACCCTCCTGTCATTGTTTGAGATCGGAGATGTTACACCCTCCTGTCATTGTTTGGTTGAGATCGGAGAATGTTACACCCTCCTGTCATTGTTTGAGATTGGAGAATGTACACCCTCCTGTCATGTTTGAGATCGGAGAGCATTACACCCTCCTGTCTTGTGAAATTGTTTGAGATCGGAGAATGTTACACCCTCCTGTCATTGTTTGAGATCGGAGATGTTACACCCTCCTGTCATTGTTTGAAAGAATGGTTTGAGATCGGAGAGCGTTACACCCTCCTGTCATTGTTTGAGATCGGAGATGTTACACCCTCCTGTCATTGTTTGAAAGAATGGTTTGAGATCTGAGAATGTTACACCCCCTCCTCCTGTCATTGTTTGAAAGAATAGTTTGAGATCTGAGAACACCCTCCAGTCATTTTTTGGCCTCGATATTGTCAACCTGTATTTCTCTTTCTTGTTGACAATCAATAAAATCTGCACTGATTCATGTTGTTTTTGCTTGTTCTTTTTAAAAAGTGTGTGTGTGTGAGAGAGTGAGAGAGAGTGTGTGTTTTGTTTTGTTTTGTTTAATGTCCTTCACTACTTGGTGATGTAGACACACCCGCATTCTCTCTCTCTCTCTCTCTCTCTCCTCTCTCTCTCTCTCTCTCTCTCTCTCTCTCTCTCTCTCTCTCTCTCCTACTCTATATATATATATATATATATATATATATATATATATATATATATATATATATAGCACAGTAGAGGCCTTACTGGAGCAGAATATATAACCTCAGCAACTGATGTTATGAACTGCTGAGAGTCAGTATAAAACTTCTTGAACAGTGGCATATCTTTTTTTGATACCTAGTCCTCTCCTTTTAAACAGGTCAATAAGAATTCAGCAATCAAACAATGAATGGTGGATTGAAAGGGGTTGAGAACAGCAACATGACACATTTTTAGAATATTTGGTATTCCATGCATTTACCTCAGTTTATACAGTAAAATTTCTAGTTTACAAGAACAAGAAATATGTTCTGTTCAAAATGTGATGTTTTCATTTTAGAATGCATTCTATTCATCAATTTAGCACTAATTTCATATAAGACAGTACAAAATTGGAATCAAACGTTTCAATGCTACAATCAGAGGCACCTTGTTTTGCAAAAGAATCGACCAACTCATTCCAATAAATTCCACAGTGAGAAGGGACCCAAAATAAAGTTATTTGGATGCCTCTGCTTGCAATACAGTGTATCAAAAATTTAATCTCAAATATAATATCTGTCCTTATTTTCCCCTGCCAGTTCTTCAGTGCCATCAATACTGCTTTTGAATCAAGTGTGGGTTGTGAGTGTGTGATCTTTTTTTTCTCCTTAGTTCAAAATGATGTTTAATCACTACAAGGTGATTAAGACCAGAGTACATTCTATCTAAGAATATACAGAAAAAGGATTGTTTTCGGCAAAGAATGCAATGAATACCAGCTGTCATGGCGCAGTGGTTAGCGCCTTGGGTTTTGGACTGGAAGGTTGCAGGTTCAAATCCCATAAGTCAAAGGGATTTTTTGGACTCTGGCCGGCTCTTACCCAGAGTGAGTGTGCTGTGGGTTCAGTGGGGAGACTGGGACCACACAGTCCAGCTTCATCCACTTTATCGATGCCAATTCGAGAGAGTTGCTCAAATTACTTGACCAACACTGCAGGTGTCTGCATCTCTCTGGCCCTGTTGACACTGGGATATATTATGATAGCAAGCATAGAGTACAACCCTGTTAACTAGTCTCAAAGCATACACACTTCCATAGCAGCATCATTACATCATCCTCATCACCATTGATTATCAAGCAATAAAAAAAAAAAAGCCTCAGATTCCGTAGCCCATTGCTCTGGTCTCATGGTGACCTCAGATTTGGTTTCCCCATACACTTCCGTGCCTGTGGTGAGTTTGTGTCAAAGCCTTTGGGGTTGGAGGTTCGCGGGGGACGGTCGTTGGAGGGACGTTGTGGTGGTCGCCACTTTGGGTGGGTGACTTGCACAGTCTGGCTCCATGACTGAGCTACTACTGTTGTTAGTAGGGGGCTTAGTAGGTGGTGTCCTACGTACGTTAGCTCAGAACAGGCACCACTGAACACCACCAAAGTGACTCAGCAGAAGTGCAGGACCTCTCTGGCTGGTGGCCCCTTGGCGGCCTAATATTGATGTGCTCCCTGTGGACTCCTGATCCTAAGGATGAGACATAACAAATCTGGGTATGGCTCTGGTGGGGAGATTAAAATGAGCGATGTGGGAACAGCAGGACGGGACTGTAGTAGAAGATGAGGCAGCAGCAAAAAAAAAAACAGGAAAAGAAAAAAGAATGTAGTGTAGTCTAATAAGTCTAAAAGATTAATTTAACAGCCACTTTCCTAATCCAATCCAAAGCCTTTTTATGCCTTCTTGGCATGTAGGGCAGCAACAAAGGTTCTCCACTCCTGCCTGTCTTGGGCCAGTTTCTGAATGGTTCCCCAGGAGTGTTGGAGGGTCTTCAGCTCTGTTTCTATTGTCCGACGCCAGGTGTTCTTGGGTCGTCCTCGCCTGCGTTTTCCGTCTGGTGTCCAGTGGAGGGCTGTTCGGGCGATGTTCCCTTGTTCCCGTCGGCTGATGTGTCCTATCCATCTCCATCGTCTTTGCATAATGATGGTATCTATATTTTCTTGGTCGCAGCGGGCCAGGAGTTCTTGGTTGGAGATGGTCTCAGGCCAGAAGATGCGCAGTATTCTCCTGAGATTCTTCGTGTGGAATGTAGACAGTTTGTTAATGTCATTCTCAGTCATCCTCCAGCATTCTGCGCCATACAGGAGGGTGGAAAGTACGCAGCTCTGATACAGTCTTAGTTTGGTCTTTGTGCTGTATTGGGATGACTTCCACACATTGTTCAGATTTCTGTAAGCAGCTCTTGCTTTGTTGATGCGGTTTTTGATGTCACTGCTTGCTCCGCCATCATGCCTGACAATACTCCCAAGGTATGTGAACTCTTCAGTTGTTGGCAGATCTTCTCCGTTCACTGTGACAGGAGAGGGATTCTGAACGTTTAGCATCATCACCTCTGTCTTCTTCTGGCTGATTTTCAGGCCTACTTGCTGGGCAAAAGTGTTGAGACGGGATGTCTTCTCCTGGATATGATGGTGGGTGTGTGAGAGCAGTGCCAGATCGTCAGCAAAATCTAGGTCTTCAAGTGTTGTGAATGGGGTCCATCTGATGCCCCGCGGCTGGTCAGCTGTTGTCTGTCTCATCACCCAGTCGATTGTCAGGTTGAAGAGCAGTGCCGACATGGGGCAGCCTTGTCTGACGCCGGTCTTTACACTGAAGCTGGTTTCACTGTTTCCTACTCTCCATGTGAAGTTTTTGTAGAAGCTCTTAATGACTTGTACAATCTCCTGCGGTATTCCATATGCTCGGAGTATGCACCATAGACTTTTTCGATGTATGCTGTCAAAGGCTTTCTCAAAGTCTACAAAGTTGATGTACAGCTGTCTCTGCCATTCCGTGCACTGTTCGATGATGTTGCGCAGGGGTGCATCCTCTTCCTGGTCGAAAACCTGCCTGTTCTTTTCTGAGTTGTTGGTCCACTGCTTCTGAGATTCGTTTAATTATTATTTTTGCTAGGATCTTGCTGGGAATAGATAGCAGAGTGATTCCTCTCCAATTGTTACAGTTGCTCAGGGCTCCTTTCTTTGGGATCTTCACGATGACTCCTTTTGTCCAGTCTTCTGGTAGGGTTGTAGAACCTTGGCTGCAAACTCTGTGTCTGCTTTGAAGAGCTCTGCATTTAGGTTGTCCTGGCCAGGGGCTTTTCCGTTCTTGAGAGATCTGATGGCTGTTATAATTTCTTTCTTCTCTGGTGGAGTGGTGTTAACACTGAGGTCGGCATCAGGGTCTTGTACATCCGCCTCTTCAGTTGGTGGCGGTCTGTTGAGAACTTCGTTGAAATGTTCTGCCCATCTAGCATCTTGTTCTGCTTCTGTGGTAAGGAGTCGGCCCTGTTTGTCTTCAATCGGCGTCTCGGTGTTTCCCCGGTATTTGCCACTGACAATTTTGGTGATCTTAAACACCTGTCCTTGTTCTCCTTTGGCGGCGGCCTCTTCTGCTTGGCTTGCAATATCATCCAAGTAGGCTCGTTTGTCTGCTCTTGCCATCTTCTTCACAGTTTGGTCTGCCTCTCTATACTGTTGTTTGAACCTCTCTCTTATTCTCTCGGACTTGGTTTCCAAAATTTTCTTCTTCAGTTCTCTCCTGTTCTCAATGGCCTGCCAGGTGTCTGTTGTGATCCACTTTTTCCTCTTCCTCTGTCTCTGTCCTAAGCATGTTTCGCTGGCTTGTGTGTAGGCTGTTTTGACTTGTTCCCACATGGTGTTAATACCAGTCATGTCCGGTTGTGCGTAATTTTCAGCATCCACCAGTGCTTGGAACTTGTTTTTCAGCTGAAGGATGAAAGCACTCTTTGCTTTGGTGTCACGCAGCTTCTCCACATCAAACTGTTGTTGTCTCAGTTTCCTAGATATATTTTTCCTCAGCTTTACTTTGAGGATGGCAGTGACAAGGTGGTGGTCACTGCCAACATCAGCTCCCCTCTTTACTCTTACATCTAGCAGCGATCTTCTCCATGTCCCATTGATCATCAGGTGGTCGATCTGGTTCTTGTCTCTTCCATTGGGGGAGCACCAGGTAAGCTTGTGGATATCAGGGTGTGTAAACAGTGTCCCTCCAATAATGAGGCTGTTTGTCATGCAGAGTTCCACCAGTCTCTCTCCGTTGTCATTCATGGTGCCACATCCTTCCTTTCCCATGGCTCTTTCTTGGCCTATGTTGTTATTTCCAACTTTTGCGTTCAGGTCGCCCATTACAATCTTCATGTCATGGCTTGGGATATCTTCCAGTTCTGCTTGTAGTTGTGCATAGAATTCGTCTTTGTCTTCTTCTGCACTGTCGTTAGTTGGTGCATAGCATTGGATGATAGTGGTGTTAATGTGTCTCCCCTTCATTCTTATCTTCATCAACCTGTTGTTGATAGGTTTCCACTCCATCAGGCACTTCTCTATTCCTTTCTTCATGATGATGGCTACTCCTTCACGGTGCTGGTTGTCCCTTCTGCCGCTGTACAGCACTGTCTCTCCTGTGTTGGTTTTGCATCTGCCTGATCCTGTCCGTCGGCTCTCGCTGACTCCTAGGATGTGTAGGTTGTTGCGTTTCATTTCTGCTGTAACTTGCGCCAGTTTTCCTGTCTCGTACATCGTTCTAACATTCCAGAATCCAATTTTGGTTTTGGTTTTGGTGCTCAAGACTTCCATCTTCCTGCCAGTGGCTTCCTCTCGGCTTTCACCACTGCCATTCATACAAGTATCTTTCGATGACTCTGGAAGCCCGTCGCACCCAGTAGTGTAGAATTTCTTTGTTGCTGTTTCTGTAACAATCTTTTTTTTACAGAACGGGGTTGTTAGCCCTGTGTCCAACCCCCTACCTGGGGGAGTGGTGCCACCTTAGTCGCCTCTTACGACATGCCTGGCTGGCGGGCAGGGACCCTATTCTTGTTATGCTCGCTTTGCAAGCATTCCCCGGGAGTCCCACGGGGGACTTTCCTAATGGTGACCGGCAAATACTCTCAGCAACTGATTCTAGAATATGTGACTGAGTCATACAGAACACTGAATATGTCCATGTTTCACTTGGATCCATTCCTTTGCTTTTATACGATGCAATGAGTACAGGGGATTCAAACAATATCTGATGGACTGATGTAATAGCAGAACAAGTATATAGAGCACTTTTTAAATAGTTTTTCATGCATTCAGATGTTTTTATGAATTTAAAAAAATCATTTCCAGGGCAACAGATGATCAAAATGAAGTTAAAAAAAATTGAGCTAACAGAGTTTGCAAAACTTTAAATAATTTCGTATTGTGATAAACTTACTTAGGCCTGCACTATTAATCATTATGTCACTTGTACATTCTGAGGCACCAAATTTTGCTAATCTGTCGTAAAGACTGTGATGGCACCCAGCAAAAATTTATGCCAGTAATTTAGATACAAGACAATGTTGAAACTGGCAGCTGTGAGTTGTCTTAGAGACTGGAATGGAATATTACTGATGAGTATTATCAACGTAAAGAACACGCATACACACAGACACGCGCGCGCGCGCGCGCGCGCGCACACACACACACACACACACACACACACGCGCGCGCGCGCGCGCGCGCGCGCGCGTTGTAGAAAAAGAAAATGAGTGAAGGTGAAAAAAAAGTCACAACTTTTAATGTATTAATGACAGACATTGCTGTTCATTTTAAATGTTCCCAGCTCTCAAAGCGGTGTTGTCACCACAGGAAAGCGTCAGCACTTGTCGCTGATGGGTGAGAAAGAAAGCCCTGTAGCCTACGTAAAATTTGACTACGCACACAGAGTTACTCCGCCTTAGGCTAGGTGTAGCACGTGCAGAACAAGAGTAAAGCGGCGGGTGAACACGAGTTCAGTCCATAGCCTACTGGTTTGCAGCACAGGCAACGCTGGAAGTCTTTGCTGTTCACTTTTTGAACATACATGTATCCTCTCCCAAAGTCGTCGGTTTTCGAATATAGTCTTATCAGGTAAGATTTTCCATTGCCTTTAGAATGCCACCAAAATAAATGTAAACTTCACATCTCATAACGCACTTGCCGGACCGACCTGGCTCAGTGAGATTGTAACCAAACTGTTTATCAAAATGAAAACATACGGATATATGGTCATCATAACATGGCTAAAGATTTTCAGTTAGGAAGAAAGCAAAGAGTACTTGTTGGCTCAGATTATTATACTGACACCAAAGTACTTGGTGGAATCCCTCAGAATAGTATTAGGTAGGCTAGCCTAGCGACAGCCCTGCGCAACAGTAAGTATGCGTCCTACGAAAACGTGGTTAATTTTTTCAAACACTTGTAACTTGGGTGCTAATGCACATAGAAATATAGAGAACTGACCGATCTGTTCATTTTTCTTTTGCTTTTTCATTGTGCGAGTTGGGGCATCAACGTAGTGCGATGCCGAAAACCACGAAATAGGCCTAAAAAACGGTCGAGTTCGGCAGTTCTCTGCAAGCTGTGAATCTGTCGTGAAAATATCGCGGAGTGCTCTCCCAGAGCCACTAAAATCTTATTCACAACGAACAGAATGCTGAAACTTTGTCCTTTCTGCTGATGGTTGATCATGTTTAAAGCGATAACTTGTGTAACCGAAAAACGTGTTTAACATTTCAAATTGATATTTTGTAGGCCTAGTCTTCCTTCGAACACATCTCGAAAGTAGCGCCTAGGCAAGGCCACTGATTGGCCAACCAACTCACAGTGTTTGTCAACCATGTCTTCGAGCAGAGTTGAAGTCGATGCCGTGAATTTGAAGCTGCGGCCAGTACTCAGCAAGTTTTCTAGTTTAGACTTTTAGCAATCGATTACTATGCTATTTTACATTGTATCCAATTGGTTTGATGCTCACCATACATACTTTTTGTATTTGTTTTGATTGGAAATGTGCGAACATTTTGCCAGTTGTCAGAATCTGAGTCAAACACAACAGTGTGCGATCGCTATTACGGCCTAAGGTATTTCTTCGTAAATATGCAGTTCATAATGCATTGCAATGGCTAGAATATTGCCTCTTGCGCATGCCAAGTTTTTATTTCAAAAGGCTGATTACATTTTGCTTATAGGTCTAATATATATTTTCTGTACTCATTGGTGCGGGAACTGAACTGCGGGAAGTAACTCGGCGTAATTCGCGAAAAATCGTCTGCTGCGAACTTTGTCGATCCAATGGGGAGTGTGTGTGTGTGTGTGTGTGTGTGCGCGCGCGCGCGGCGCGTGCGTAAGATTTGAACTGTCCCTTATTTTTGATAGTGCCCTGATTATTGAATTAAATTTTTTTTTATAAATTCATATTAATTTCATTCTTTTAATTTGAGGATAAGGAATCAGCACTCATGAGCTTTTTTACACCCAGTCCTTGTGTATACATGAGGTTTTGTAAACTTTGTCATCAGTTCCAACCAACACACAATGGCCTACTCAATATTTTTCTGAAAAGTGGAACAAGTTTTAAACATGTGTGCAAGATGTTCATCTGACAGATTTGGGGGGGGGGGGGGGGGGGGGGGGGGGGAACAGGCACTGATGTCTAACTCCAGGTGGGAAAACCACTGAACTGGTTTTGAACCAGGGTCAGCAGATCAATAGTGCAGTGCACAACACTCTACAGGCTATTCTGTCCCCCATTTCAGAATGTATGCACTGGAACATTACCAGTGTTTTGGTCAACATGTTAGAATGGGGCAGAGAAAGTGGAAACTGAATCATAAAAATTAGTAATATATAATTTTTGTGAGTGATTTATCGTTAGTTTTGCCTTTTGGTTTAAAATTTCATTTTGTCATCTTTTTGTCTTGGTTTATCATGAAATCCAAACTTCCCCAACTCACCTAATGAATATTCTCATTACCTGACAGGAAACAGATGACCCTGTGGCTGTAAGCTGGAGAGGGATGGGTGCCACCAGATTCGTCAAACTTTCCCACAACACGCTGCCTGCAAAACCACTGCAATGCCCTGACAACACAACACTACCTGCAAACTCTGCACTGCCCTCATGACCACACCACGCTGCCTGCAAACTCTGCACTGCCCTCATGACCACACCACGCTGCCTGCAAAACCACTGCACTGCCCTCATGACACACCACACTGCCTGCAATCTCTCTGCATGCCCTGATAACACGCTGCCTGCAAAACCACTGCACTGCCCTCATGACCACACCACGCTGCCTGAAACTCTGCACTGCCCTCATGACAACACGCTGCCTGCAAAACCACTGCACTGCCCTGATGACCACACCACGCTGCCTGCAAAACCACTGCACTGCCCTGATGACCACACCACGCTGCCTGCAAAACCACTGCACTGCCCTGATGACAACACGCTGCCTGCAAACCACTGCACTGCCCTCATGACCACACCACGCTGCCTGGAAAACCACTGCACTGCCCTGATAACACGCTGCCTGCAACATCACTGCACTGCCCAGATAACACGCTGCCTGCAACATCACTGCAGTGACGTAATTACTTCACAGCTTTGAGGAAGATGTTGATCAAGAGGTAAAGAGGGTTGGTTTTTTTTTTTTTAATAATGAAGTGAAATGAATCTGTTTACTGTGGTTACTAATACACTTTATCTAAAGAAAATACCAGAAATATGTTGGGTTACAAGCATGCACAAAATTAAACAAAAAAAGTACACATCAGTTCGTTGGACATCATATATCAAGTTTTAAAAATTTAGATTCCGATGTAATAACCATTCACTGCTGGTCAAAAAGGTTAATGAATGGCATTGCACATGTATGAAAACGAAAAACTGTAATATGAATAATAAGTCCAGTTTTTGCTTCAGAATGTACCATTACATTGAATCTGTATCCAAGATCGTTTATGTTCTATGTATTTTGTTCTGATAAAAAGATGTAAAATTGAGTATTTAAAAAAAAAAAAATCAAATGTGATATTGAATGAAATTGCTTAAAAAAAAAGACTTTGAAATTTTTGTCACAATAGGTTATAGTTGTTTCATGAAATCATTCCCCAATGGGTTCACAAGTTAAAATATCAAAATTAGAATTTTGAATCGTATCTTAATAATGGTCACAGAACTCCACACACACAGAGAGACACACTCACACACACACACACACATCCACAAATGCCCCCCCCCCCCCCCCCCCCCGTACATACATACATACATACATACATACATACATACATACATACATACATACATATACATACATTATATAACTGGCATTTTTTTCTACACACACACACACACACTCACACACACACACACACACACACACACACACACCACTCTCACACTCGCTCACAACCTTTCTCCTGTCTCTCTCTCTATTTGTCTTACAGGTTTGCTTACACTTTTTCCTGTCCTTGTGTTGTCAGATCGCTGCCCGGTGTAACAGGACCAAAGGACCCCCACCACAGTCCCCACTCCTTCCTTCATCTGCCCAGCATGCCACAGAACATGCTCCTCTTCACATATCGGCCTCTTCAGTGCAGTCACCACAGGGCTTGTAGACACGGAAACCATCTCCATTCTTCCCATGATCCTGGCAGGTGAGGAACCAGCCATCATCGTCTTCTTCTTCAGAGGTGCAGCGGTCACAGTGAGTGAAGTTGTCAACAAGGACTGGAGGTAGATGCCACTGCTGGGATGGGGTCCAGACCTCTTCATGGTATGGTAGGCATGTGGGTTTATTGCTCTGTTAGCCCCTGGGTAACTAAGGATTGGGAGTGGAGGAGGAAAGGCTTCAGCAAAGCCCTGAAGCGCTTCAGTGCTTGAGACCTGGAGCATGTGCTCCTCCTCAAACGCTCAGACAGCAACCGGTGTGTCTGTCATAGGAGCAAAAGTGCGTTGCGCTGCCGTCAGCGCCTGACAAGTCAGACCCGCATGTCTGATTTTGGCATGGATCTGGAGCACAAGCCGACATGGGCTTTTCCTCAAGAATTGGGATGTTTAATCCCAGTGCCTGTGGTCATGACTGATGAAGTCCATTGCAGGTTTTCAGATCCTGTCAGCCTGAACTGTAGCACTGCTGAAGCATTCGCAGCCGAATAGAATCTGCCATGTGTGCGCTCGAAACACTTCAGGGGCCAATATTTCTGGAGCAATGATCAGCTGCAGAGAGTCTGCTGTTCAGCCTAAAGTTGAGGGTGGAAAGAGGCAGAGGCACCGGCCATGCAGCCTCCACAGCTCAGCAGGCTCCCACTGTTCACAGGCATGGTGGAAAAACAGTCTGTGTTTACGGTGCTGACACAGGGATGTGACTTGGGTCACCCTGTTGCTTGCAATCCGATTACGTGTTGCCCCAAAAGTGCGCTTTAGGTTTGCCGATTGCGGTTTGCCGATTGCGTGTTGTCAGTTGCCTTCAAGTGATCACTGGGAACCAAATTTCAGATTGCCTCAAGACCTCTTGCTTAAAAAATTAGAATCAAACAGAATAAAATAGGATGTAAAATTGAAAAAAAAAATTACACAAATTAAACTAGGGAATAGTGAAAAAAGCCAATAAATTCTTAAAAAAATGAAACCCCAAAAGTAGATAAAAAGTCAGGCATTAAGAAATAAACCATGGTAGACTATAATGATAGAATAAAACCTAAAAAGTAGATTAATTAAAAAAAAAAAAAAGCAGAGGAGAGCAATCTTTGTGACAGTGGTCTGGTGTGAGAAAACTCCACCTTCAGAGGCATTGGACAGTTTCCACGAGGGATGGAGATTCGGTCACACCCCACCTTTCTGTTCCCTCCTCCTGTCCTTATTCCATGGGAGTTTTAATGGGGGGATAAAGTCATCATGTAGATCATACTGTTTGGTGGAATGGGCCCTCAGCAGTGTGGCATCGTCAGGAGAACTTTAACCTGCGTGTGTCACCACTTCAGCAGTTTTGGTGTCATCTGGGGAACTTTAACCTGCGTGTGTCACCACTTCAGCAGTTTTGGCGTCATCTGGGGAACTTTAACCTGCGTGTGTCACCACTTCAGAAGTAGTTTGGCGTCATCTGGGGAACTTTAAACCTACGTGTGTCCTTCGGCTTCTTACTGGCATGTCTGGGGAAAATTTCAAGCAAAACTTGGTGTGTCATGACTTCAGCACTTTATTGCCGCTGTTGGTAAACTCCAATCAAAACCTGGTGTGTCACTGCTTCAGCATCCTTCCTGTCATCAGGTAACTCCAGTCAAAACCTGGTGTGTCACTGCTTCAGCATCCTACTGTCATCAGGTAAACTCCAAGTCAAAACCTGTGTGTGTCACTGCTTCAGCATCCTACTGTCATCAGGTAACTCCAGTCAAAACCTGGTGTTCACGCTTCAGCATCCTTACTGTCATCAGGTAAACTCCAGTCAAAACCTGGTGTGTCATGCTTCAGCATCCTTACTGTCATCAGGTAAACTCCAGTCAAAACCTGCGTGTGTCACTGCTTCAGCATCACTGCGTCATGTGGGGAAGTCCATCCAGAACCTGCATGGTACAGTTCACAAGTCAGTTGGTCAGTCTGTGTTTATCAATCAACAACCTGGGATCAGCTCACAAGTCAGTTTGTCATGTCTGGTGATCTATCAAAACTCGTTAATCAACTCAGATCACTGCTGTCATGTCAATCCAATCAATCCTGGGATCACACACAGTCAGTTTGTCAGTCTGTGTTATATCAATCAATCAATCCTGGGATCAGCCACAATCAGTTGTCAGCTCGTGTTTCAATCAATCATCCGGAATCCAGCCACAAGTCAGTTTGTCAGTCTGTGTTTATCAATCAATCAATCCTGGGATCCAGCCACAAGTCAGTTTGTCATCTGTGTTATAATCAATCAATAGTCTGTGTTTATCAATCAATCAATCCTGGGATCCAGCCACAAGTCAGTTTGTCAGTCTGTGTTAATTAATCAATCAATAGTCTGTGTTTATCAATCAATCAATCCTGGGATCCAGCCACCAAGAGTCTCCTGTTTTAGGAAACTTTAACCCTGGAGTCAAGATCAGTGCTGACTCTGCTCCTCCTAAAGTCTTTCGGTTTAGACTGTAAACTTAGGCCTTGTATGCAAACATACATAGGACATCTTGCGCACATGTGAAAAATCTATTCTACCTTTTGGAAGAGTAGGCCATTTCATGCTGGAAGGAACGGATGGCAAAATTTACAGTAAAGAAAAGTGCATGCTGATAGGTGTTTCTCAAGACGCTCTCCATCCCCAAAGATGTACTAGCAGCTGCCTTGGTGGTGGGCAGAAACAGTTGCCTGTGCTTACTACTGGTGTACCTCAAAGCTCTACCCAAGAAAAGAAAGATCTTTTAAAGATAAAAACAACCATCCCCAAAGTTGGAATACAGAGAGCTACATTATGGGCGGTTTAAAAAACAAGAAAAGTTGCACACACAGTCTCTCTATTAATGAACCCCAGAGCTGTAGCCGAGGAATGAAAAAAAATTACTCCCATTTTCATCTTGGTTTCAAATGTTATCATCTTTCTGCACCCTGTCTGCTATGCTAGAGTTGGTTTCATCTGACAGTATTGCTGCTACATAGGAGTTTAAAAAAAAAGAATTATTTAACACCAAAAAAAAAGACGGTAAACATTATGTGTAAAAAGTCGATGTATTTAGTATAAAATTAAAATTGTCATGCCTAAATTCTTGTAAAAATGTTGAAAAATGTTCTAAAAAGTCATTGATCACTGGTGTTGCCAAACCAAGGGGAATAACTGACAGGTGCAAGGGGTCTGAAATATCTTGGGCACAGGGTCTGTCACAGTGTTCCTCTGTTGTTGTGCGTTAATTCATGATTTGTTTCTTGCACTCTTTTTGTGTTTTTTCCCCTATTTTAAATTTTGTGTTGTGATGTGTTTTACCAGGAACCATTTGTCAATGTGATGAACAGTGGCAGTGGGACCTCCCCATCAGGAACTGTCACCTGTCAGTGGGACCCTCCCCATCAGGAACTGTCACCTGTCAGTGGGACCCTCCCCATCAGGAACTGTCACCTGTCAGTGGGACCCTCCCCATCAGGAACTGTCACCTGTCAGTGGGACCCTCCCCATCAGGAACTGTCACCTGTCAGTGGGACCCTCCCCATCAGGAACTGTCACCTGTCAGTGGGACCCTCCCCATCAGGAACTGTCACCTGTCAGTGGGACCCTCCCCATCAGAACTGTCACCTGTCAGAGGGACCCTCCCCATCAGGAACTCACCTGTCAGTGGGATCCTCCCCATCAGGAACTGTCACCTGTCAGGGGACCCTCCCCATCAGGAACTGTCACTGTCAGAGGGACCCTCCCCATCAGGAACTCACCTGTCAGTGGGACCTCCCCATCAGGAACTGTCACCTGTCAGAGGGACCCTCCCCATCAGGAACTGTCACCTGTCAGTGGGACCCTCCCCATCAGGAACTGTCACCTGTCAGTGGGACCCTCCCCATCAGGAACTGTCACCTGTCAGTGGGACCCTCCCCATCAGGAACTGTCATCTGTCAGTGGGACCCTCCCCATCAGGAACTGTCCCCACCTGTCAGCTTGTCACGTGGAATGCTACCAGTCAGACGTCATGCAGCCTGCTGATGTGGAAACCAGACATGGAACTTCACCACTGGGCAAGGTGGAATTTCACTGACAAATCTGCTGTCAACCATTTAAAATGTTGTGCAGTGGTGAGAATTCACTGACAAATCTGCTGTCAACCATTTAAAATGTGTGCAGTGTGAGAATTTCACTGACAATCTGCTGTCAACTATTTAAATGTTGTGCAGTGGTGAGAATTTCACTGACAAATCTGCTGCTGTCAACTATTTAAAATGTTGTGCAGTGGTGAGAATTTCACTACAAATCTGCTGCTGTCAAATATTTAAAATGTTGTGCAGTCTAAAAATTCAGAGATTCTCTTGAATCAAAGACAGATATATCAACCTGTACACTTTTTTCCTTCAAAAGTTTCCAGTTCTTTACCAACTATGCATTGAAATGAGGTGTGTAAAATATGCCATTATTGATGAAAAGTTCATGTCTGCTATAATAGTGTTTCAAAATAATGAAGCAAGTTTCAAACTGTAATATTGTTTGTGGAATGTTTGCCTCTAGATACCAGTCAGTGAATGAAGAGAAATAACTGATACAGCATCTAGGATTTGTGTGCCTAGCCACATGATCTGTCACTGTTTCTCAGTGTTCTGTCTTTGCCAGTCAGTTGTTCATCTGCCATTTTTTTTTTTTCTTTTTCATTTTGTTGTTTTTACATTTTTAATGTTTGGTATGTAGTGTTTTGCCAGGTACCATATGTTGAACAGTCCAGTCAAGACCATCCCCATCAGGCACTACAGGTCACCATCAGGCACTACAGGTCACCATCAGGCACTACAGGTCACCATCAGGCACTACAGGTCACCATCAGGCACTCCAGTCACCCCCCCCCCCCCCCCCCTCACCCCCCCCCCCCCCCCCTGTCAGCCAAATCCAGTGGAAAAGCTGCGGAAGCCATGATGTCCTGCCAGCCTGCAGGGAATGAAACCCAAACATCAGGTACTCTATCTGGACAGAGTGAAGGTTACAATTTCACTTCTGTGCCGTTTTACTATTTAAAATGTCATGCAGTCTAAAAGTTAAATTACAATTTCACTTCTGTGCCGTTTTACTATTTAAAATGTCATGCAGTCTAAAAGTTAAATTACAATTTCACTTCTGTGCCGTTTTTACTATTTAAAATGTCATGCAGTCTAAAAGTTAAATTACAATTTCACTTCTGTGCCGTTTTACTATTTAAAATGTCATGCAGTCTAAAAGTTAAATTACAATTTCACTTCTGTGCCGTTTTACTATTTAAAATGTCATGCAGTCTAAAAGTTAAATTACAATTTCACTTCTGTGCTGTTTTACTATTTAAAATGTCATGCAGTCTAAAAGTTAAATTACAATTTCACTTCTGTGCCATTTCACTATTTAAAATGTCATGCAGTCTAAAAGTTAAATTACAATTTCACTTCTGTGCCGTTTTACTATTTAAAATGTCATGCAGTCTAAAAGTTAAATTACAATTTCACTTCTGTGCCGTTTTACTATTTAAAATGTCATGCAGTCTAAAAGTTAAATTATAATTTCACTTCTGTGCCGTTTTACTATTTTAAATGTCATGCAGTCTAAAAGTTAAATTACAATTTCACTTCTGTGCCGTTTAACTATTTAAAATGTCATGCAGTCAAAAAGTTAAATTACAATTTCACTTCTGTGCCGTTTCACTATTTAAAATGTCATGCAGTCTAAAAGTTAAATTACAATTTCACTGCTGTCCCGTTTACTATTTAAAATGTCATGCAGTCTAAAAGTTAAATTACAATCTTACATTCTATGCCGTTTCACTAGTTAAATGTCTTGCTAGTCTAAAAGTTTAATTACATTTACATCTGTGCCGTTGAATATTTAAAATGTCTTGCAGTCTAAAGTTAAATTACAATTTCACTTCTGTCCCGTTTCACTATTTAAAATGTCTTGCAGCTAAAGTTAAATTACAATTTCACTTTGTGCGTTTCACTATTAAAATGTCATGCAGTCTAAAGTTAAAATTACAATTTACTTCTGTGCCGTTTCACTATTAAAATGTCATGCATCTAAGTTAATTACAATTTCACTTCTTTGCCAGTTTTACTATTTAAATTCGTGCAGTTAAGTTAAATTACATTTCTTCTGTGCCGTTTTCTATTTATGTGTGCAGTCTAAAAGTTAATTACAATTTAAACTTCTGTGCAGTTTTTACTATTAAATGTGTGCAGTCCTAAAGTTAAATTACAATTTCCCCTTCTGTGCCGTTTTACTATTTAAAATTCGTGCAGTCTAAAGTACATTACAATTCACTTCTGTACCAGTTTACTATTAAATGTCGTGCAGTCTACAAGTTAATTACAATTTCACTTCTGTGCCGTTTTACTATTTACATGTCGTGCAGGTCTAAAGTAAATTACAATTTCACTTCTGTGCCGTTTCACTATTTAAAATGTCATGCATCTAAAGTTAAATTACAATTGCACTCATGTGCCGTTTCACATTTTAATGTCATGACAGTCTAAAGTTAAATTACAATTTCACTCTAGGTCCGATTCACTATTTTAATGTCACCATCAAAGTTAAATTACAATTCACTACTGTGCCGTTCACTATTAAATGTCATGCGTCTAAAAGTTAAATACATTTCACTCATGTGCCGTTCACTATTAAAAGCTCATGCAGTCTAGAAGTAATTACAATTTCACTTCTGGTTCACTATTAAAATGTCTGCAGTCTAGAAGTTAAATTACAATTTCACTTCTGTGCCGTTTCACTATTTAAAATGTCATGCAGTCTAAAAGTTAAATTACAATTTCACTTCTGTGCCGTTTTACTATTTAAATGTCATGCAGTCTAAAAGTTAAATTACAATTTCACTTCTGTGCCGTTTCACTATTTAAAATGTCATGCAGTCTAGAAGTTAAATTACAATTTCACTTCTGTGCGTTTCACTATTTAAAATGTCATGCAGTCTAAAAGTTAATTACAATTTCACTTCTGTGCGTTTTAACTATTTAAAATGTTATGCAGTCTAAAAGTTGAATTACAATTTCACTTCTGTGCGTTTTACTATTTAAAATGTCATGCAGTCTAAAGTTGAATTACAATTTCACTTCTGTGCCGTTTTAACTATTTAAAATGTCATGTAGTCTAAAAGTTAAATTACAATTTCACTTCTTGCCGTTTACTATTTTAAAATGTCATGCAGTCTAAAAGTTAAATTACAATTTCACTTCTGTGCCGTTTCACTATTTAAAATGTCATGCAGTCTAAAAGTTAAATTACAATTTCACTTCTGTCGTTTTAACTATTTAAAATGTCATGCAGTCTAAAAGTTAATTACAATTTCACTTCTGTACGTTTTAACTATTTAAAATGTCATGCAGTCTAAAAGTTAAATTACAATTTCACTTCTGTACCGTTTTACTATTTAAAATGTTCATGCAGTCTAGAAGTTAAATTACAATTTCACTTCTGTCCGTTTAACTATTTAAAATGTTATGCAGTCAAAAAGTTAAATTACAATTTCACTTTCGTTTAACTATTTAAAATGTATGCAGTCTAAAAGTTAAATTACAATTTCACTTTGTCACGTTTTAACTATTTAAAATGTCTGCAGTCTAAAAGTTAAATTACAATTTCACTTCTGTGCGTTTTACTATTTAAATGTTTGCAGTCTAGAAGTTGAATTACAATTTCACTTCTGTGCTGTTTTACTATTTAAATGTTATGCAGTCTAAAAGTTAAATTACAATTTCACTTATGTGCCGTTTTACTATTTAAAATGTCATGTAGTCTAAAAGTTAAATTACAATTTCACTTCTGTGCGTTTTACTATTTAAAATGTTATGCAGTCTAAAGTTAAATTACAATTTCACTTCTGTGCCATTTCACTATTTAAAATGTATGCAGTCTAAAAGTTAAATTACAATTTCACTTCTGTGCCATTTACACTATTTAAAATGTCATGCAGTCTAAAAGTTAAATTACAATTTCACTTCTGTCCCATTTAACTATTTAAAATGTCTTGCAGTCTAAAAGTTAAATTACAATTTCACTTTGTCCGTTTCACTATTTTAAATATCATGCAGTCTAAAAGTTAAATTACAATTTCACTTCTGTCCGTTTTAACTATTTAAATGTTATGCAGTCTAAAAGTTAAATTACAATTTACTTCTGTGCCATTTCACTATTTTAAAATGTATGCAGTCTAAAGTTAAATTACAATTTCACTTCTGTGCCATTTCACTATTTAAAATGTCATGCTGTCTAGAAGTTAAGGTTTTCGGGTAAACAAAATACACCCACCTCCCCCCCTTAAAGTTGTCATTTAGTTCTTTAGCCATAAGTATGCAGTGATCTTAGAGGCCTTCCACAATGTGCATTTTGGATCCAAAGTTCTTGTGTGATATGTCTGTTTCAAAAACACCCAAATGTAATTTTAAGAAAAATGTTTGTGGAACATTTTCCAAAGTGTCCATAAATTACTGACAGAGGGTAAGAAGTCTTACAAGTCTTAGCCATACATTAGTAATGTATATAATCCTACTTGTGACTGTTTATTTGTTGTTCATCAGTTGTACATATTTTCTTACTTTTGTTGGACTGTTCCTGTTTTAATGTTTGTGATGTGACTGTTCCAGTTCCAATGAGCGAACAGTTGGTCATCCAGCACATGACAGCGCAGTCCTGTAATGCTGGTGAGATCGCTGACTCTGACACACCAAATCCTGTCAGCATGCGGGGTGATGCATCGTGACTCATGACAGCAGCCAGTCCCCTGTCAGCAGTGCTGTGGTTGATGCATCGCTGACATCATGACAGCAGCCAGTCCCTGTCAGCAGTGCTGGGGTTGATGCACGCTGCATCATGAGCACCGTCCTGTAGCATCGGGTGATGCTCGCTGACCTTCGCTTCTGCATGACGGGGAGCCAGGCAGACAGGGCTGCACTACAGGACAAGTTCAGGTCAGGTTTGTTACCTGGTGCTCACTTACTCCAGATAGTGTGCAGGCTGAAAAGTTGATCTTCTCAGATTATCTGTTCACAGATAAAGACCTTTGAGTCATAGCGTCCATCTCTGCATCCCTAATGGGTTAAACCCCCCTCCCCAAGGCAGTAAAATGGTGATCACAAAATGGAGGTTGTTCTTTGTGTGATTGATTCTTTGGATAAATTTATAGACAGATAAATTCATCAGTGTAAGTTGAATGCATTGACATCAGGAAAATGTAGATTAATTATAACGTTGTGTGGTAAAAAAAAAAAAAAAAAGCAAAAAAAAAAGCAGGATTTGTGTGGAGTTTTTTCTCGGCAAGAGCCCCAAGGTTTTCAGCGGTAAAATTGCACATGCAGCAATGTTTAACCAGCCATTAAGGTAGCCTTATTTCAACTTCAGGGAAAGTCATCTTTTTTTTAAATACAGGTCTTTTAAAGTGAGATCAAATGGTTAGGGTGTTTGAGTTGATAAACTAAAGGTAACTCATACTTTATTTGTAAAGAGTAATTGTCATCTTAGTATATTAAAAAAAACACGCTATGTAATGAAATGATTTTTTTCATAAGTTTTTGGATTTTGAGTGTTAGTGATGACTGATCTGCTTTCAGGGACTCCAGGGCGTGTGTCAAAGCCCACAAGCTGAAACCTGCTGCTCTACAGTACTGCCTACACCACAGATGTTATCATCGTACCTGCAGAAAGAGAACAAAGAAGACTTGTACATGAAGGCAGAGTTTAGGGGTAGAAAACTTCCTGATTTTCATTGTGAACTCTCCCGTGTAGAGATGCCAGGGGTCTGTTGGTATCAATAGCATCCCCACCCCAGTGCAGGCATCAGGAGGAGGAGGACTGCAGCATCCACCACTAGAGCAGCAACTAACCCAGTCATTCAGTTGAATTGAGTTGACTGGATTCTCAAAGTGCTTGCATCTCACATGAGGGCAGTTATTGCTCTTGGCATCAGTGATGGAATTTTTTTGTTCTCAGTTTGCTTATGAAGAGCTGTGTAAAGCACTAAAAGATGAAAGAGAAAAATGAGCAGGAACAAATGTTACAAATATTGTTTTAAAGATGCAAAAATAAAAACAAAAGAAAAAGAAAACACATTGTTACACCAAAAAGACACAAAAGAGGAATAAGCATGAAAAAAAAGATTGATAAAAAAGAAAACCTGGGAGCCTCTGTCAACATTGTAAATTTTGCAAGTTGCTTGTGATGAATGAAGTTATATGCCAGGAAAAGAAATGTAGTAATAGAAAGTACTGGTGGAAGTAGAATTAGCATTGCCTTACAAAAACTGTCAAATGTCCAGAAAGGCACAACAGTTTGTCACACTGTTATGATGGAGAAAGTGGACATTCAGGACATCAAAGCCTTTCTGAAGTGGGAAGAACAGCCTGATGCATTATTAGGGTGGGGAGACCCGTTAGAAAGGATATAAAAGATGAGACCCGTTGAAAGGATGAAAAGATGAAATCGAACTTCAATGGTTCTGTCTTAAAATCTGCCATCAGTCTTGAACAGACATTTTGGCAAAAATGGAAGTATTAGATAACCAATGCAACTTTTGTTAAAAAAGAGAAGAAAAAAAGTTGCAATTAACCATAAATTGTGGATGTGTGAACATGTTTGTACACTTTGGCAAGATCTAAACACCACAAGGGCAAAGGCCACACTGTGGGAAAGATTCTTTTGATATTGGACAGGCTTTGTTTGGGTCTGAGGAAGAACTGATGAAATACTTTTTTGTACAATAATATGGAATCAACAGATCACACCCCAATTTGTTGTTTTTTTCCCCACAGAGATAAAGTACAGATATAAAATGGAAAAACATATCAGTGGGAGATGCAACTCAACAGAATTCCACAAAAGAGGGCTTCCTACACAAGTCTGAGCAATAAGAAATAGTTTATTTTTTAGGCAGGTCAGTCAGTGGAAACAGTAAATTTTGTGTGAACAGTATGGATAATAAACTGAGAGAAGTGAATCATCGAAGTATGCCAATAGTCTGTTACTACTCATTGATTTGTTTTGGGTTGTGCTATTCATGAAATCCTGTAAACAATGTTGAAATGCATGCTAATTGAAAACAAAAGTATTAAAAAACAACAACAACAATGTTTTACAATCTGCATGTTAAAAAAGCAAAGTAGTGAAACATAATCCTGATAAAAATGTGGAGATAGAATGCCTGTTTAGATATGTAAGAAAGATATGGAGGCAGATTAAGACAATTGGCTTTTTCTTTTTTAATTTTTTTTGCTTTTCCATATGTATTTTGAACTTTAAAAAAAAAAAGAAATAAGCAGAATGGCTGGCAGTGTCTATTAGTTGGGCTGTGAAGTGATGGAGACCTCAAAAACAGAAACTGGAAAAAAGCAGGTGAATAGTCATTGTTTTCGGCTGGAGACCTCAAAAACAGAAACTGGAAAAAAGCAGTGAATAGTCATTGTTTTGTGGATGGCTGGAAGACTCAAAAACCAAGAAAGAAAAAATGATGAATTTAATAGTTTTCACAAAAAGTGTGTAAAATAATGAAATCCAAAATTATTGTGAGTTTATATTTTCACAAAAAGTTAGTGTTAAAATTGTTAAAAAAAAAAACTCAAAATTCCACCAAAAATTGTTTAAATGTTTACACAATCTCAAAAACCAAATTTTAGACTTTAAATAAATCAAAATCTAAGAAAACAGAAATATGAGTTTCATATTTTCACAAAAAGATTTAAAAATGCTAATAAAACAAATCGTAGGTAAGTTTTATATTTTCACAAAACATTAGTGTTAAAGATACTATGAACACAAAAATTATAAAGTTTTGTATAATCTTTTAGTGAGACAGGTAGGGGTGTGTGTGTGTGGTGTGTGTGTGTGTGTGTGTGTGTGTGTGTGTGTGTGTGTGTGTAATGGGGGTAGTTATGGGGAAGGGACCTTGGGTTGGAAGTAGAGGCAAGAAGGGAAAGAGGCTTGTAAGAGGGATATGAACGCACTTAGAGCAGTGGGGACAGAAGAAAAGAGGGCTGGCTGATAGAGGTTTTTTCTTTCAGGGTTTAGTTGGGGCTCTTTGGATGCAACTTTTCCCCCAAAATTTTTGGCTTTTTTAAACTGATGCAACTTTTTCAAAAATGTTTTATTTTGGGCTTTTTCTTGTAATGGGTGCAATGTTTTAAAAAAAAAATCTTGGGGAGTGAAAACACTTTGATGACAGGAAAGGTGGAAATTTGTGGACCCTGAAGTCCATTAGTAGCCTTAGCTGTTGGAAGGAGTGGTGATTCTGGTGTAAAGCTCCTTACTCTGGCGAGCTATTACCACTGTGTCTACAGCCACATACCATTTGTCCTGTCTATCTGCTACTGTGTCCTCATGAATTGCAACATTCAGACCGACCAGCTGACGACAGCCCTTCCCCACTCCTCACTGTTATCACTAACCCTAACACTAACCTCAACTCTAACCTTGGCCCCATATGTGGACACAAAGGGCAGATAGATAACATTGGTATATGCTGACGACGCCTATGGTCTGAATTCTATTTGAGTTTGGATATGGGAGGCGAGCAGGGCACTTATTTTAGGGCAAAAGGATGGTGGGGGTTATTTTTTTTTTTTTTTTTTATTTAAAGTGTTTTGGCGATGTATGGATGGAAATAGCAGGACAACTTTGATGTTGGGTCAGGGGATGGGGGGGGGGGAGCACTTTTTTAGAATGTTATTGAATAATCATTTGAAGGGGGGTGGGGGATGTCTTTGGAAAAAAAAGTTTAGAAAGGTGGGGGGGGGGGGGGGGGAGGAGGGGCATTGGTTTTAGAATGCATGATGGAATAATCACCAGAGTAAGGTGCTAGGAGGGAAAGGGATCCATTGCAGAGAAGGGGTGTTATTAAAGAGGAGGTATAGAATTAGAAGTATGTTTAGGTCTGTGTGTGTGTGTGTACGAAAGATTTATACTGCAGTCATGCCTATGGAATGATATATCACAGGTATTTGTCATCACCAGTGTATGCTCTATGGTGCAACCTGAACTAGCACAAAAGTTGCATATCCCTGTGTGTGTTGTGTGTGTGTGTGTGTGTGGTGTGGTGTGTGTGTGTGTGTGTGTGTGTGTGTGTGTGCTTGTGTGTGCGTGCATGTTTTTTGGGGAGAGTTGTTAAGTGGAAAATAGCAGTTACTGAAATAACTTGAGTTGTTTTCTCTGTGTGTATGGCTGAAAGCACTCTTCCCAACTACTGGCTTTGCAGCTGTAGTCAAAACTGACTTTAAAAAATCACCATAATTTTGGAAAGGGTGGAGGAAGTATTGAAATTGAAGTAGTCCAATTTTGTAAAAAGAAAAGTAGTCTATTTACATCTTAAACAACTTTGCTATCCAAAAGGCCTTTTCCCCCCTTTTTATTATTTTGCAAAATCTGGCATAAAAATATTTTTGTCTTCATTCTATGATGCAAGAAGATTGCAGGCATGTTGTATAGTTGTGTCCTGTTACCTCATTCCCTCTGGCCTGTTGCTTTGCCACAAGTCAGGGACATGTTCATTATCCAGGTCACAGCACTCCCAGCCCATTGATAGACTGCTCCATCTGCATCTCTCCCAGCAGTCTTTGATTTCCATTGTCAGCACAAATGTTCTCTTATTTTTTAGTTTTTGTTTGGTTTGTTAAATCTGAAAAGAAAGTGATTTAACAGGCTGGAGAGCCCACAGTGCGATCTAAAAAACAGAAACAGATAGAAAAATATAAATATGTTTTAGAAAAAGAAAGAAAAAGAACAGAATCAGAAAAGAAGTAAGTAAGCAAAAAGTGAAGTTAGAGTCCCCACCAAAAAACAGAATGCCTTGGTTTGGACTAAGCTTTTTAAAATGTGTGTTCTGAAATAGCAGTGTAGCAAATAGGGTGAAATGATGTATACTAGCAGATCACTGTTCTGAAATAGCAGTGTAGCAAATAGGGTGAAATGATGTATACTAGCAGATCACTGTTCTGAAATAGCAGTGTAGCAAATAGGGTGAAATGTGTATACTAGCAGATCACTGTTCTGAAATAGCAGTGTAGCAAATAGGGTGAAATGATGTATACTAGCAGATCACTGTTCTGAAATAGCAGTGTAGCAAATAGGGTGAAATGATGTATACTAGCAGATCACTGTTCTGAAATAGCAGTGTAGCAAATAGGGTGAAATGATGTATACTAGCAGATCACTGTTCTGAAATAGCAGTGTAGCAAATAGGGTGAAATGATGTATACTAGCAGATCACTGTGAGAATACAATGTGGTACGTCTTTGTTTTTTGAAATAGCAGTGTAGCAAATAGGGTGAAATGATGTATACTAGCAGATCACTGTGAGAATACAATGTGGTACGTCTTTGTTTTTTGAAATAGCAGTGTAGCAAATAGGGTGAAATGATGTATACTAGCAGATCACTGTGAGAATACAATGTGGTACGTCTTTGTTTTTTGAAATAGCAGTGTAGCAAATAGGGTGAAATGATGTATACTAGCAGATCACTGTGAGAATACAATGTGGTACGTCTTTGTTTTTTGAAATAGCAGTGTAGCAAATAGGGTGAAATGATGTATACTAGCAGATCACTGTGAGAAAACAATGTGGTACGTCTGTTTTTTGTGTCAGCCTTTCTTCTGGCTTTTACTTTTGGGCTCTTGTGAAACCCGAGTTGTGTAAAACTAGAACATTTTGTTGGGTGTGTGTGTGTGTGTGTGTGTGTGTGTGTGTGTGTGTGTGTGGTGGTTTTTTTTTTTTTTTTAATGTTTACAAGTAGTTTTATTAAACACTTGGCTGTATTTATGGTTTTTTTGCTTAAAACTTTGTTCAAGTAGACAAAATGTGCATTCAGCAAGGAATGCTTGTGCTCAGGTAGTGTTGTATCTAAAGTGCTGGCCTTTGGTTTTCTGCCACTGTTCTCTTCTTGCAGAAAACATTTTTGGAATGTTGTTAAACATTTAGAATATTTTTCATTTAATTACCCAAAGCTGATTTTTTTTATTCTTGCTTTTCGATTATGTATTCAATTTGAAGTGTTAGGTTGCAAAGTGAAGCAGTTTATTGGAGATGTCTTTATCTTTTTTCATTGTAGATGGCAGATGGTGTTATGAGTATTGAACTGCTGTGTGCCCCCACTGTACCTGGAGATCAGTAGTGCAACATGTTCTAACATCAGTTTGTAGTGACTTCATGGGTTTGCTCCTGAAATATCAGTATTACAACATGTTCTAACATCATTGTTGTCAGTTTGTAGTGACTTCATGGTTTTGCTCCTGAAATATCAGTATTACAACATGTTCTAACATTGTTGTCAGTTTGTAGTGACTACATGGGTTTGCTCCTGAAATATCAGTATTACAACATGTTCTAACATCAGTTTGTAGTGACTACATGGTTTTGCTCCTGAAATATTTGCCTGGCTTAGTTATACCCCAGTTGTAAGGGACATGCCTTTGTTGTGTGGCTTCTCTTCCACCATTGGGTTACTCGACTTCACTTCAAAAAAAACCAACTCATTTTTTCTGCATAAACAGCAAGCATGATAATAAGTCTGACCCGATAAAACTTCTTCATAGTGTTCCTCAAACATAATGATTATGTTGCCATTTCTCAAATGAATTACATAATATTCATCTTAAGTCACTTTTTTTTGCCTTTGTTTCATTATTTTGTTTGAAGGCTTGAAATTTCTCTGCCTTACCTGGGCCTTTGTGTCATTGGTTCAGTTGTATGTAACCATTGCGAGAAATGCCCACATTTTTCACCTTGTCATTGGTTCAGTTGTATGTAACCATTGGGAGAAATGCCCACATTTTTCACCTTGTGTCACTGGTTTAGTTGTATGTAACCATTGGGAGAAATGCCCACATTTTTCACCTTGTGTCATTGGTTTAGTTGTATGTAACCATTGGGAGAAATGCCCACATTTTTCACCTTGTGTCACTGGTTTAGTTGTATGTAACCATTGGGAGAAATGCCCACATTTTTCACCTTGTCATTGGTTTAGTTGTATGTAACCATTGGGAGAAATGCCCACATTTTTCACCTTGTGTCACTGGTTTAGTTGTATGTAACCATTGGGAGAAATGCCCACATTTTTCACCTTGTGTCATTGGTTCAGTTGTATGTAACCATTGGGAGAAATGCCCACATTTTTCACCTTGTGTCACTGGTTTAGTTGTATGTAACCATTGGGAGAAATGCCCACATTTTTCACCCTGTGTCACTGGTTTAGTTGTATGTAACCATTGGGAGAAATGCCCACATTTTTCACCTTGAAATGGATTGTATATGTGTGTAGCTTGTTGCCTGTGTCAGTTCATAAGAACTTGAAGCACATGTCCTACTTCATTTCTTAACCTGTCCTCCTGTCCCCGAATTTGTAGTGCAGCTACCTGAATGATGGATGAAAATGGTGCACAGGCAAAATCTCCCATCAGTGAACCTCAGCAGTCTAGCCAAGGAACGACTCCCCCCCAAAAAAAAAACAACAAAAAACAAAACCAACCCCCCCTGTCCCCCCCCCCAAAAAAAAAACTACAAAAAACAAACAACAAAAAAGCAAACCTATCATCTGTATGTAAAATTCCTTCACAGTGGTTTTGCATGGTATGTCGACTCATTTAAAGCAGTGCAGTTAATGCCCTCCACATTGTTTGCTGCCCCCTTCTCCCCCCTCCCTTTAATATATATTTTATTATTATTCCGGGGTTAAAGTTAGTTTTATGTGCATCAGTTTACAATCTATTGCATCAGAAGTTTTCCTATCATTTTACTTCCATAAAAGGAGGGGGAGGACTTGAAATCCCATGGAGCAGTAATGTGCTCAGTTTTAACTGTTGGTATGCAAGTGTCACGAGTGGTTTCCTTGCTCTGTTAGTACGCTTCATTAAAGATTTTTTTTAGGTGCTGAAACCAGTTAACCTTGTTCTAGAATCCCAACTGGAAATGTACAGATGCTTTGTGTGTGTGTGTGTGTGTGTTGTGTGTGTGTGTGTGTGTGTGTGTGTTTCTTTTTGAAGCGATGTTTATGTATGTTTCTTAAATCTTTGAAAGTGGAGAAAATGTTGCATGTTCCTTTAAAGGATCAGGCAAAACTGTGTTTCCTGTAGCCAGTATTGCTTCCATTTTCCCTGTATATTTTAACAGCCCTGTGCAAAATTGATACATTTATACTATAAAGTTTTAAAAATCAAGTGGTGAGCAAACACCACCGGCATTGCCTACCCAACTGAATATCTATCTTTATACATCTATCCAGTAGTCTGGCGCCCAAGGGGGCACCCCTGAAGACTTGACCAGTTCCCCCCATTCCTCTCTCTGTTCTGCCTTCCTCAAATTTTTTTTTGAGTTCTAGGCCTGTCCATTTGCTGATGTCCTCCCATCTCTTCCTTGGTCTGCCTCTTTTTCTTCCTCCTTGGACAGTGCCTTGTAGTATTGTTTTTGCAAATTCTTTTGATCTTGTGACATGCTTGTACCATTTAACTTTATGCTTCTTTACGATTGTAAGATTATCGTAGGGCCCAATAGTTTGCTGGATTCTGTTATGCACATCTTTGTTGCTTATGTGGTCTCTGTAGGAGATGCCAAGGAGTCTCCAGAAGCATGTCATCTCTACCACCTGTACTCTTCTCTCTAAATCAGCAGTCAGGGTCCACGATTCACAGGCATACAGGAATATGGATATGACAAGGGAGCGCATTAGTCTGATCTTAAAGTTGAGTGAGATATCTTTATCTCTCCAGATGGTGTTCAGTTTTGACAGTGCTGTTACTGTCTGTGAAATCCTGCATACTACTTCTGGCTCTTACATTCTTTTGGTTCTTACATTCCAAAACAGGCTTTATTTCAATAAAGCTCTATTTGTACAAAAAGTTGTCAATGGAAATGCCCCTCCCAAGATCATCAATAGATTCAAAATTAATGAACACAGGCATAACCATCTACTAACATGTCCCAGACCCAGAAACAATCTTTACAAAACAAGCTTCCTATATTCAGGTAGTGATTTATGGAACATGCTTCCAAAACATTTAAAATGTATCAAAAATAAAAATCAGTTCAAAAATAGTTGAAAAATCACTTAATGCGCTTATGCAAAAATGTTTAAGAACTAAACATGAATCCAATCAACCATATTAGAACAGACTAAAGATATTGGTACTCTCTGCTCACCCTGAAAAATCTTTCATGTGTGGTTTACTGTGACTGAAAAATCTACACCTTGCTTGCTATATATGTATGTGGAAGGGGGAAAAGGAGGAGAAAGGTTTCTTTCTTTTTTTTTTTAAAATTATTATTTATGAACAGGATAGGGAATAAGTGATGTATGTAAACACGTGTATATTCTGCAAATTCAAAAGGAGTAAACCAAACCACTGATCTGATGACTAGATTGGAGACATTTTTTTATGCATTTTTTTCTTACCCAGTTCAATAGTTTCATTATGTTTTTTAAATTTATTTTATTATTTTTACTAATGGGACTATTAGCACTATTATATTTATATTATTTTGATTAGTGGATAAGGCCTTACTTTTTTGTTCTGGTTGTTTTTTTTGTTTTTGTTTTTGTTCATATGTGTAGGGATTTTTATTTATTAATATAATCATAAATCATTATCATAATTCTTCTGTTTGCTGTTTGTGTTTTCCCCTTTCCTCCTTGATACCCCCCCTCCCCATCCGTTCTCCCCCCCCCCCCCCCCCCCCCAATTTTGTTTTTTTGTGGTTTTTTTGTTTTTGCTTTTTTGTTTTGTTTTGGGTTTTTTGTTTGTTTGGTTTTCTGTTGCTTTTGTTTGTTTGTTAGTTTTTTGTTTATTTGTATGTTTGTTAGTGTATATATTTCCTCTCAGTGGAGATGGGTATTATATGGTATTGTTGCAGGTTTTTTTTCTTTTTCTTCCTCCTAATATATAAGCATGAACTGAAGTATGGAGATATTGTAATCTGACATAAATTGCTTATTGAAATTTCATGGATTCTTTTTTTTTTTAAGTCTTAAATAATGGTTTTTGGTTACATTGTAACTGATATAAGCTGTTTTTGTTGGTTTTTTTTGACACTATATGATTTTTTTAAAAGACTCTAAATGTGTGCATGTACGCACGAGTATACTTGCTGAGTGAATGAGCGCAAACCGTGTGTGTGTGTGTGTGTGTGTGTGTGTGTGTGTGTATAGGTGTGTAGGTGTGTAGGTGTGTGTGTGTGTGTGTGTGTGTGTGTGTGTGTGTGTGTGTATGTGTGTGTGTGTGTGTGTGTGACTTTTGAGTGGGAGTTTTTTTTTTTCTTTTGGTTGTTTTTGCTGTTATTGTTGTTGCTTGTATTATCTATAGGCATATTTTATTTTAAGGCTGTTGAAATCATGTTAGCTAATTAATGTTGGTGAAATGTTTGTTGTTGTTGTTTTATTTGTTTGTTTTTTCCCCCTTTTCTTTCTTTTGTTGGTTTTTTTGTTTGCTAGGGATTTTCTGTTTTTTTTTTGTTTTTTTTTTTTCTTTTCTTTAGATGGATGGCTTGATGGAAAAAAGCAAATCGATGCTTATTCAATGTACCATCTGGAAATATAAATTTGATTGATTGATTGATTGGCTTGGACCCTTGTCTGATACAATGGCTCCCAAGTACTTGAAGCTTTGAACTGTTTCCAGCTTCTAGTCATTGACCCTGATATCAGTGCTGATGCCCTTGGCAGTATTGGTCATCAGTTTGGTCTTCTCTGCCCTGATTTCCCTGCCCTATGTTTTTGAGGCCTTGTTCAGGTGTTCTGTTAGGCTGGAAAGCTCTTGTTCTGATCCTGCTGGTCCGTCAGTGTCATCTGCGGAGCGGAGGTTTGTGATCATTCTGCCACTAATGCTGACTGATACTCCCATCAAAATACAACTATCAAATCCTAGAATTGACCGGTTTAAATCAAGCCTTGCATACTCAGGTGGCTTACTCTGGAACATGCTTCCGGCACACGTGAAAACATCCCAGAGTAAAGAAACTTTCAAGAAAGCCATTTCTACCCACCTCAAAAATACTTAATATGCTTACACAACAGAACCCCTACTACATGTTTTGAATAGTATGTTTATGAACTGAGCACTTGTATGTTATTTACACAACAGAACTACCACTACATGTTTTGAATAGTATGTTTATGAACTGAGCACTTGTATGTTATTTGAAATCCATGTTATTGGCAATCAACTGAACATTTTTTTTTTTTAATAGTAAAACTGTCTTAGTTGCTGTGTTAGGATTTGTATTTTATGTGTATTATTATTTGAAAATATTATCTTGATTTTCCATCATGTATTGCACTATCTGAAAATGCATTAGATTATGTCTAATTACCAGACAGTCTTTTATATAAATGTTTCCATACATACTATATCTTGACGTGTTTTGCCTGCTTGTAGTTAACATTGATTTTTTTCTTTGTCTTTTTGTTTGGGTATTTCTCTTATTAATGGCTCCCCTTACTATTCCCTTGGAATGTATTGATTTTCATAATATGAATATTCTGATTTAAAGATATGTGATGTCTTGAGTACCATCGTCCTAAATGATTGCGGTCTGCTTCTTCAATAGTATATATATTTTTAATGCTTTGAGCTAGATTTAAACCTGGTTCATATAACTTTAAATGCTGTTCCGTTGCTATTTGATGTTTTTATATACACAGTTTTGTTTCGTTTTTAGTTTTTTTTTGTTTTGGTTTTGTTTGCTTGTTTGTTTGCTTCTCGGTTGTTTTTTCTCATCTCCTATAGGTTTCATTAATGATAATTATTGTTTAAATAAGTGTTTTTATGGATGTTTTCAAATACTTTATTGACTGGGTTTTTTATGATGTAATTTGAAGATGCTCTCTCTCTCTCTCTCTCCTCTCTCTCTCTCTCTCTCTCTCTCTCTCTCTCTCTCTCTCTCTCTCTCTCTCTCTCTCTCTCTCTCCTCTCTCCTTTCCTTTCCACCCTCACATATACTATCCTAGACTTATCACTGTATAGGTATTAGGTTCCTATGTTGAATTGAAATTGAATTTTACTGTTTAAATGATAGAGATATGATTTTTATTTTTTTGTTTAAGGGCTTTTATGTTTGTTTTTTATGTGTGCGTGTGGGCTTTTTTTATGCCTTCTTTGCTTGTTTTCCCCCCTCACACACACACACACACACACACACACACACACACACACACACACACACACACACACACACATGGGTACACACACACTGACACACACATGGGTACACACACACTGACACGCACATGGGTACACACACTCACGGGCACACACACACACACACACACACACACACACACACACACACACACACACACACACACACACACACACACACACACACAACAAAACACACGCGGAATGTATTATTTTTCATAGGAATGTTTTGGCTTATAGATTTGTGATGCCTTATGTACCATCATCTTGAATAATTGCATTTTCTCCATCTTCATTAGTATATTTTTTATCTTTTAATGTAATGAGTTTGATTTAAAACTGGTTTGTATAGCCTTAAATGTTGTTTCGCTCCTATTTGAAATGTCTTTTATACAATTTTGCTCTTTTGTTTGTTTTTTGCTTTCGGGATTTTCTTTTCATTGTTAGGCTTGGCCACATTGTGAGCTTATAGGTTTTATTGATGATAATTATTGTTTACAGAAGTGTTTTGTGGGTGTTTTGAAATACTTTGACTGGTTTGTTTTGATCACGATCTAATTTGAAGATGCCTTTATTTTATTTTTTTTCCCCCATCTTCCACTTCCACATATGCTATCCTAGTCTTATCATTGGATAGGAATGTTTTGGTTCTTACTGAAATTTGAATTGAAATTGTATTTTACTGTTTGAATATAGAGAAACGAATTTAATTTTTGTGTGTGTTTAAGGGTTTTTATGTTTGTTTTTTTATGCGTGTGCATGTTTTTTTCCTTTTATGCCTTCTTTGCTTGTTTTTCCCCCACATGTATGCACACATGCACGCACACACACACACGCGGGTACACACACACACACACACACACACACAGACACACACACACACACACACACTTGGAATGTATTATTTTTCATATGAATGTTTTGGCTTATAGATTTGTGATGCCTTATGTTTCATGGTCCTGAATATTTGCTATTTTCTCACCTTCATTAGTATATATATATATATTATCTTTTAATGTATTGAGTTTGATTTAAAACTGGTGTGTATTTATAACCTTAAATGTTGTTTCGCTCCTATTTGATTTCTTTTACACAATCTTGCTCTTTTATTTGTCGTTTCCTTTTCGGGGTTTTCTTTTCCTTGTTAGGTTTGGCCACATTGTGAGCTTATAGGTTTCATTGATAATTATTGTTTACTGAAGTGTGAGTGTTTTGAAATACTTTGTTGACTGGTTTGTTTTGATGACGATGTAATTTGAAGATGCTCTCTCTCTCTCTCTCTCTCTCTTTTCCTTATTTTCCCTTTCCTTTCCGACTTCCACCTTCACATATGCTATCCTAGACTTATGGAGAAGAATGTTTTGGTTCTTATGTTGGATTGAAATTGTATTCTTACCATTTGAATATAGAGATGTGTTTTTATGTAGCTTTTTGTGTTTAAAGGGTTTTTGTTTTGTTTTTGGTTTTTTTTTTCCCCCTTTTATGCCTATTTTGCTTGTTTTCCCCCGCTCACACACACACACTCACACTCACACTCACACACACACACACACACACACACACACACACACACACACACACACACACACACACACACACACTCACACACACGTTTGTTTAAATAATTATCAGTATACCCAGTTAGGATGACGTGTTTTGTTGAATGTATACCTTTTTCTTTTAAAATATTGGTTGAACTGATGTTGGTGGTGATGCTGGTATGTAGGGGTAGGGAGGGGGTTTCTTAGCTTTATTCCCTGATCAGGGCAAGTGCTGAATGGAAAAAAGTATGTAATGCTTACTTACTCTGTTACCCTTGAAAAATAAAGATCATTAAAAAAAAAAAATCATTCATGACTCTCTCAGAAAACAACAAGCTTTGCGCAACTCGCTCTCCTTTATAAGATTTTTCACTTGTTCAGAGTGTCTGCTTTCTGGCTGTAAAGTTACCATGGCTGGAATTGAGCTTTTTGACACCAAAGTCTATTTGATTGATGGTTACTGTGATATATCAAATGATGGTGTTAAAATTCAAAAGTCAGTTGGTCAGTCATTGTGTCACTGCTGGTCAGAGCTGGGAAAAGCCTACCTCCCCCTTCAGCCAAAAAAAAAATGCTGGGGTTGGGTAGCCAGCTTGCAGCTGAAATACAGAGAATAAGGAAACTTTTGGAATGAATTTGAAATATTTGATCCAATCTAGATGGAAAATGATATGAGTGCAAAAGTCATCAGGCGATGAATAAAACAACTTGAATATGGACTGTGTTCAGAGTTCCATTCATGAATGAATGTGTTTATAAGTATGGAGTGTTTATTCAGTTCAATCCAATTCAAATACTCAGAAATTTAGACATTAAACAGGAAAACTTATCACAGAAAAATGCCACAGTACAATATCTGAACATTAGCACTCAATCACAAAATAAAAAAAAACCCACCCAAACATTGGGTATATACCTAAACCAGTCATAAACTCAACAGTGTAAAATCACATGCAATCATGCACACACCTGTATACTGTGGACACGCGTGCGCGCGCGCGCACACACACACACACACACACACACACACACACACACACACACACACACACAGAGAGAGCTCGCACACACATACACTGTGGGAACATTTGCACATGCATTTTATTGACCTAAAGCAAATTGTTATAGCACATGGGATAAGACAAATATTCATTCACCTAAGGGTGCGCACAAAGAGAACGCTTGCTCGCGATAAAAGCGAGCGCGATAAAGCAAGCGCTTGTAATGTTGTTCAAAATTTGCTTGTGCCGCACAAAAAGCACACTCGCTTTATCACGCCTGCAATTTCAAGCAACGCTTGGAAAGCGTAAAGGATCAAAAGTTAATTCTTTATCGCGAGCAAGCGTGTTCATAATACATATATAACTATATACACATACATTTCAACTAAGGATGACTAAAATGAGTGTAATAACTAGATGCTCCTCTGGCAGAATTGGCTGTTGATGCCAGTTGCACCAGTTCTTTATTATCTTTGGTTCCATTTTTTCTAAGATAGCCAATGTCTCTTGGCTCATTCTCAAGTAGGACTGAAAACTAAAAGGGCTCCTTTTAAGCAAAGGAAACAAGTGATGATATTCACTTTTCATTTGCCTCCTTTTATTTATGTCATGAACGCCCATTATTTTGCGTTCTCCTAGGATAATTTTTGGCAAAACACTGTCCAGCGACAATAGTTCGTCTTCACTTGAATCCGCCATGGTGCCAAATGGCAAAATTCTACCAGCCACAAGCGCGATTTTCAGGGTTTCTATATGTCCACCTCAACGACAAGCAAGCGCTTTCATTACACGCGCTTGCTTTATTGCGCTTGCTTTTATCGCGAGCAAGCGTTCTCTTTGTGCGCGGGCTAATACTCTGATCTATAAAAAATGTTAACACAGTTTAAAATGATAAAAAGCAGCCTTTCCTATGCTTCAAATGTCACAGTGTCTAGGATGCACAATACACACTTATTAGTACACCTCTCTCTCTTTCCTGCTTTTTGTCCATCCGTCTGTCTTGCATTCAAATGTATTTGATCAGTCCATCAAATGAATGAACAATTCTAACACGTTCAGTTGTATTCAAATGTCTGTCGCAAATAAACCTACATGCTCAAGATGTACACTCTTCAGTACATTCCAGCACTCCTTACACAATACCAAATTCCCCAAAACATGGATTTTTACCAGTGCAAAGTGACACAGAATCTTTTCAAAATGTATCATCAGATTTATGGAAACGGCCTACACAAGTTTTGGTGGTGGTGTCCAGTTTGTGTGAGAGGCTTGGTGCTTTGGTGCCGAGATGCCTGCACATCACTTCATCAGAAAACTGCCTGGAAAGGATGTTGCCTTGCCCATGCATTTTGGAAACCACATTGGCAGTGCTAGTTTTCAGAAAGTTGTGGGATGTTTTTGAAAGCAGGCTTCATACCACATTCACATCTTGGCTAAAACATTGTTCTAAGTTATTTTAAACTGAGCCGTGATGTGATGCCGTTTCCTGTCAGGCTGCAGTCGACATTGGTTCTCTGTAAACCTGAGAGTGGAAGATGGAGAGTGACCAGGTTCACTGACAGCCAGAACACTTTGTATATTTGATGTGAAAAGCAGTGTAGGATGATTTTGTTGTGACCAGGTTTACTGACAGCCAGAACACTTTCTATATTTGATGTGAAAAGCAGTGTAGGATGATTTGTTGTGACCAGGTTCACTAAAAAGGCAGAACTTATTTACATTTGATACAAGACGTGGAAAGCGTACCAGAAAATGCTTTATTGATTTGATTTGTATGATGTATATCAAGTTCAAGTGGAAAAGTGAAAGTTTTTGCGCATGTGCTATGCGTTTCAAAATTGGTTTTGCACCACTACAACAGTATGTTGGAATCTTATAAGAATGCAAATTACATTGTGTGTAAACCAGATCGCCATGGTGTAAACACAAAACTTAAAAATAATAAATTCAATAAAACCAGAACCACCACCTCTACCAGTACACACATACCACCACCACCTCCATCACCACCACCACTTCCATCACCACCACCTCCATCACCACCACCTCCATCACCACCACCTCCATCACCACCACCACCTCCATCACCACCACCTCCATCACCACCACCACCTCCATCACCACCACCTCCATCACCACCACCATCACCAACCTCACACCACACCTCCATCACCACCACCTCCATCACCACCACCTCCATCACCACCACCACCATCCACACCACCACCTCCATCACCACCACCACCTCCATCACCACCACCACCTCCATCCACCAACCACACCACCTCCATCACCACCACCACTCCATCACCACCACCTCCATCACCACCACCACCTCCATCACCACCACCACTCCATCACCACCACCTCCATCACCACCACCTCCATCAACCACCACCTCCATCACCACCACCTCCATCAACCACCACCTCCATCACCACCACCTCCATCACCACCACCATCCATCACCACCACCTCCATCACCACCACCACCTCCATCACCACCACCCATCCCACACCCACACCCACCTCCATCACCACCACCTCCATCAACCACCACACCTCCATCACCACCACCTCCATCACCACCACCTCCATCACCACCACCTCCATCCACCACCACCTCCATCCACCACCACCTCCATCCACCACCACCTCCATCACCACCACCACCTCCATCACCACCACCACCTCCATCACCACCACCACCTCCATCACCACCACCAACCACCCTCCATCACCACCACCACCTCCATCACCACCACCACCTCCAATCACCACCACCACCTCCATCACCACCACCACCTCCCACACCACCTAACCACCACCTCCATCACCACCACCACCTCCATCACCACCACCACCTCCATCACCACTCCACCACCATCCATCACCACCACCTCCATCACCACCACCTCCATCACCCACTCCACCACCTCCTCACCACCACCCACCACCTCCATACCACCAACCACCATCCATCACACACCACCTCCATCCCACCACCACCTCCATCACCACCACCTCCATCACCACCACTCCACACCACCCTCCATCACCACCATCACCCCATCACCACCCACCTCCATCACCACCATCCACCTCCATCACCACCACCTCCATCACCACCACCCTCCATCACCACCACCCCTCCACCCCCACCTCCATCACCACCACCACCTCCATCACCACCACTCCATCACACATCCATCACCACCACCTCCATCACCACCACACCTCCATCACCACCACCTCCATCACCACCACCTCCATCACCACCACCTCCATCACCACCACCACCACCTCCATCACCACCACTTCCATCACCACCACCACCTCCATCACCACCACCTCCATCACCACCACCTCCATCACCACCACCTCCATCACCACCACCTCCATCACCACCACCTCCATCACCACCACTCCATCACCACCACCACCTCCATCACACCACCCTCCATCACCACCACTTCCATCACCACACCACCTCCATCACCACCACCTCCATCACCACACCATCACCACCACCTCCATCACCACCACCTCCATCACCACCACCTCCATCCACCACTCATCACCACATCCATCACCACCACCTCATCACCACCACTCATCCCACCACCTCCATCCCACCACCTCCATCACCACCACCTCCATCACCACACCACCTCCATCACCCCACCACCTCCATCACCACAACACCACACCTCCATCACCACCACCTCCACACACTCCCCAAACCACTCATCACCACACTCATCACCACCATCCTCCATCACCACCACCTCCATCACCACCACCTCCGATTCTCCCCCCCTCTGTCCATCTTGTGGCAGCATTGCCTCTCCGGTTATGTGCACACTCACCGTTTATGCCGATGCAAACTGCCATGACCTAGCATAGCACCACATGTAACTGACTTTGTGCCTGTCAGGAGTCCACTAATATCTCTGTCTCTGTCTCTGTCTCTCTGTCTCTGTCTCTGTCTCTCTCTCTGTCTCTCTCTCTCTCTCTCTCTCTCTCTCTGTCTGTGTCTCTGTCTCTCTCTCTTGTCAAGGGCTGGATGAAAAAAGTATGTAATGCTTACTCTGTAACCCTTGAAAAATAAAGATTATTTAAAGATCATTCCTCTCTCTCTCTCTCTCTCTCTCTCTCTCTCCTCTCTCTCTCTCTCTCTTCCTCTCCTCTTCTCCTCTCTTCTCTCTCTCTCTCTCTCTCTCTCTGTGATGCAGCAACACATACATACTGCTCATGTCAATAATTTAACAAGAGAACAGTCTCTTCTTTGTGAATTAAGTTTGTTCAGTGGTGTAAATGATTATACTTTTGAAATAACACAATCAATACCGCTCCCTTCCCCACCTATCTGACAATATTTATGAAAGTATGGATTTGAAACCAAATGACCACCAATCCTGAAATTTAATTGGAGGAATTAATAATAAATAATGATAATAATAGTAATTATAATGATGATGATAACAACAAAACAATACTACTACTACTACTACTAACTACTACTACTACTACTACTACTACTACTACTACTACTACTACTACTACTACTACTACTACTACTATCAATAATAACAACAACAACAATAAAAAAAATAATGTATGGAATTTATGTAGCGCTGAATCTTGTGAAAGCAAACCAAAGTGCTTACATTCAACTTGTACAAACACATCCAACCAGTCACAACAAGATTCACAAATTTAATTAAATTTACACACACACACACACACACACACACACACACACACACACACACACACACACACACACACACACACACACACACACACACTGCCAACTCCACCCCCCTCCTCAACAACAACAACAAAAAGTCCTTCAGATGAGACTAAACCTAGGTCCTGTGTAAAAACATATGCAGAGCATATTGTGAATACTTAAACCTGTTCCACTTTTCAGAAGAGTAGGTTATTGTGTTGGGGGTGGGGGGGGGTGGGGGGGGGTGGGGTGGCGGATGACAAAATTTACAAAGCTGCATATACATAGGGACTGGATACTGGATGTAGAAAAAGCACATGAGTACTTATTCCATGATCCTCAAAATAAAAGACACCCCCCCCCCCCATACACACACACACACTCACAAAACAACAAAAACACATACACACAAACATTCACACAAACATGCACACGAACCAGCAGCAGCACCACAAGCAAACCTGACAGATTCAAAGAAAATGACACACCAGCCTACATGTCTGGAAGAAGAGAATGGCAGACATAGGACGAGAATCATGAGGTGACAATGGAAAAGAGGAGGAGGGGGTATGAAAAGGAAATAGGGGGGGGGGGATGTTCATTTCATGACAAATACTGGACGACCATGGGACTAATCAGATAAGGTAAATGACTTCCTCCACTGTTCTCAGGCTAATTTTTTCCCCTCTGTATTACCTCTCTTGAACACTGAAAAAAAACCCGTTTCTTCAAACGAGGTTTACACTTGTTCTTTGTTCGTTTTTTTTATTTTATTTATTAAAAACAACAACAACGACAACACCTTTTGAGTTAAAGCTAATCTGAATCAAACAAAAACATACAGATTAAAAGGTGTGAAACTGGCATAAAACTGCTTCTCTCTCTCTCTCTCTCTCTCTCTCTCTCTCTCTCTCTCTCTCTCTCTCTCTCTCTCTCTCTCTCTCTCTCCTCTCTCTCTCTCTCCTCTCTCTCTCCCCAGGACGGATAGCCTAGTGGTCAGAACATTGGGCTGGCAATTTGATGACCCGGGTTCGATTCCAGTCGAGGAGATTTTTCTCTTGGAGTTAACATCAGTGCTGACTCCACTCTCCCCAAAAGTCCTTCGGATGAGACTTTAAACCGAGGCCCCGTGTGTGAATGCACGCAGAACATCTTACGCACACGTTAAATCCTGTTCCGCTTTTCGTAAGAGTAGGCCATCGTGTGCCGGAGGGAACAGATGACATTTACAAAACTGCATACACACGGGGACTGGATGTAAAAAAACAAACTCGAGTGCTTATTCCATTATCCTCGATATAAAAGAATAAATCAAATCAAATCAAATCTCTTGAGAGTAGTTACCCTTACAGGCTGGCAGGACCCCCCCCCCCCCCCCCCCCCCCCCTCAACAGGTCCCCTAATTTTGTTTTTGGCAAATTTGTGCTGCGACCAATAGGACAGCAGCTGAAGACAGGCATAAACAGAATGAACTGCTTCCATCGAAAGAAACGAGAGGTATGTCACCAGTAGTCTTTAATTAATTAGTACTGAGTTATATACACCACCCCCAAAACAAAACAAAACAAAACAACAAAAACAACAAGCAACAACAACAACAACAACAAAACACCCAACCCAACAAGCAAACTTATTCACACAAGTACAAATATGACTCTAGATGTCACGGACTTTGAATCTGGTCTCTGCATAAAGAAGGTAGCTAAAATGTGCTGAGATCTAGCAAGATCTAAAAACTGAGCGAACCAGGAGGAGACTACTCTCCCCTTTCAGGCGCACTTGGCAAAAGCGTACCTGTGCGCGTTTCCCTCCCTTTCCCAGTCCATCGTAAAGGGAAAAACGGCATGGGGCTGTTGATGATAGGTACTACATTTCTGAATGCAGGAAAAAATAAACCATGCGCTATTTCTAGTCAGTTACTGATTTCAAGGCCTTTACTTTCGTTTCATTGAACTGGGGACTGTAACCACCATGAGGGACTGGACTGGAATCTCCTTTCCAGAGAAGCCAGTATTTTGACAGACCTGGTTTCGTCACAACATTTTTCTGATCGTTGAGGGCAGAAGATAAAGCATCTGAAAATAAGTTTCTAGCCACTTTCATTTAAACCAGCAAAAAAATAATAACGATCACACAAAAAAAGGCAAAAAAAAAAAAGACAGAAAAAAAGGTCATCAAAACATTCTCAGTTAACATAAACATACACAAACGAAAGCCGTCGAGTATGAAAACTGTACGCACCCCGTAAAGAATCTGTACTGAGGTTTTTATCACACTCACCTCACCCTTCTCTACCTAACATCCCCACCCCCATTTCCCCAGCCCCTCCCACCTCTTCTCCTGCCCCCCTCCTCTCCTCCCTTCTTTCTCCTCTCTCCTCTCCTCCCCACCCAGGAGTTAGCAGCTTATCAGTCTCGGCACTGGCCACTGTGGTGACGCTCTGTACCGCACCTGTGCTGTGCTGTGCTGCGCTGTGCTGTGCTGTGCTCCTCCCTGCAGTGTCCTGCTGTATGCCCCACGCCCTGCAGTATTGACTGTGCTGCGCTGTGCTGTGCTGTGTCGTGCTGTGTTCTCTTATCGAATCCTGTATTGGGCCATGCCCTCGTCACTGTCAGTGTGTTCCCAACTTGTTGCTGTGTGGTTGTAAAGGGCCAGGCCGCCAAGTTGTGGGTTCTTCTTTCAATTCAGGGTAAGTGTGTGTGTGTGTGTGTGTGTGTGTGTGTGTGTGTGTGTGTGTGTGTGTGTGTGTGTGTGTGTGTGTGTGTGAGAGAGAGAGAGAGAGAGAGAGAGAGAGAGAGAGAGAGAGAGAGAGAGAGAGAGAGAGGAGAGAGTGTTGTTGTTGTTGTTGTTGTTGTGTTTAATTTAAAGTCTATTCACACTTGGTGATATTAGACTAAACAAACATACAAACAAATAAAAAACCTACCATAAAATATTTACAGAAGACTTGGAAATAGTTCTAGCAACGTCAGTAATTAACGGTTTTCTCGAAACTACGTTCAATGGTTCCCTTTGAAGTGTGTGTGTGTGTGTGTGTGTGTGTGTGTGTGTGTGTGTGTGTGTGTGTGTGTGTGTGTGTGTGTGTGTGTGTGTGTGTGTGTGTGTGCGTGTGTGTGTGTGTGAATGAGTGATATCAAACACATGCCTTTTTTTAAGGGTCTTGTTGGTGGAATTATTTCTGGTTAAAGTGATTGGGAGAAGGTTGCTTCATGGCAATGATGGTTAGGAATTGTGTGAGAACTACAGCTGTAAAAACTCAAACCAGAATAGGATGATAACTTGTGCATATAAGAGGAAGAAAACAAACTTTTCGGCAGTCGTCTGATCATTCTGCCTTCACTTCTCCTTCTGTTTCAGTTTTCTGTTCTGTGACATGTATATATTTTAAAAATCTATTTTATTTATTATTTATCTTATGTGCATACTGTGGCATTGTGCCTGGCAGTCAGCGTTACTTCACTAGTTTCCTAGGGACAGGTCAGTGACATGACTGTGGCATGACAGATCTACACAGTGTGAGGAGCCACACACCTGACAGCAGCACTGCCTCCTGATGACTGTGCTCTCCTTGTCACCACTGCCTTCCTCCTATCCTCTCCATGGAACACCCCCATTTACTTAGGTCAACTTCATTGAAGAATAGGACCCCCCCCTCTCTCTCTCTCTCTCTCTCTCTCTCTCTCACACACACACACACATACACACACACACACACACACACACACACACACACCCCACACACAACACACACACACACACACACACACACACACACACACACACACACACACACACACACACACACACACACACACACGAATTCGTTCACACTTAAACAAACCCAAATAAACAAACAAGCCCCAGCAACAAAACCCTCATCAATAATGCTGTGTCTGCACACCCACACGCTGGTTATTCCCAGAGTGTTACAGGCCTACGTGTTTACACTGCAGTCTATTTAGCCAGCACTGGCTCTGTCTGACGGCTTCGGTGTCAGGACAGAGCAGAGCAGAGCAGAGCTAGCCAGGTAGCTAGGTTATATATCGGCGATCTGAATGCTGCCCTGGGTGATAAAGTGCTGTATGCCGTGTGTCGTGAGCCGCCCATAGCAGTGCAGCGGTGCTTTTGAATAGGCCTCTCTCCCCAGTCACTGCTGCAGGCCTATGGGCTGTCTATGAATGGCCTATAGATTATGGCCTGTGTATGGCCTATAGATTATGGACTATGGCTATGTATGGCCTATGGGCTATGTCTATGAATGGCCGATAGATTATGGCCTGTGTATGGCCTATAGATTATGGACTATGGCTATGTATGGCCTGTAGATTATGGCCTGTGTATGGCCTATAGATTATGGACTATGTCTATGAATGGCCTATAGATTATGGACTATGGCTATGCATGGCCTGTAGATTATGGCCTGTGTATGGCCTGTAGACTATGGACTACGGCTATGTATGGCCTATAGACTATGGACTATGGCTATGTATGGCCTATAGACTATGGACTATGGCTATGTATGGCCTGTAGACTATGGACTATGTCTATGAATGGCCTATAGATTGTGGTCTGTGTATGGCCTATAGACTATGGACTATGGCTATGTATGGCCTGTAGACTATGGACTATGGCTATGAATGGCCTATAGATTGTGGTCTGTGTATGGCCTATAGACTATGGACTATGCCTATGTATGGCCTATAGACTATGGACTATGGCTGTGTATGGCCTATAGACTATGCCTATGTATGGCCTATAGACTATGGACTATGCCTATGTATGGCCTATAGACTATGGACTATGCCTATGTATGGCCTGTAGACTATGGACTATGGCTATGTATGGCCTATAGACTATGGACTATGGCTATGTATGGCCTATAGACTATGGACTATGTATGACCTATGGACTATGCCTATGTATGGCCTATAGACTATGGCTGACCTGGAGTCACAATCACAGCAGACTGAATTGATGGCATATGAATAGACCTAGCTGTGTGTGTGTGTGTGTGTTGTGGTGTGTGTGTGTGTGTGTGTGTGTGTGTGTGTGTGTGTGTGTGTGTGTGTGTGTGTGTGTTTTGTGTGTGTGTGTGTGTTTGTGTGTGTGTGTTTGTGTGTGTGTGTGTGTGTGTGTGTGTGTGTGCGTGTGTGTGTGTGTGTGTGTGTTTCTTAACTGAATACTTAACTTTCAAAATGATGGAGAAGTTTTCATTGGCTGCCTGCACTTGTTCTTTTTCACTACTATTTCCTTAATATCACACACACACACACACACACACACACACACACACACACACACACACACACACACACACACACACACACAGAGAAGACTAAGACATCCTAGGAAGATAGACCCGTAGGGGAAGGGGGTAGCCTTAGAATACAGCAGTACAAAGTACTAGTTAAAGGTTTAGTCATAAAGAGAGAGAGAGAGAGAGAGAAGAGAGAGAGAGAGAGAGAGAGAAGAGAGAGAGAGAGAGAGAGAGAGAGAGAGAGAGAGAGAAGAGAGAGAGGCAATTTCTTTTATTCGAGGATAATGAGAGGGAGAGAGAGAAAGAAAGAAAGAAAGAAAGAAAGAGAGAGAGAGAGAGAGAGAGAGAGAGAGAGAGAGAGAGAGAGAAGAGAGAGAGAGAGAGAGAGAACATACATACATACATACATACATACATACATACATACATACATACATACATACATACATACATACATACATACATACATACATACATACATACATACATACATACATACATACATACATACATACATACATACATACATACATACATACATGCAAACATAGATGCATACATACATACATACATACATACATACATACATACATACATACATACATACATACATACATACATACATACATACATACATACATACATACATACATACATACATGCAAACATAGATGCATACATACAGACAGGGAGACAGACAGACAGACAGACAGACAGACAGAGGCAAAGCTGTAAAGGAAGACCAGTTTCTCCAGCCCCAGCACTGTAGTGCTGTCTGTCATTTCTTTCTGCTGCACACTTCCTTCCTGCCCCTCCCTGCACATGGCAACACCCCCCCCCCCCCCACCTACAGCTCACAGACTGCAGTCAAGACAAGCACGCAGAAAACAAACAAGCAAACACAAACAAACAAACAAACAAACAACAAACAAACACAAACTTTGGAGTTTTCAAACCTGCCCGGAATGGATCACCATGCACAGGGTTGGCAGGAAAACTCGACCCCAAGCATGGAATCTGATCGATTTGTCTGCAGTGATGAATTATGGAAGGTAGCCAGGCTAGGTTAGACAGACAGACAGACAGACAGACAGGCAGACAGACAGACACAGACACCCGACCTTCTCTGAATGGATCCCTGGGGCCTGTGTGAAGTGAGATTTCATCGATTTCAATTTGCATAGATCTCTGTACAAACTGTGATTGGACAAAGTCACATATGTTCTGAAATGAAGCTGTGAAGCAATGTCATAGTCTCCAACACTTTTGTAGCTATTCCTACAAACATCCTTACCCCCCCCCCCCCCCCATAACCCTTCCCCTCTCCCCAATCCTTGTCAGCAGTCATGCAATAACTGAAGAAACCTGTTTTCAGTATCACAATCAAAATCAGAAAATATTCACCGCCACCAGAGTCATATGGACTCATTTGACTCAAAGTAATGAACTGTTGATACCTCAATACAACGTGCTGTTCACCCGGTCAGCATGTCTAAAATGATGTAGATGAAAAAAAAACCCCACAATGTTGCATTCTAACTGATCTTGATTGTTGTCTTTCTGTTAAAACAGGTTAGTTATTTCATAATGAGTTATTTCAGCTTGATGATCATGTGTCACAATCATATTGCTTGATTTGCCGATATCGTTCATATATGATGTATCTTTGCCTCCAGCATCTAGAGTTACCCAGAAGGTTCAGAAGCCTATCAATCAGTTAGCTCCCCTTCCTGCATGGGGTCACGGTGACCTCTGTTTCGATGGCTTCTCCACGTTTCCGCTTGGTCGTTGTGAGTTCCTCTGTCTTCAGGGTCTGCTGGTCTGTGGAGCATTGTCTTTGAAACATAGGAGGACAACAGCCTG
>CM060322.1:59108129-59158129 GCA_030674155.1 Stramonita haemastoma
CTGAATCTTGTGAAAGCAAATCAAAGTGCTTACATTCAACTTGTACAAACACATCCAACCAGTCACAACAAGATTCACAAATTTAATTAAATTTACACACACACACACACACCACACACACACACACACACACAACACACACACACACACACACACCACACACACTGCCAACTCCACCCCCCTCCTCAACAACAACAACAAAAAGTCCTTCAGATGAGACTGTAAACCTAGGTCCTGTGTAAAAAACATATGCAGAGCATATTGTGAATACTTAAACCTGTTCCACTTTTCAGAAGAGTAGGTTATTGTGTTGGGGGTGGGGGGGCAGATGACAAAATTTACAAAGCCGCATACTACACATAGGGACTGGATACTGGATGTAGAAAAAGCACATGAGTACTTATTCTATGATCCTCAAAATAATAGACCCCCCCCCCCCCCATACACACACACACTCACAAAACAACAAAAACACATACACACAAACATTCACACAAACATGCACACGAACCAGCAGCAGCACCACAAGCAAACCTGACAGATTCAAAGAAAATGACACACCAGCCTACATGTCTGGAAGAAGAGAATGGCAGACATAGGACGAGAATCATGAGGTGACAATGGAAAAGAGGAGGGGGTATGAAAAGGAAATAGGGGGAGGGGGGGGGGGGATGTTCATTTCATGACAAATACTGGACGACCATGGGACTAATCAGATAAGGTAAATGACTTCCTCCACTGTTCTCAGGCTAATTTTCCCCCCTCTGTATTACCTCTCTTGAACACTGAAAAAAAACCGTTTCTTCAAACGAGGTTTACACTTGTTCTTTGTTCGTTTTTTTATTTATTAAAAACAACAACAACGACAACACCTTTTGAGTTAAAGCTAATCTGAATCAAACAACAACATACAAATTAAAAGGTGTGAAACTGGCATAAAACTGCTCGCTCTCTCTCCTCTCTCTCTCTCTCTCTCTCTCTCTCTCTCTCTCCTCTCTCTCTCTCTCTCTCTCTCTCTCTCTCTCTCTCTCTCTCTCTCTCTCTCTCTCTCTCTCTCTCTCTCCCCCCCCCCCCAGGACGGATAGCCTAGTGGTCAGAACATTGGGCTGGCAATTTGATGACCCGGGTTCGATTCCAGTCGAGGAGATTTTTCTCCTGGAGTTAACATCCGTGCTGAATCCACTCTCCGCAAAAGTCCTTCGGATGAGACTTTAAACCGAGGCCCCGTGTGCGAATGCATGCAGAACATCTTGCGCACACGTTAAATCCTGTTCCGCTTTTCGTAAGAGTAGGCCATCGTGTGCCGGTGGGAACAGATGACATTTACAAAACTGCATACACACGGGGACTGGATGTAAAAAAAAACTCGATTGCTTATTCCATTATCCTCGATATAAAAGAATAATTAAAATAAAATAAAATCTCTTGAGAGTAGTTACCCTTACAGGCTGGCAGGACCCCCCCCCCCCCCCCCCCTCAACAGGTCCCCCAATTTTGTTTTTGGCAAATTTGTGCTGCGACCAATAGGACAGCAGCTGAAGACAGGCATAAACAGAATGAACTGCTTCCATCGGAAGAAACGAGAGGTATGTCACCAGTAGTCTTTAATTAATTAGTACTGAGTTATATACCAACCCCCCAAAACAAAACAAAACAAAACAAAACAAAACAAAACAACAAAAACAACAAGCAACAACAACAACAACAAACATCCAACCCAACCAACAAGCAAACTTATTCACACAAGTACAAATATGACTCTAGATGTCACGGACTTTGAATCTGGTCTCTGCATAAAGAAGTTAGCTAAAATATGCTGAGATCTAGCAAGATCTAAAAACTGAGCGAACCAGGAGGAGACTACTCTCCCCTTTCAGGCGCACTTGGCAAAAGCGTACCTGTGCGTTTCCCTCCCTTTCCCAATCCATCGTAAAGGGAAAAACGGCATGGGGCTGTTGATGATAGGTGCTACATTTCTGAATGCAGGAAAAAATAAACCATGCGCTATTTCTAGTCAGTTACTGATTTCAAGGCCTTTACTTCCGTTTCATTGAACTGGGGACTGTAACCACCATGAGGGACTGGACTGGAATCTCCTTTCCAGAGAAGCCAGTATTTTGACAGACCTGGTTTCCTCAGAACATTTTTCTGATCGTTGAGGGCAGAAGATAAAGCATCTGAAAATAAGTTTCTAGCCACTTTCATTTAAACCAGCAAAAAAATAATAACAATCACACAAAAAAAGGCAAAAAAAAAAGACAGAAAAAAAAGATCATCAAAACATTCTCAGTTAACATAAACATACACAAACGAAAGCCGTCGAGTATGAAAACTGTACGCACCCCGTAAAGAATCTGTACTGAGGTTTTTATCACACTCACCTCACCCTTCTCTACCTAACATCCCCACCCCCATTTCCCCAGCCCCTCCCACCTCTTCTCCTGCCCCCCCCCTCCTCTCCTCCCTTCTTTCTCCTCTCTCCTCTCCTCCCCACCCAGGAGTTAGCAGCTTATCAGTCTCGGCACTGGCCACTGTGGTGACGCTCTGTACCGCACCTGTGCTGTGCTGTGCTGCGCTGTGCTCCTCCCTACAGTGTCCTGCTGTATGCCCCACGCCCTGCAGTATTGACTGTGCTGCGCTGCGCTGTGCTGTGCTGTGCTGTGCTGTGCTGTGCTGTGTTCACTTATCGAATCCTGTATTGGGCCATGCCCTGTCACTGTCAGTGTGTTCCCAACTTGTTGCTGTGTGGTTGTAAAGGGCCGGGCCGCCAAGCTGTGTGTTCTTCTTTCAATTCAGGGTAAGTGTGTGTTGTGTGTGTGTGTGTGTGTGTGTGTGTGTGTGTGTGTGTGTGTGTGTGTGTGTGTGTGTGTGTGTGTGGTGTGTGTGTGTGTGTGTGTGTGTTGTTGTGGTTTAATTTAAAGTCTATTCACACTTGGTGATATTAGACTAAACAAACATACAAACAAACAAAAAACCTACAATAAAATATTTACAGAAGACTTGGAAATAGTTCTAGCAACGTCAGTAATTAACGGTTTTCTCGAAACTATGTTCAATGGTTCCCTTTGAAGATGTGTGTGTGTGTGTGTGTGTGTGTGTGTGTGTGTGTGTGTGTGTGTGTGTGTGTGTGTGTGTGTGTGTGTGTGTGTGTGTGTGTGTGTGTGTGAATGAGTGATATCAAACACATGCCTTTTTTAAGGGTCTTGTTGGTGGAATTATTTCTGGTTAAACTGATTGGGAGAAGGTTGCTTCATGGCAATGATGGTTAGGAATTGTGTGAGAACATCAGCTGTAAAAACTCAAACCAGAATAGGATGATAACTTGTGCATTTAAGAGGAAGAAAAACTTTTCGGCAGTCGTCTGATCATTCTGCCTTCACTTCTCCTTCTGTTTCAGTTTTCTGTTCTGTGACATGTATATATTAAAAAAAATCTATTTTATTTATTATTTATCTTATGTGCATACTGTGGCATTGTGCCTGGCAGTCAGCGTTACATCATAGTTTCCTAGGGACAGGTCAGTGACATGACTGTGGCATGACAGATCGACACAGTGTGAGGAGTCACACACCTGACAGCAGCACTGCCTCCTGATGACTGTGCTCTCCTTGTCACCACTGCCTTCTTCCTATCTTCTCCATGGAACACCCCCATTTACTGAGGTCAACTTCATTGAAGAATAGGACCCCCCCCTCTCTCTTCTCTCTCTCTCTCTCTCTCCTCACACTACACACACACACACACACACACACACACACACACACACACACACACACACACACACACACACACACACACACACACACACACACACACACACACACACACACACACACGAATTCGTTCACACTTAAACAAACCCAAATAAACAAACAAGCCCCAGCAACAAAACCCTCATCAATAATGCTGTGTCTGCACACCCACACGCTGGTTATTCCCAGAGTGTTACAGGCCTACGTGTTTACACTGCAGTCTGTTTAGCCAGCACTGGCTCTGTCTGACGGCTTCGGTGTCAGGACACAGCAGAGCAGAGCAGAGCTAGCCAGGTAGCTAGGTTATATATCGGCGATCTGAATGCTGCCCTGGGTGATAAAGTGCTGTATGCCGTGTGTCGTGAGCCGCCCATAGCAGTGCAGCGGTGCTTTTGAATAGGCCTCTCTCCCCAGTCACTGCTGCAGGCCTATGGGCTGTCTATGAATGGCCGATAGATTATGGCCTGTGTATGGCCTATAGATTATGGACTATGGCTATGTATGGCCTATAGAATTATTGGCCTGTGTATGGCCTATAGATTATAGACTATGGCTATGTATGGCCTATAGACTATGGGCTATGTCTATGAATGGCCGATAGATTATGACCTGTGTATGGCCTAGAGACTATGGACTATGGCTATGTATGGCCTATAGACTATGGACTATGTATGACCTATGGACTATGGACTATGGCTATGTATGGCCTATAGACTATGTCTATGTATGGCCTATAGACTATGGACTATGGCTATGAATGGCCTGTAGACTATGTCTATGTATGGCCTATAGACTATGGACTATGGCTATGTATGGCCTGTAGACTATGGACTATGGCTATGTATGGCCTATAGACTATGTCTATGTATGGCCTATAGACTATGGACTATGGCTATGTATGACCTATGGACTATGGACTATGGCTATGTATGGCCTGTAGACTATGGACTATGCTATGTATGCCTATAGACTATGGACTATGGCTATGTATGGCCTATAGACTATGGACTATGGCTATGTATGGCCTATAGACTATGGACTATGTTGACCTATGGATATGGACTATGTATGGCCTATAGACTATGGACTATGTATGACCTATGGACTATGGCCTATGTATGGCCTATAGACTATGGACTATGTATGGCCTATAGACTATGGCTGACCTGGAGTCACAATCACAGCAGACTGAATTGATGGCATATGAATAGACCTAGCTGTGTGTGTTGTGTGTGTGTGTGTGTGTGTGTGTGTGTGTGTGTGTGTGTGTGTGTGTGTGTGTGTGTGTGTGTGTGTGTGTGTGTGTGTGTTTGTGTGTGTGTTTTCTTAACTTTCAAAATGATGGAGAAGTTGTCATTGGCTGCCTGCACTTGTGTCTTTTTCACTACTATTTCCTTCAAATATCACACACACTACACACACACACACACACCACACACACACAACACACACACACACACACACACACAACATACATACAACACACACACACACACACACACGCCGCCACACACACACACACACATACAGAGAAGACTAAGACATCCTAGGAAGATAGACCCGTAGGGGAAGGGGTAGCCTTAGAATACAGCAGTACAAAGTACTAGTTAAAGGTTTAGTCATAGAGAGAGAGAGAGAGAGAGAGAGAGAGAGAGAGAGAGAGAGAGAGAGAGAGAGAGAGAGAGAGAGAGAGAGAGAGAGAGAGAGAGAGAGAGAAGAGAGAGAGAGAAGAGAGAGAGAGAGAGAGGAGAGAGAGAGAGAGAAGAGAGAGAGAGAGAGAGAGAGAGAGAGAGAGAGGCAATTACTTTTAATTCGAGATAATGAGAGGGAGAGAGAAAAGAAAGAAAGAAAAAATAATAAAAGAAAAAAATAAAAAAAGTAAGACGAGAAGAGAGAGAGAGAGAGAAGAAGAGAGAAGCAGAGATGAGTAATAAAATACATACATACATACATACATACATACATACATACATACATACATACATACATACATACATACATACATACATACATACATACATACATGCAACATAGATGCATACATACAGACAGAAGAGACAGACAGACAGAGGCAAAGCTGTAAGGAAGACCAGTTTCTCCAGCCCCAGCACTGTACTGCTGTCTATCATTTCTTTCTGCTGCACATTTCCTTCCTGCCCCTCCCTGCACATGGCAACCCCCCCCCCCCCACCTACAGCTCACAGACTGCAGTCAAGACAAGCACGCAGAAAACAAACAAACAAACAAAACAACAAAACAAACACACAAACTTTGGAGTTTTAAAACCTGCCCGGAATGGATCACCATGCACAGGGTTAGCAGGAAAACTCGACCCACAGCATGGAATCTGATCGATTTGTCTGCAGTGATGAATTATGGAAGGTAGCCAGGCTAGGTTAGACAGACAGACAGACAGACAGACAGGCAGACAGACAGACACAGACACCCGACCTTCTCTGAATGGATCCCTGGGGCCTGTGTGAAGTGAGATTTTATCGATTTCAATTTGCATAGATCTCTGTACAAACTGTGATTGGACAAAGTCACACATGTTCTGAAATGAAGCTGTGAAGCAATGTCATAGTCTCCAACACTTTTGTAGCTATTCCTACAAACATCCTTACCCCCCCCCCCCTACCCTTCCCCTCTCCCCAATCCTTGTCAGCAGTCATGCAATAACTGAAGAAACCTGTTTTCAGTATCACAATCAAAATCAGAAATTATTCACCGCCACTAGAGTCATATGGACTCATTTGACACAAAGTAATGAACTGTTTATACCTCAATACAACGTGCTGTTCACCGGCCAGCATGTCTAAAATGATGTAGATGAAAAAACCCCCCCACAATGTTGCATTCTAACTGATCTTGATTGTTGTCTCTGTTAAAACAGGTTAGTTATTTCATAATGAGTTATTTCAGCTTGATGATCATGTGTCACAATCATATTGCTTGATTTGCCGATATCGTTAATATATGATGTATCTTTGCCTCCAGCATCTAGAGTTACCCAGAAGGTTCAGAAGCCTATCAATCAGTTAGCTCCCCTTCCTGCTTGGGGTCACGGTGACCTCTGTTTCGATGGCTTCTCCACGTTTCCGCTTGGTCGTTGTGAGTTCCTCTGTCTTCAGGGTCTGCTGGTCTGTGGACTATTGTCTTTGAAAGCGGATAGTGAGGACAACAGCCTGGCGTGATTCTCCCTGTGTCTGGTGCTGCAGCAAGTCAGCTGTTGACTGTCATCACTGGTGATGTCTGCATTAGCGGAACCAGTCACACTGCCCCCTGAGTATCACTGTAGTGATCCGTACAGAGTAGGCCTACAGCCTTACTGGCTCTATGCATGAGTGTGTGTGTGTGTGTGTATGTGTGTGCGCGTGCGTGCGCGCGGGCGCCTGAGCGCATGCACACAAGTGTTCGTGTGCGAGCGGGCATGTGGACGCATATACGTTCAATACGAATGAACTTTCTGCACAGATATGTGTAAGAGAAGCGGTAAGCTGGTCTCAGAGATAAAGACGGAGGCACTGTGTTTTTCTTCACCGCAGTGTCCAAGCTTATCAGGCAGACTGCTGGGGCTGGGTGAAGCCTGGCTGCACAGAAATGCGGGGGGAGGGGGGGGGGGGGGGGGGGGGGGGGTGGCTACTGTTGGGAAGTAAGGGTTAGGTAAAGGTGTCCCATAAAAGTGTCCCATAACCTATGGGATCGTTGGAGAGCCAGGTATCACAGACCTCAGCTTCTCTTGGGGCCAGCATGTTGAGGGCGACGCCCATCTCCTCTCCCTCGCTGCTTTACCTTCCCGGACCCTAAAGAGGGCAGGTACCCATTGACAGCTGGGTGGACTTGGGGAACTGTACTAAAGCCAAGGCCCGCAAACGGTCACCCATCCACTTGGTAGCCACGCTCAACGCCGCTCAACCTTAGCTTGGGCAAAGCCAGTGTTCTGACCACTGAGGTGTCCTGTCCCTAAGTAGGGATCAGGGTGGCTGAAAGGGAGGGGGGGGTGGTGGTGGTGGTGGGGTGGTGGTGGTGTGGTGGTGAGGTGGTGGTGGTGGTGGTGGTGATGGTGGTGGTGGTGGCGGTGGTGGTGGTGGTGATAGGTTTTTTCCTTCTTGTCAGTGCACACTATTCTGAAAGAAAAGCGGACCACCTCTGAGGCAGACATCATTCAGTTTGTTTCCTGTTCCTGCTGCAGATGTTCTGTGGAAACAACAGAAAAATAGAACCTGACGTGGGGGCACACACAACACCACGCACACAGACAGACAGACAGACAGACACACACACACACACACAACACACACACACACCGAAGCAAACAGACGGGCAGACACACAGACAGAGGATATAACGTGAGCAATGAACTATCGACATGAAAAGAACACACACACATATATATATATAAAACCGTTGTGGTGATTTCCCCATGCTTTGCTCCCCCCTCCTTTCCTTTCTTTTGGTCACACCCAAACTTGCCCCGGCAGAAAAAGAGAACTGCAAGGTTACCTCACCCTGTACAGAGAGAGAGAGAGAGAGAGAGAGAGAGAGAGAGAGAGAGAGAGAGAGAGAGAGAGAGAGAGAGAGAGAGAGAGAGAGAGAGAGAGAGTTCAGACCCTGTTGACAGTGTACAGCTAACCTGTGTGGGGAACACGTCTTCTGTGGTGTCTGTGTCAGGGCTGTGTCAACTGTTGTGGAGTTATCAATACATTGCCTACCCTGTATCAATGAATGAATGAATGAATGAATGAATGAATGAGAGAGAGAGAGAGAGAGAGAGAGAGAGAGAGAGAGAGAGAGAGAGGACAGACAGACAGACAGACAGAAGACAGGAGAGAGACAGAAAAGAGAGAGAGACAGACAGAGGAGACAGAGACAGAGAGAGACAGAGACAGAGAGAGATCCGTGTTTCTATAGACCTATGCAAGCAGTGTGGGTGTCAATTCAAAAGCCTATCCCTAAGCTTTTTGTGTGACACACACACAGAGTTTTGTGAAACACACACACACACACACACACACACACACACACACACACACACACACACACACACACACACACACACACACACACACACCGCGCGCGGCGCGCCAACAGAGAGAGAGAGAGAGAGAGAGAGAGAGAGAGAGAGAGAGAGAGAGAGAGAGAGAGAGAGACAATGATCTTTCCTTCTTGTTGTTTTACGTTAAATTTACTGAATCTGCCCTCCCCCCCCCCCCCCCACTTTCCCCTCTTTTTTCTCGTCTTCTCTTATCTCCCTTCCCAGCCCCTGTGTCCCAAACCACAGAAACTGTCATGCAGTGTGGCCAGGGCCAGTCGACAACGACGGAGCCCATCCTTTTTCAGGGCTGAGAATGCATGCCGGGCATGATCGTATCATAGCTGGCTTAGTCTTGTACAGTGGAGGGATGATTTGCTGATCTGTGGGCAAGGTGACTGTGTGTCTTGCACCGGGGATTTGAGTATCTGCCTTCACCTTCACCTTGACCTTGACCTATTCTGTAGCCTGGTCGACCGTTGGGGCACCACTGAAGAGTTTGCAATCAGCTTCCTCCACTTCTTGCAGTTCTCAGCTTTCTGCAGTGTGTAGTTCCGATCAACTGTCCACTCTCTGATGTTGTCTTCCCATCGTTTTCTCTGTCTGCCTCTTCGTCTCCCTCCCCTTACTGTTCCCTGTAAGACTGTCTTGGTCAGTCCAGATGTTCGTGAGACGTGCCCCTACCACTTCAGTTTGTGTTTTTTTCACTGAAGTCAGGAGCTCCTCAAATTGTCCAATGGCGTTTTCAGTTCTGGTTTTCACTGTTCACTTCCTCGTTGGTTATGTGACCTCTGTACGATATACCAAGGAGTTTGCGAAAGCAGCTCATGTTCATTGCCTGTATCCTTCTTTCAATGTCTGCCGTTAAGGTCCATGTTTCACATGCGAACAAAAATATGGACACGACCAGGGAATGCATCAGTCTGATCTTGAAGCTGATGGCGATGTTCTTGTCATTCCAGAGGACTTTAAGTTTGGTCATTGCAGCTGTGGTCTGGGTTATCCTGGAGAGAATTTCAGGTTTTGATCCTTCATCTGATACTGTAGCTCCCAGATATTTGAAACTATGGACGGTCCCGATTTTCTTTACCATCTATAATTACGTGATTGATGATGCCATTGGCACTATTTGTCATCAGCTGGGTTTTCTCTGCACTGATCTGCATGCCATATGCTGAAGAGACTTCATCAAGGTGATTTACCGGGATGACTAGCTCTTGCTCTTCTCCAGCTAGGCCATCGATGTCATGGGCAAAACAGTTTGTAACTGTCCTGCCTCCAGTGCTGACCATTCCCTCATGGTTTTCAGGTGCAGCAGACATTACTGTCTAAGATGTTGAAGAATTGGGGGACAGCAGACATCCTTCGTGTTTTCCGACTGTGGTTCGGAACCAGTCTCTATGTTGCTGTCATAGTAGGCTGCACTGGTTGCCTTGTTATGGGGGCATTCTATGGCTCTCGTCAGGTCAGCACTGATCTTGTACAGCCTAGAGTATTTTGTTTAAGGTGAAGAACTGGCAGAGAAGTGGAGTGACAGCCAGTGTCATTTCCAAGGAGGGAAAGTCCTCAAGCACAGGACACCTCCACCAGCAGTAACATAGTGGCTTTGACCCCGCGGCTGGGATTACCTGAGATCAGGGATCTGACGCTTTTGTCCTGCGTGTATTTCTGTTCCATAGCAAACTATGTCCATGATGAAAAACAACTGTGTTGGTGATGAGAAAACAATAACAAAACAAACAAAAACAAACTATGTAGGCCTGTCCACAACACGCATTTACATGGCAGCACCCGAAGTCGGAATGTGGCTACCTTAATGCACATGAATGCTTCTTCAGTTATCCTCGAAATGAATAAATAAATAAATAACACAAAACAAAAACGATGGTTTACAGAAATAAAGCTGCAAAGAAGAGAAGGGTAGGTAGATATCCATTTATTTTGCATGGTAGTGGCCACAAATTCCCTTTACTTTGGAAGAATTCTGTGTTGTGCATCTCTGCCCAGGATCATCAATGTCTGGCTGAAGAATGCAGCAAGCTTCACTGAACCCCGCTGTACACTGTTGCTGCCTGCAAGGTTACAGGAGACTTTCTGGCTTTGCTATCTTATATATAATGAATTCTGTGTTGTGCATCTCTGCCCAGGATCATCACTGTCTGCCTGAAGAATGCAGCAAGCTTCACTGAACCCTGTACACTGTTGCTGCATGTACAGGAGACTTTCTGTCTGCAGCCTTATGTTTTGTTATCTAAATTATATATGAAGAGTTCTAAGAGTTCTGTCTGCAGCCTTATGCTTTGTTATCTTATATTATATATGAAGAGTTCTAAGAGTTCTGTCTGCAACCTTATGTTTTGTTATCTTATATTATATATGAAGAGTTCTAAGAGTTCTGTCTGCAGCCTTATGCTTTGTTATCTATATTATATATGAAGAGTTCTAAGAGTTCTGTCTGCAAACCTTTGTTTTGTATCTATATATATTGAAGAGTTCAAGAGTTCTGTCTGAGCCTTATGCTTGTTATTATATTATATATGAAGAGTTCTAAGAGTTCTGTCTGCAGCCTTATGCTTTGTTATCTATATTTTATATGAAGAGTTCTAAGAGTTCTGTCTGCAGCCTTATGCTTTGTTATCTCTATTATATATGAAGAGTTCTAAGAGTTCTGTCTGCAGCCTTATGCTTTGTTATCTATATTATATATGAAGAGTTCTAAGAGTTTTCTTTGCTTGGTCTTGGGGGGTTTGGGGGGAGAGGGCGGGGCAGTGGGGTGGGGGGCAGTTTTGTGGAATTGTTGCTTGTTTAGTGTTCAGGTCTGTTCTGTTTTCTTGGGTGTGAGTGTTATCTCTTTGAGTTTGTTTGACCAATCTTAACCAAAAAAAATAGCCTAAGGAAGAAACAGCTCTTATCGGCAGATTTTTTTCTTCTGCCCCCCCCCCTCCCAACCTCTTTATACACAAAAAAATCTTGTCTTATGACGCAAACAAAGTCTCCTTTTCTTCAAAGGCTTTATCGGGAGTGTGTTTGTGTTATGACTCAGATAGCAAACTCCCTGTCGCTGTTTAGAATATGAGTTTGGAGATATTGCCTGCACACCCCGTCCATCCAGTTCATGTAGATACATACATACCTCCTGTTGTCGAATTACCAACGTTTCCTAAAAGCGACCAAAAGCGAGCGTGTAGTGAACTTACCCATTAAACTTGGATAGCTGCCTCACGCCACGTGTTCATTCAGGCAGATGTTCTTTTGAATAGTGAGGAGTAAGAAAAAGAGTATATTATATTACGGGGGAGGGGGGGATGTAGGGTATATGGGAGTAGTGTATGGAGGAGGGGGGGGGGGGGTAATCATCGCCCTTGTCAATGTTGACTGAAGCAGAACGGAGGTGTGCTTTTTTTCTCAGCTTTTTCACGTCAGTGACAAGACACGGGTGTTGTCTGATTTTTTTCACTCTCTTTCTTTTTTTTCTCTTCCTTCTCTTTTCTCTCTCTTCTCTCTCTCTCTCTCTCTCTCTCTCACTCTCTCTCTCTCTCTCTCTTCTCTCTCTCTCTCTCTTCTCTTTCATCATTAATTCTTACTTCTTATTTTCGTTTCTGAATGAGTGCCTTTTAAAATTTTTTTTATAACATTACCTTAATATTGTATCTCTGTCTGTTTCTTACCTGTTGTTTGATACTTGGTATGGTTTCTTGCTTTTGGTAATTGGATCATTATAATTGTTCTTGTTTAATTGAGGCTATCTTTTTATCTTGATGTTATCCCTGAAAAGGGCAGGGACTGGATGTAAAAAAGCACATGAGTGCTTATCTATTACCCTCGAATAAAAGAATTTTGCCTTGCCTTGCCTCTCTCTCTCTCTCTCTCTCTCTCTCTCTCTCTTCTCTCTCTCTCTCTCTCTCTCTCTCTCTCTCTCTCTCTCTCTCTCTCTCTCTCTCTCTCTCTCTCTCTCTCTCTCTCTCTCTCTCTCTCTCTCTCTCTCTCTCTGTGTTCTTCAGTTTAACGTCTGTTCACATTAAGTGATTTTAGACAACAAAAAAACAAACAAACAAACAAAAAAAACCTGAACAAGAAAAATTGAACAATAGTTGAAACCAATTCCAGATAACAAAGTTAAAATATAAAGCTAACTTTAACAAACTATAAATACTGAATTATCGGATTTCTTATTAGTGCTAACACAATGTCCAACAAACGCGATGGTTCAGACAACAACTGGTCCAGTGATAGATTAGGCACAACAGGTAAAAGTGATTTACCTGTGTGTGTGTGTGTGTGTGTGTGTGTGTGTGTGTGTGTGTGTGTGTGTGTGTGTGTGTGTGTGTTTATGTTTGTTTGTTTGTTGTGTGTGTGTGTGTGTGTTGTGTGTGTTTGTGTGTGTTTGTGTGTGTGTGTGTGTGTGTGTTGTGAAATGTGTGTGTGTGTGTGTGTGTGTGTGTGTGTGTGTGTGTGTGTGTGTGTGTGTGTGTGTGTGTGTGTGTGTGTGTGTGTGTGAATGTCAAAGTCAGAGTCAGAGTCAGATTTAAAAGTGTGTGTGTGTGTGTGTTGTGTGTGTGTGTGTGTGTGTGTGTGTGTGTGTGTGTGTGTGTGTGTGTGTGTGTGTGTGTGTGTGTGTGTGTGTGTGTGTGTGTGTGTGTGTGTGTGTGTGTGTGTGTGTGTGTGTGAATGTCAAAGTCAGAGTCAGAGTCAGAGTCAGAGTCAAACTTTTTTTATTTCCAGATGGTAAATGGAATTTGCTTTTTTCATCAAGCCATCCATGTAAAAAAAGTAACATATATGCACATTTAAGAATACAAAAAACTCAAACACACGCGCGTGTGTATGGGTATGTAGAGGACTACAAAGAGAAGAAAATGGAAGAACAGATACAGAGACTACAGAGAGAAGAAAGAACAGATACAAGCACTACAGAGAGAAGAAAGAAGCAGATACAAGCACTACAGAGAGAAGAAAGAACAGATACAAGCACTACAGAGAGAAGAAAGAACAGATACACAGCACTACAGAGAGAAGAAAGACAGATCACAGCACTACAGAGAGAAGAAAGAACAGATACACAGCACTACAGAGAGAAGAAAGAACAGATACACAGCACTAAGAGAGAAGAAAGACAGTACACACTACAGAGAGAAGAAAGAACAGATACACAGCACTACAGAGAGAAGAAAGAGTGAAGGACAAACAGAGATACAGAGAGAGACAGATAAGCACTGACCAAAGAGAAGAACAGATCAAAATTCAAGAGAGAAAGAACAGATGCACACAGAGAGAAAAACTTACAACAGAGACAGCGCAACAGACGGAGCAATGAAAGGTGCAGAGAAAAAACAGTTCAGGACAAGGAGCTCCCCCCAGGATGGTACCTGGGTCTGTCAGTATAAATAGCATCCCCACCTTCTGGAAAATCGGTGCAAGGAATGGCCACTTTTCTATCCCTCTCTCTGTTTCTACCGTCTTCCTTTTCTTCCTGTCTCCTCCTTCTTGTCTATTTTCTGCCTTCTTGGTCCATTCTCCTGCCTTTTTCCCGAGAAGTCTTCAATGATAGCAATTTCCTCCATGCTGAAGTCGGATGTGCTGGTCCCGTTTGGGTCAGGCGCTTAACGGCAGCGCACATCATTCTCACTTGTGTGACAGACAATGGCTGGGGTCTCAGCATTCGACAAAGAGGAAAAAACACCGAGAAGCTGTAAAAGAACAGATAACAAAACCAACAAAGAAACAGAAAAGATGATACAGCACTGAGAGCAGAAACACCATGATAAAAAATTCAGTTGAGAACAAAAACCTACCCAGCAGCCACAACATGTTTTTCAAAAATGGTTAACTACAAACCCAAACAGGAATAAATCAATAAACCTTGCGCACCAGAAGAATAACAGCAAACCCAAACAACATAACAACGAACTGTGACAGAAGAGAAGAAATCTTAAAGAAAAGAAAAACCACACTAAAAGTTAGGTAGGGAAAATGGTTGTGTAGTGCTGAAAATATGTGAAAATCAAACATTAATTTGTTACGGTTGTTAAACCAAAGATCGATAGTTCCAGCCCCAATATTGACAAACCACTTGGCAGGGTGTGTGCTGGCCACAGAGAAATGCACTTGCTTTGAAAGACAGGAAAAAAACAGCAGACACATGGGTCCTACACCTTGGTAACTGCGCTGAACGTGTTTACACACAGTGGTTATGTTCAACACTGCTCTGTCTCTCCGTTTTTGTTTGTCTCTGTCTGTCTTCATGTCTGTCTCCATCTGTCTTTCTCTCTCTCCCTTTCTTTCTCGTGTGTGTGTGTGTGTGTGTGTGTGTGTGTGTGTGTGTGTGTGTGTGTGTGTGTGTGTGTGTGTGTGTGTGTGTGTGTGTGTGTGTGTGTGTGGTGTGGTGTGTGTGTGTGTGTGTGTGTGTGGTGTGGTGGTGGTGGTGGTGGTGGTGGTGGTGGTGGTGGTGGTGGTGGTGGTGTGTGTGTGTGTGTGTGTGTGTGTGTGTGTGTGTGTGTGTGTGTGTGTTGATTCCCCTGTGCTGTCTATGCATCGCTCTCACCACCTCCCCCCTCTCTTTACCAGCGAGTGTTAGGCAACAGCAGTTTGTTGACAGGGCTGATGAAGCAGTCCATGTTTCACACCACACCTCCCAGCCTCATGTTTTCCTCCATGTGTCAAAATATGTACCACACACACTCACCACATCACACCACACACATACACACACACACACTCTACTCTCATCTTATAGCCTCATCGTCTCTCCTCTCTCTGTAGCTCTCTCCAGCCTTTTAATCAGGGCAAGGTCTGGATGAAAAAAGTATGTGATTACATACTGTGTAACCCGCAAAAATATGAATGAATAAAGATGTTCTCTCTCCTCCTCCTCCTCTCTCTCCGTCTCTTCCTCCTCCTATTGTTGTTGCTGTTGTTGTTGTTGTTGTTGTTGTTGTTGTTGTTGTTGTTGTTGTTGTTGTTCTTCTTCTTCTTCTTCTTCTTCTTCTTCTTCTTCTTCTTCTTTCTTTCTCTTCTTCTTTCTTCTTCTTCTTCTTCTTCTCTCCCTTTCTCCTCCTTCCTCCTCCTCCTCCTCCTCCTCCTACGTAGTAAACACTTCATAAAGCACTGTGTCACGTACACTCACCAACCTCAGACCTCATATTGATCTTCATCAACAGCAATCATTGCCTTAGGCCTGTATCTCCAATGAAAAAAAAATCCTTTTTCTTTGAAAAATTCTTTATTAATAAAAGTGGGTTTGTGTTATGACTCAAACAGCAAAGTTTCTTTCAGTCTTTTGCGTACATGCACATGTGTCTTTCTTTCTTGTCTTTCCATGTCTGTGGAGTACATGCACATATTTATCTGCTATTGCTGGAGGACGAAAGATCAATATTCCCCAAATCAATGAGAGAGAGGCCGTGGTGAACTCCCCCATTAAACTGGGATCCTGTTGCTAGTTCACACCTCGGGGTCATTCAGGCAGACGGTTTTGGTTGGTCATGTCATGTCATGTCTGCCTGTGGTCCCTTCTGGGGCATAGGCCGCCAACTAGCTGTCTCCAGGCATCTCGGCTCTGGGCTAGGCGTTCCAGTTGTCCCCACGTCTTGCCCATCTTTTTTGCATCTGCATCCAGGTCTCGGCGCCAGGTATTTCTAGGCCGCCCTCTCTTTCTTTTCCCTTGTGGATTCCAGGTGAGAGCTTGTCTTGTGATGCTGGATACAGGTTTTCCGTAGGGTGTGTCCTATCCATCGCCATACGTCTGTAGGATTTCTTTCTCAACAGGCGTTGTCTGGTTCTTTGCCATTAATTCTTCATGGTTTTGGTTGGTGATTAAAAAAAAAGATGATGACAAGGAAAAGGAATATATAAGGAGGGGTGGGGGTGGGGAGGTGAGGTGGGGGTGTTAAATAGTGCTAGGGGTGGTGAAGGGAGGATGGGTGATCATCATCATCGCCCTTGTCAATGTCGACTGAACCAAAGCAGATTGTGCATCGGGTTCTTCTACATCAATAACTCTTGTAAAAGACTGAGCTTGTGAGAGATTCTTCTTTGGTCTGTGTGTTGTGTGTGTGTGTGTGTGTGTGTGTGTGTGTGTGTGTTGTGTGTGTGTTGTGTGTGTGTGTGTGTGTGTGTGTGTGTGTGTGTGTGTTGTGTGTTTCTCTCATACACATGCATGCACATGAATGCATGATACACAATTACCCCCTAGTCCTTCACGCACATGCATGCAGTGCATGCATACTGACATACATAAACGTGCGCGCGCGCGCGCACACACACACACACACACACACCCTCGCGGGACACACAATAACTGGATTCCAAACAAATGGATTTTTGGAGATAGGAATAAAGGGAAGGACAGTGGGTTGAAGGAAGTAAAGTTTGGAAGAAAAATGAAATAAAAGAAAGATATGAGGGATATAAAGAGAGAAAAGTATTGATTAAGAAATATGGAACTAATAGAGAAATGCAGAAAAATCAAGAAAACCAAAATGAATTGAGAAAATGAACAAAGTTTCTGGGTAAAAGAGAACCAAAATAAAAAAAGGAAAACTATGAAAAAATCTAAACCAACAAGAAACAAAAAAGAAAATGCTGAAGAGAGCTGAGGTCAGAAACAAAATAAACAATACAAACAACAACCCAACACACCTCCTTCCTTACAGCCAAGAAAAAGGATGAATGATAAACCTCAAATGAAAATAAATTACTAAAACCCTTCACACAATAAAAAAGACAGAAATACCTAACAACACCAGAAAAAATGTGACAAAAATAGAGCAAAAACAAAACAACAACAGTAAAACCCAATATTTTCAGATGAAGAAAGTGATGGCGAGTAATGCTGAAAAACTGCAAAAATGGACCATTAATTTTTGTGGTTGTTAAACCAAGGATCGATAGTTCCAATGCCAATATTGACAAACCACTTGGCAGGGTGTGTGCTGGCCACAGAGAAATGCACTTGCTTTGAAAGACAGGTAAAAACAGCAGACACAGTGGTCCTACACCTTGGTAACTGCGCTGAATGTTTACACAGTGGTTATGTTCAGCACTGCTCTGTCTCAGTGTTCGTCCTTTTCTCTCTTCCTTGTGTGTGTGTGTGTGTGTGTGTGTGTGTGTGTGTGTGTGTGTGTGTGTGTGTGTGTGTGTGTGTGTGTGTGTGTGTGTGTGTGTGTGTGTGTGTGTGTGTGTGATCCCAATATACTGTCTCTATATATGGCTCTCACCAATTTCCCCATCTCTTTAGCAGGGGGTGTTTAGGGAGCAGCGCATTATTGACCTAGTCAATTAAAGTCTTCATATCTTACAGCACAGTTTCCAAGCGTCACGTTTTCCTCCATATTTCAAAATATGTACACACACATATGCGCATGTGTGTGCGCTTACGTGCACGCATGCACGTAGACACACAGAAGTGTGCACACACAATTCCCCTCTCTACGCACACATGCACACACGCGTGATTATGCATAGACACAGTGCACACACACACATACACACACACACACACACACACACACACACACACACACACACACACACACACACACACACACACACACACACACACATAAATGTGTGCATGCCCATATGTTTGTTATGTTATTCCACTCAGTGGTGATGGGTATTATCATATGGTATTGTTGCTTTAGTTGTTTTTTCTTTTCTTCCTTCTAATATATAATCCGTGTGGATTGGTTTTTTGATGTTTTGGTTTGATTGTTTGTTTTTTGGTGTGTTTTTATGTGTTTTTTGTTTGTTTGTTTGTTTTTGTTTTTCTTTTGTTTGATTGTATGTTTGTTAGCGTATATGTTATTTCCTCTCAGTGATGATGGGTATTATCATAAGGTATTGTTGTGTTTGTTGTTTTTTCCTTATCTTTTTTAAAAAATATAAAGTATGAATTGAAGTATAGAGATATTGTAATCTGACATAAATTGCTTATAGATTTTTTTTCTTTTACTTATTTATTTTTAAAATTTTTCTTGTTGTTGTTGAATTTATTCATTTAAAAAAAAATTATTTTATTATTATTATTATTATTATTATTATTATTATTATTATTATTATTATTATTATTATTATTATTATTATTAAGTCTTAAATAATGTTTTTTGGTTACATTGTAATTGATATAAGCTGTTGTGTGTGTGTGTGTGTGTGTGTTGTGTGTGTGTGTGTGTGTGTGTGTGTGTGTGTGTGTGTGGTGTGTGTGTGTGAGTGTGTTTTTTTGTTGGTTTTTTTTTGACACTATATGATTTTTTAAAAAAGACTTTAAATGTGTGCATGTACCTACGAGTATACGAGCTGAGTGGAAGAGCGCAAACCGTGTGTGTGTGTGTGTGTGTGTGTGTGTGTGTGTGTGTGTGTGTGTGTGTGTGTGTGTGGGTGTGTGGGTGTGTGGTGTATGTGCATATGTGTGTATGGCTTTTGAGTAGATTTTTAAAATATTTTTTTATTTTTATTTATTTTTTTATTTATTCATTCTATTTATTTTATTTTCTCTTTTGGTTGTTGTTATAGTAGTTGCTTGTATTATTTATAGGCATAGTTTATTTTAAAGTTGTTGAAATCATGTTAGCAAGTTAATGTTGGTGAAATGTTTGTTGTTGTTGTTTTAATTGTTTGTTTGCTTTTTCCCCTTTTCTTTCTTTCGTTGGCTCTTTTGTTTGCTAGGGATTTTCTGCTTTGTTTTTTGTTGGTTTTTTGTTTTGTTTTGGATTTGATTTTTGCTATTGTTTTGATTTTTTTCTTTCTTTTCTTTAGATAGATGGCTTGATGGAAAAAAGCAGATCGCTGCTTACTCAATGTACCATCTGGAAATAAAAATTTGATTGATTGATTGATTGATTGATTGACACACACACACACTCACACACACACCGTCACACACACACTAACACACACTAACACACACACAGTCACACACACACACACACACACACACACACACACACACACACACCCAAACCCACACACACACACATGCACACACACACACACTATCTCTCTCTCTCTCTCTCTCTTCTTTTATCATACACAATAAACTATATCATAAAGTACTTTATCATGTACACTGACAGACCAAAAAGACCTTATCAATCTCAACTTTCGCTTCACTGACATTGATGTGTAGATAAAAAAGGCACAGCTCCTGTAGTGAAGCTTCAGTCACGAGATAAAAAAACCAGACTCCATTCCTTTCCTTCATCACCGCCTCAGCCAGCTGTAATCATTATGGCCACACCAGCGTGCTCACCACGTACTGAGAGAAAAACCTAAAGACTGTTTAATTAAAATGACTCATTATCACAGCTTTGTAGTAACAACAATGTCAATGACAACAATGGCAGCAGCAGCAATGATAACATCAGCAGCGACAACAACAGTAATACTGATGCTGATAGTAACAATAACAACACTTCTTGTTTCATTGCAGAGTGCCCTGAACATTGTGTGGTGGTGCCAGAAACCTGATAGCCAAGGCAAGAAACGAACACTGCAGTCTTCTGTACAGAACTGTGCGAAAGGTGCAGGCAGAACCCTCCACACATCAAGTACTCTCCACACCATCCGTACAGACCATCTCTACAAAAGGTGCAGGCAGAACCCTCCCCATACCAAGTCCTCTCCCCACCATCCGCCATGTCAGTCAAGCCACGCCCTTCACGCCCTCGCCACAAGCCTCGCCCAAGGTCAAGGCCACGCCTGTTCCTGCCCTCGCCGCTTCCGCTTCCGCAGGTGACGGTGCAGGCGCACTGGGCGCCTCAGCTGCGGTCCCTGGAGGCGGTGCTGCAGGACTTCCCCCTGCCCCAGCTGGTGCTGTGCCGCACCCAGGGCCTGGTGACCCGGGAGGGGGGGCCCGTGACGCTGCCCCTGGACAAGCCGCTGCTGCTGGCCCACACGCGCTCCGCCCGCCACCTGCTGGCCAGACTGGTGCTGTACGATGACCGCTCCAAGGAATTCACTGAGAGTCCGGACTCCGTGGTCATCCCCGAGGACTATGAAGGTGAGGGGGGGGTGGGGGGCGGGAGGGGGGGTGGGTGGGCGCTGCTATGGTGCCTAGTTTTTGTTTATCATATTTGGTTGGTTGGTTGGTTGGTTGGTGGGTTTGTTAGTTAGTTGGCTGGTTGGTTAGTTGGTTGGTTGATTAGTTGATTGGTTGGTTGGCTGGTTGCTTGCTTTTTTGATTGGTTGGTTGTTAGTTGGTTAGTTAGTTGGTTGGTTGGTTGAATGTTAAGTTGCTTGGAGTCATTAGTTGGTCAACTTACTTTGGCCGGATTCTGTCATCTAGGAGGTTCACCAGTCTTCCAACTGTTAGCAGCACACAGATTACTGACTGTGTTTACATGCACACTTCCCATCCAGTGTGCAATTTCAAACTCACAGTAATTTCCAGGTGGGATGAGTGAGTCAGAGTGCATGTTCTGGGTGATCCCGGAGTGTTAAGCTGGGGAACGCACAACAACAACTTATTGTGTTCATGTGATCCATAGCACTGGCCATAGAAACATGGGCAGGGGATAGGTTTGAAACGTGTGCACAAACTGTGATGATGTATGGGTGCTTGCAGGGACCTCAGTACAGTTCCCCATGTTCTGTGTGATCAGTCAGCTGCTGTGTTCAGTGTGTGCAATATTTGTTGGCTATTCCTGTGATGGCTGGCTTGTTGACCGTTAGAATCCACAGATTGGCGGTGAACTCTTGTTGGATGGATGTTGTGGGGGTGTAAGACCCATCTCTTACAGTCTGACTTCGCGACTATGGCTTTTAAAAACCAGTTTGTGGCGAGTAGGAAGTAAGAGTTCTGTTTGTGTTAAGAAAAAGGCACCACAGGATTCAGGCAACAGGACTCAGCAAGGCGGGGCCTCTCCGGTTGGTGACCACACAGGCACCTAATGTTGCTGTCTGTCAACTGCTGATTCAGAACCTGCGACTGCGAGTGGCAGGGGGAGTGAACTGCGATATGCTAGTGACATGGCAGTTCGCGACTCTCCCTTCCCCTTCTTTCTCTCAATTCAATGTAAGGGTGGTTCTGTGCTATGTGGAGCTTCAAAGGCTGTTGTTGGCGCAGGGCCAGGGAACTGCCCTATAGCTGTTTGGCTGTTCTGACATTATTTTCTTTGTAAACCTTATCTGATAAGAAATTGAAGAATGTACTCTCTCTCTCTCTCTCCTCTCTCTCTCTCTCTCTCTCTCTCTCTCTCTCTCTCTCTCTCTCTCTCTCTCTCTCTCGGTTGGTCACGAGACGCGAAGCGGACAGGGCGTACATTTTCTGTGAGCTACAGTAAAACTCGTAATTCATACAAAAATGCCAGTTACTGGACTTCCAGCGGCTGTGGAGAGGACCTTAGGCGCCCTGCTGACTGACAATGCAGTCTCCAGCTGGAAAGTGGCAGGAGAAGGGGACAGCGTGGTTTTTGTCTTGCGACTTAAACCAGTGGACACAGCAGTGTCAACCAACATGGCGGATCCAACAGTGAATCGCAGCACACAAGTACAATACTATAGGAAAAAATCCTACTCGCAAACCCGCAGGGATTTGGAACGTGCTCGAAAGCATAAAGAGAAGCAGGCAAGTGTTGTGTGTGAAAGTGACTGTGTCTTCAGCGCCTCGAGTCCACCTGACAAAAGTGTAGAACAGCAGAATGCAGCATGCGCAGATACGCATAGAGTAGACCTACCAACAGCACACACACAGGACATCAACACAAAAACATCAGTTAAGTTGCCATCTTCAGTTGATTTAGAACCTCCGTGTATGTCTGATTGTAGTGACTGTGCTGATATGTGTGTTTTGCAGCCTGAGGTGAACGATGATAATATTGTTGGTGCATTCGACAAAGGAAATGTCAAACAGTATGTGGCTACTCTAACTGATAGATCAGTACAGAAAAGGCTGAGAGACAGACAAAGAAATACACACTTTAGAAAATCTGTCCTACATCATTCAGATGGTGAAGATATTGTGACGTGTGAATCAGATGACATTGTGATCCAGCTCGCATGCCAACCAGACACTGAGCCAGTATGTGTGTACTGGTTTGTCAAACAGCAAGAGAAAAACATGTTAAAAGAGGAACGTGTCAAACTCGCCAGTTTGCGGAATGGAAGCGAATCCAGAACACACTACACACGGAGACCCTTTCGTGTGCTTCAAGGGACTTGGCGACACTTAGAGAACTATTACATCGCTGTCTTGGCTAGCGTAGGTGGAGGGCCTGTGACAATGACTGGACGAAAGAAAAGCTCGGAATGCCGTAACATATCCGGACTGTAAAGAGTGTCGTGTCTCGATGTACATTACAAATCAATGCTGTGGTTTCCATGGCATGGAATGGTGTTGTGTGTCAGCTTAAAGCAATTATCGTTATCGTTATTCGGCAACCCCCTTCATGTATGGGCCAGTGGCCTTTTTTCATGAATAAACCTTTCGAGTTCGAGTTCGAGTTCGAGTTCTCTCTCTCTCTCTCTCTCTCTCTCTCTCTCTCTCCTCTCTCTCTCTCTCTCTCTCTGTGTCTGTCTGTCTGTTTGTCTGTCTGTCTGTCTGTCTGTCTGTCTGTCTGTCTCTCTCTCTCTCTCCTTTTTTGACTCATTAAATTCAATTTCTTGAACACAATTTGAAAAATGTCATGTTTGAGTATTTTATGTGGCGATACATCTTAATGTTGTTGACTTTTAAAAAATGTTTGTTTGTTGTCGTTACTTTATTTTTGTTAGTTTTTTTCCTTCATAATATTGTTTTAAAGTAAGAAATATATGTGAAAATGTCTTGATATATATTTTTTTGCTTGGGTTGCTCTTCTCTGCTGTTTCTTTTTTTTCCCCTCTCTATTCTAATCTATTTGATTTACTTAATGATTATTAATGCATCTGTCTTGACATTAAGGTTTGAGTCAGTTGGAGATTAAGTGTTTGTTGAATACATATTTATCTCTTTTAAAAAAGGATTATCAATGTACCCAGTGTGGATTGTGTTTTTCTGAAATGCATACCTATATCTTTTTTTTTTAAATCATGGGTTGAACTGTTGTTGGTGATTGTGTGTGTGGTATTTTAAAAAAACAACAACAACATAGTCACTAATCAGGGCAAGGGAGGATGGGAAAAGTATGTACATACTTACTCTGTAACCATCAAAAATAAAGTTATTCACTCATTCATTTATTATTCATTCATTCTGTCTCCAGAAAAAAATTATACATTAGAATGTCCCATGTATCGGCATGATTTCTGTGAGTTTAAAACAAAATGTCTTCCGAAGTCGAGCAAAATAACGATCTTGGGATATCTACCGTCAGAATGGTATTTTAGGGATGTAAATGATGTCATATATTCAAAACTAGACACGAAAGAATTCTTCGTGGTGTAACTTATTTTGTGGGTTTCTTTAATTAACTCCCCTGAAACGGCGGCCTTTATGAATTTTAGTAAGAACAAAGAAGACAACAGCGTTCTTGTTAAGGGAGGCAATTCAAAGCATGGGGCGACAATACTTTATGAATTTGTTTTAAAGAAGGCAACAGTGTTTTTCATGTTCAGGGGAGGGAATTCTAGGCGTCGCGCATTAGCGCAACATGGACCAATGGGCATATAGGCAAAATAAGATATACGAAAGGTAAATTGTATTTTTAATATTTTTTCCAAACTTGCTTTTGAAAAAAAAGTTGCTTGTAGATGTTCTCTGTTCGGCATAATAGACTATTGCTACCCTCATCCCGATACAAATAAAAAGGGAGTGAAAGAGGCTTTGTAAGTACATATCCTGCACACCCTGCATGTAAATCTCTCCCAAAGACAGCAGGCTATATAAATGAGCGTTAAGCCGGAAGCTGTCTTCAGACTGTTGACAATTTAGTTATATTTTTCTCAGGATATGTGTGCATTTCTTTTCTTTCCTTCCTTTTTTTGACAGAAGGAGAGAACGTGTACCTGCAGTGACCTGTTCGTTTACTCACCGCTTGTTCCTTTATCTTACTGATTGTCAGATTGTTGTTTTATAGTTGTGCTTTTTTGCGAAGGCGTTCCTTCTTGATTTGCTGATAGTCCCTAATCAGGGCAAGGGCCGGAGGAAAATAATTTATGCGAATGCTTATCTGTAACCCTTGGAAAATAAAGATCCCTCTCTCTCTCTCTCTCTCTCTCTCTCTCTCTCTCTCTCTCCTCCTCTCTCTCTCTCCTCTCCTCTCTCCTCTTCTCTCTCTCTCTCTCTCCTCTCTCTCTCTCTCTCTCTCTCTCCCCTTTTATCAAAATGTTATGATTTGAATGACTTATTTTGTTAGAGATGGTGGCTGATTGATGTTTTCAGTCGTTTACCTCATTATATTCTCATGTTTGGTCTTCATTGCGCTTTCTTTTTTCAAATCAAAATCTTCATTTGATTCTTACTTCTTATTTCAATTTCTGAATGCCTGCCTTTAAAAAAATTACCTTATTAATGTATTGCTTTCTTATTTCTTGTCTGTTGTTTGCTACTTGGTATGGTTTCTTGCTCTTGGTATTTGGATCATTATTGGACGGATAGCCTAGTGGTCAGAACATTGCTTTGGCAATTTGACGACCCGGGTTCGATTCCGGTCGAGGAGATTTTTCTCCTGGAGTTAACATCAGTGCTGACTCCACTCTTCCCAAAAGTCCTTCGGATGAGACTTTAAACCGAGGCCCCGTGTGCGAACGCACGCAGAACATCTTGCGCACACGTTAAATCCTGTTCCGCTTTTCGTAAGAGTAGGCCATCGTGTGCCTGTGGGAACAGATGACATTTACAAAAGTGCATACACACGGGGACTGGATGTAAAAAAGCACAAGAGTGCTTATTCCATTATCCTCGATGAAAAAGAATCAATCAATCAATCAATCAATCAATCTCTCTCTCCATCAAAACCACGATCATGGGCTGTGTTATCAGCAAGTTGTCCAGTTCTCAACTAATTCACCAACTCTCTCTGCCATGTGCTGATGTTTTCTCTCTGGGCTGACAGCGGCTGTACCGGAGTGACCTGCTGACCTTTAACCCTGACATAAATCAGCCCTGACTTTAATCTGCCATGACGCACTACACAAGGGCTGGCCCCTTTCTCTCTTGCATGCTTCAGCTCGTAACGTGGGCTCCCTATTGATTCAGATCTTCGCTCTGCACGCTCAATAAACTATACTGGTGTTTCAAAGTCATAAATCTTCTTGCCTGCTCTGTCTGTCTGTCTCGTCTGTCTGTCCCTCCTTCTCTGCCCCTCACCCCCCCCCCCCCCCCCCTCTCTCTCTCTCTCTCTCTCTCTCTCTCTCTCTCTCTCTCTCTCTCTCTCTCTCTCTCTCCCTCTCTCTCTCTTTTGTTGTTGGTTTTTTTTGTTCGCTATTTCCATATTTCTTTCTTTTCTATCATTTTCCTGTGTATGTATGTATGTATGTATGTATGTATGTATGTATGTATGTATGTATGTATGTATGTATGTATGTATGTATGTATGTATGTATGTATGTATGTATGTATGTATGTATGTATGTGTGTGTGTGTGTGTGTGTGTGTGTGTGTGTGTGTGTGTGTGTGTGTGTGTGTGTGTGTGTGTGTGTGTTTGGGTTTATTTTTCTATCATTATATTATCCCTCAAAAGGGCGGGGACTGGCTGTAGAAAAGCCCACGAGAGCTTGCTTATTTTTCTCGAAATAAAAGAACTTAATTTGATTTAATTTGTATAAGCAAGTGAGAACCAATTGCTCGCTTCTGTACGTACAGTGTGTGTGTGTGTGTGTGTGTGTGTGTGTGTGTGTGTGTGTGTGTGTGTGTGTGTGTGTGTGTGTGAGTGTGTGTGTGTGTGTGTGTGTGAGTGTGCGTGTGTGTTGTGTGTGTGTGTGTGTGTGTGTGTGTGTGTGTGTGTGTGTGTGTGTGTGTGTGTGTGTGTGTGTGTGCGTGCGTGTGTGTGTGTGTGTGTGCCTGCACACATGTACCTACGCGCACGTGTATGTGTGTATGTATGTGTACGTGTATGCATGCACGTTTGCATGGTGTGTTCTTAGCCAGTTTGATTCAGTGGATCAAAGAAAAACGTGTGTATTTGTGTGCTTTAGTGAGGCATGTTTGCGTCCTAGTATTCTACAGTATTTAGTGTGAGTGCATGTGTGTGTGTGTATATATATATGTGTGTGTGTGTATGTGTGTCTGTGTGTCTGTATGTCTGTGTGTAATTTCGTGTTTGTATGTGTGTGTGTGTGTGTGTGTGTGTGTGTGTGTGTGTGTGTGTGTGTGTGTGTGTGTTTGCATGTGTGCGCTGATGCTAGTGTGTGGATATTTACACGTGTTCGCATGCATGTATATGGTGAGTGTGGTGGGCATAGGGCAGGTGTGTTTCAGCAAATTGCACCCAGCCCATTTATCCTTGGTCTGCGTGTTATGTGTGTCAGTGTGGTAGCCTATGTGACTGAAAGATGTGTTTCAGCACATTGCCCTCAGTCTGTAACTTTCCCTGGTCTGTGTATGTGTCAGTATGGTGGGTGACTAAAAGATGTGTTTCAGCACATTGCCTTCAGTCTGTTTTTCCCTGGTCTGTGTGTATGTGCGAATGTGGTAAGTGGTGGAAAGATGTATTGCATCACATCGCCCTCAGCCTGTCCCTCTCCCCCTCCCCCCCTCTGTCCCAGGTCACTTTCTGCGGCTGCAGTCCCGGACCACCAAGGACAAGACCAAGGTCAAATCCCTGGACACCATCGCTCATGATGACACCCCCGCCTTCCTCAACCTGTCCGACATGACGTCATTTCCTGCCCAGCCCCAGGACCCGGATGACAAGTCGCGCTTCATCTACACCATGGGCAACGTTTTCCTGGTGGACGAGCCTCTGCCCCCAGAGGGCGGGGACAGCCAGGGGGAGGGGGGCGGCCAGGGTTCGAACCAGGCTGCAGGGTCAGAGAATGGCGGGGGGCGGCACCACTGGGCCCCCAGCACCGCTTCAGCGCGGAGCGGCAACGGCCTGATGAAGTGTCTGGATGAGAGAGGGGTGCCCATCATGGTGCCCACTGACCAGGTGTGTGTGTGTGTGTGTGTGTGTGTGTGTGTGTGTGTGTGTGTGTGTGTGTGTGTGTGTTGTGTGTGTGTGTGTGGATGTGTGTGTGGATGTGTGGTGTGTGTGTGTGTGTGTGTTTGTGTGTGTGTGTATGCGTGTGTGTGTGTGTGTGTGTGTGTGTGTGTGTTCTGTGTGTGTGTGTGTGTGTCTGTGTGTGTGTGTGTGTACGTACGTACGTACGTACGTACGTACGTAAGTACATACGTACGTGTGTGTGATTATGCCCTGGGACAGCATTAAGGTGTGTGATTAAGAACATGCATTTGTCAGCCCGTTTCAGTAATTTATTTATTTATTTATTTATTTATTTATTTATTTATTCATTCATTTATTTATTTATGTATGTATGTATTTATTTATTTATTTATTTATTTATTCAGTCTTTTATTTCGAGAATAATAGAATAAGCCCTCATGTGCTTTATTTATTTATTTATTTATTTTTACATCAAATCCCTGTGTGTATGCAGTTTTGTAAATTTGTCATCTGTTCCCATGGGAACACAGTGTCCTACTCTTTCGAAAAGCGGAACAGGATTTAACGTGTGCGCAAGATGTTCTGCGTGCGTTCGTACACGGGACCTCGATTTATAGTCTCATCTGAAGGACTTGGAATTGTGTGCATGGGTGCAGGAGCGTGGTACAGGGGTGTGGGCAGAGGGGTGTGGGCAGAGGGGTGTGGGTGGGTGCAGGGGTGTGGGCACAGGGGTGTGGGTGGGTGCAGGGGTGTGGGTGGGTGCAGGGGTGTGGGTGGGTGCAGGGGTGTGGGTGGGTGCAGGGGTGTGGGTGGGCAGAGGGGTGTGGGTGGGTGTAAGCGCTGTCAGCAGTGACTCAGTGCTGTGAACACACACGCCAGAAGCGGCGCCCTCATCCTCATAGCCATGATCTGTTAAAGGGAGAGCAATTCGTGGGAGGTCTTCATAGACTCGGTGTAGTGTCTTCCCTTGCATCACTAGAGCGATGAGAATGAGGGATTTTGCTACTGACATGACATCTGGCATCTGTTCATATTATACCACCACCACCACCATCATTGTTATTACAACGACAACAATAACAACACACTACTACTACTCTTACTACTACTGCTACTTCTACCACCACCACTACGAATACTGCTACTACTACTACCACTACTACCACAACTACTGCTACTATACTACTACTACTACTACTACTACTACTACTACTACTACTACTACTACTATCAGCACTACCACCATCACTACTACGCAACTAAAATAACTATTGACGTTTCTTGGACATTGGAAGAATAAATCATTGATGCATTTACAATGCGCGCGTCGCGCGCGCACACACACACACACACACACACACACACACACACACACACACACACACACACACACACACACACACACACACACACCACACTGTTAAAGGCAGTGTAATGAACGGGAACAGGGCGTTTGATCAGCACACGGTGTGTAGGCACAGATCATCAAACATGTGTTAAAGGGATTTCAGCTTGCTCTTTATCCAAATATTCGTCTTTCTTTTCTTCCAGAAAACATTTGACCTTTTCTTCTGTATGACGAAACAATCAAAATGCAGCCCATATGGAAGATGATGATGATGATGATGATGATGATGATGATGATGATGATAGTGATGATGAAGGAAAAAGAAGAAGAAAGAAGAAGAAGAAGAAGAGAAGAAGAAGAAGAAGAAGAAGAAGAAGAAGAAGAGAAGAGGAGAGAAGAAGAAGAAGAAGAAGAAGAAGAAGAAGAAGAAGAAGAAAGAAGAAGAAGGAGAAGAAGAAGAAGAAGAAGAAGAAGAAGAAGAAGAAGAAGAAGAAGAAGAATTGCGAAGAAGAAGCAGAAGCAAAAGAAGAAGAAGAAGAAGCTTGAACTGTGTGTGTGTGTGTGTGTGTGTGTGTGTGTGTGTGTGTGTGTGTGTGTGTGTGTGTGTGTGTGTGCACGTGCGCGCGCGCGTATGTATGTATGTATGTATGTATGTATGTATGTATGTATGTATGTATGTATGTATGTATGTATGTATGTATGTATGTATGTGCATGTGCATGCATGTGTGTGCATGTGTCTATGTGTGTGTTGAGGTGGGGGAGATGGTGACGGTGCAGAGAGGGGGGGCGGACGTGGCCAAGCTGTCTGTGCAGAGCAGCGAGATGATTCAGAACCAGCAGTTCCCGCTGCTGGCGCGCTATGCCTACGGCAAGAGGAGGCCGCGCCTCACCGCCTTCTCCAAACTCCTCACCCTGCTCGACTCCTTCCAGGTACTGTACGCCACCACACACAGGCCGCTCTGGGTTTTTAAATTTTTATAATGATAACAATGTATGGACGTGTCTGAGCAGACAAAGTTAAAGACTTGTCTGCTAGATTTTACACTGCTGACATCTTTTTTTCTATAGTGACAGTCAGGTTGACAGTCATTTTCTCAGCCGTGCTTCTTGTTCAAAACATCACCCGGTATTGTAGTATGGGCCACTCTGATTACTGTCTCTTGCATGAGGCCGCTACACCCCCCTCCCTATCCCCTCCCCAAAACATGACCTCGCCCTAGTCATGGATGCTCTCTGAATGCTGACTGGTCCTTTCCTGATCTGACTGATTCAGATTGCACTTGGCCTTTCTTCACAACAGATCTCCCCACTGTACATGGGGTGTGAATGAGAGAAAATAACATGTTTAAATGAATGTGTCCTCAGTCTTTGTACTGTATGGTGCAGGGGAGAGAAGGCCTGTAGTCATCCATCCCCAGTCATTGTGATGAGTTATATGTTGAAGTCTGCTGTGTCAAAGTCAAAGTGACATTTTTATTTCCAGATGGTGCATGTGTGGTGAGCTGTGTCATGTGAGGAGTCATCTTACAACACTCCCCCCCCCCCAAACCACCCCAAAAGAAAGCAGTCAGAAAGGAGATGCCAGAGAAAGGCTGAAGTCCAATGACAGACAACGGTCTGCTTTAGATGCCAGTGTAAGGTCTGATGTTACAAGAGATCTGATGTAAGATCTGATCCAGACCCCTTCTGTAAGATCTGATGTTACAAGAGATCTGCTGTAAGATCTGATGTTACAGGAGATCAGCTGTAAGATCTGATGTTACAAGAGCTCTGACGTTACAAGAGCTCTGACGTTACAAGAGCTCTGATATTACAAGAGCTCTGATGTTACAAGAGATCTGATGTTACAAGAGATCTGATGTTACAAGACATCTGACATTACAAGAATCTGATGCTACAAGAGGATCTAATGTTACAAGAGATCTGATGTTACAAGAATCTGATGTTACAAGACATCTGATGTAAGATTGATGCTACAAGAGATCTGATGTACAGAGATCTGATGTTACAAGAGATCTGATGTTACAAGACATCTGATGTAAGATCTGATGTTACAAGAGATTTGATATAAGAAATCTGATGTAAGATCTGATGTAAGACCTGCTGTAACAATAGCTCTGACCCAGCCCCCCTCCCCTGTTGCAGGAGACCTCGGTCATCGCCTGTGCCGTCAGCAGCGCCTCCATCATGCTGATGGAGATCCCCATGACCTCCTCCCTCTCCTTCCAGGTGGCCTTGAACCTCGACGACCTTCTGCAAGTCCCGCGCATGCGCAGGGCCCTGGAGGTGTGTCAGACGCAGGGCCGGGAGCTGTCGCGGGACCTGAAGTTCAAGTACAAGTTCTGTCACCGCGTGCAGGAGAGCAGCAGGGGGGTGAGGAGGGGCAGGGGGGAGGAGGACGACGACATGCCCAGCGCCACCATCCGCACCCGCCTGGTGGTCACCGAGTCTTACGTCTACATCTGACGTCACTACTGATGACGTCTGCCTGTCTGTCTGTCTGTCTGTCTGTCTGTTTGTCTGTCTATCTGTCTGTCTGTCTGTCTGTCTGTCTGTCCTGTCTGTCTGTCTGTCGCTGTCTGGGGGGTCACCGAGTCTCACATCTACATCTGAGGTCACCAGGGCTGACTGCTGACGTCTGTCCTGTGGTCACTGACGTTTTCAACTTCCTCTGACGTCACCGAGGACTTTTGTTTGGGCATGATGGCATCTTGTGTCTATATCTGACGTTGTGATGACAAAACGGATGACGAAATGGAACTATGACAAAACTTACACAACTGCATGCGCACGGGGACTGGACGTAAAAAAGTACATCAGTGATCATTCCATTATCCTCGAAATAAAAGAAGAAAAGAATTAATCAATGAAGGACCGGGGTCTGTGTTGGTGATTCTCAATCAGGGAGATATAACTATGATTTGGGAGCTCTGTCATCGTTATGTCGTTGATCACAAACTCTTTATACTTGATCAATGTTCATCTGAGATAGGAAACACAGACTTTAATCGTCCATGAGGGAAACACTAGCAGTCAGACCACTGGCCATTGCCTTCATCAGTGCTGGTCACTTTTCCGCCATTGTTCATTTGGCTCTTCTTCACAAAATTAATGATAGCAATTTTTATCCTTTTCTTTCACTTCCCGAACTCTGACGAAACCAACATCAGTTTGGTGGTTTACAGCCCCCCCCCCCCCCCCCCCCCCCAGTCTCAGAAGATGCAGAAACTCTAGTGATATTCCCGGTTGCCATGACTACAGAGCTGCTGTTGATTCCAGTGGCTGTGTCCTCTCAGTGCCAGAAGCCTGTTTCAATAGGAGATCCTGGCTGTGCATGGTGACAGAGGATCAGGGATTGAAGTCAATGATGTCATAATACAAATCCATGAAAATGATGAATACACAGCTAGTGATGTTATAATACGAATCCATGAAAAATAAGAGGGATACATAGCATAGTGATGTCATAATACAAAATCCATGAAAATGATGGATACACAGCTAGTGATGTCATAATACGAATCCATGAAATAGGTATAGCAGTGAGTCAAATAAATCCTAATAGGATACAAGCTAGTGATGTCATAATACGAATCCATGAAAATGAGGGATACACAGCTAGTGATGTCATAATACAATACATGAAAATGATGGATACACAGCTAGTGATGTCATAATACAATCCATGAAAATGATGGGATACACAGCTAGTGATGTCATAATACGAATCCATGAAAATGAGGAAAGATACACAGCTAGTGATGTCATAATACGAATCCATGAAAATGAGGGATACACAGCTAGTGATGTCAATGAAATACGAATCCATGAAATATGAGGGATACTTTACCAGAATGGTTGTTGCACTTCTTTCTTCTCTGGCTCCTAGGTTGGTAAGGATGCAGAATATAAACATGTCAGCTCATGTGTTGAAAGGATGTGTGTGATGTTTCTCTGTGTTTCAAATTCGGTATGATAGATCAGCAGACAGGTTTCCTGAACAGTCATGAACTTGAAAGTGTATGCCTTTGTTATTTTATGGGGTTTTTGCTCGTTTTGTTTCTGATTGTTCCCCTTTTGCTTTTAGATTTTTTTAATTGTGAAGTAGTAAGTTTTCTGGGGAGTTACTGCAATTGAAACTCTACGTCATCACTGCAGCTAGCGAGAACTCCACACGCCAGATGCTTGACCTTGACAGGGGTATAGCCTGTTGATGGAGTCTCAGGTGTAAAAGGGTAAAGGTCAAGGTGTCCCACAACCTTTGTGGTCTTAGGTGTAAAAGGGTAAAGGTCAAGGTGTCCCACAACCTTTGTGGTCTTAGGTGTAAAAGGGTAAAGGTCAAGGTGTCCCACAACCTTTGTGGTCTTAGGTGTAAAAGGGTAAAGGTCAAGGTGTCCCACAACCTTTGTGGTCTTAGGTGTAAAAGGGTAAAGGTCAAGATGTCCCACAACCTTTGTGGTCTTAGGTGTAAAAGGGTAAAGGTAAAGGTGTCCCACAACCTTTGTGGTCTTAGGTGTAAAAGGGTAAAGGTCAAGGTGTCCCACAACCTTTGTGGTCTTAGGTGTAAAAGGGTAAAGGTAAAGGTGTCCCACAACCTTTGTGGTCTTAGGTGTAAAAGGGTAAAGGTCAAGGTGTCCCACAACCTTTGTGGTCTTAGGTGTAAAAGGGTAAAGGTAAAGGTGTCCCACAACCTTTGTGGTCTTAGGTGTAAAACAGGCATGTAGTTGTATTGCTTGACCGTGACCAGGGTATAGCCTGTTGATGGAAGTCTATAAGGGTAAAGGGTAAAGGTAAAGGTGTCCCACAACCTTTGTGGTCTTAGGTGTAAAACAGGCATGTAGTAGTATTGCTTGACCATGACCAGGGTAACTACAGCCCTTGATGGAGTCTTAGGTGTCAAACAGGTGTCTAGTTGTATTTCTGCAACATCATTTATGCTGCTATAGATAGGTAAAGGTGTTTTCATAACCTCCGCAGTCGTTGGGGAGTGAGGCATCAGAGACCTCAGCTTCTCTAGGGACCAGCATAGTGAGGGCGGCGCCCATCTCCTCTCCCTAGCTGCTTTACCTTCTCTGACCCTAAAGAGGGCAGGTATCCATTTACAGCTAGGTGAACTGGGGGACTGTACTGAAGCCAAGACGTGATGTGACATCAGGAGGGATAGTCGTTATGTGACATCAGGAAGGGGTACACGTTATGTGACATCAGGATGGATAGACGTTATGTGACATCAGGAAGAGGCAGACAAGTATGTTTTCTCTAATGTTTCTTCAAGTATTGCACACAAGTACCGTACACCCAGTTTAATTCAACAAAAAGACGCTTTCATCTTGCCAAAGATTCCTATAATTACATAGGCGATCGCTAGAATTCGTTTTATGTGATGAAAATGGATACATTGATTTCGTTCTTCAAAGCAACCGGTTCAGCCACTGTGTTCATGGATAGTGAATCAATAAATCAATACTGGTTTTGTATGCTATGGTTTTTTCTCTGTCTCTCTGTGTGTCTCTCTCTGTGTCTCTATCTGTCTCTCTCTTTGTCTCCCTCTCTCTCTACAGCTGCCGTGGGTTCTTTTACATACTCTAAACGCCTTTGTGAACACAGCTACATTCATGCCAGTCCATGGTCGGCACTCATCTACACTCTGATGTGATTATCGCCTTCAGCCGACGCCCAATGCATTTGTGTTATACAGACAATCCCTGAAGTCGAAATGCAGCTACCTTCACGGCGGCAAAAATGGCCGCACACACAAATCTCCCCAATGGTAGACCTCGGAGCTACATATACGGACAAGTTTGTAGAAAATAGTAGATAGAAACTTGAAGACTACAATGTATCCTCTTGCTTGATGAAAACTATCTGCACAGGCCGCGCTAGTCTTTCTGCCTGTGTGTGTCTATGTCTATCTCTATAGTGAATTTTGTACAGACAATTTTACTTCGATGTGTATGCTTCACATATGCATTGCATGCATTTGCCATATCATTTTTATCTATGACAGTTTTGATGCATTTTGCTTTTATCATCAATATTTTGTTATTCATTGATGAAGAATGAATGAATGCTTTGTAAAGTTGGAATATGTGTGTAGCCATGCTTTCTTTGTAGGCCAGTGATGGTATGAAAATTATTGTGTAATAAGATTATGATAATCATGTGTAATGGGTGTGTGTATGTGTATGCGTGCATACGAAAGTCCTTTGAACTCTGTAAACAGGAGTGTGTTTTAGAATGTGATAATTGTTTATGTTTGAGCCAGTAGAGACATGAGGAAAGTGATAGTAGTGAGGACAGGAGATGAAAACCACAAAGAAATGCCAAATGGGATTCTGGTATGGGAGTTTTCCTTTCCGGTCAGTTTGAGGTTTTATACCCCCCCACCCCACACACACCACACCACACCACACCACACACACACACACACCACACCACACCCACACCCACATCCCACACACACACACACACACACCACACACACACACACACACACACACACACACACACACACACACACACACACACACACACACACACACACACACACACACACGCACACACACATGTTCTTAATCCCCTCCATATTTCCTTCCCGGCATGGTGATCCCACTTCAGTCCTCTGCTATTGATCACTGATCGATCATCAGGTCTGGCCACCTTAGGAACCAGCAAGAAAGGGGGGGTGGGGTGGCTGGTGAAAGCGAAGGGGGTGAGGGGAGGGAGGGCAGGAGAGAGGAGAGAGAGAGAGAGAGAGAGAGAGAGAGAGAGAGAGAGAGAGAGAGAGAGAGAGAGAGAGAGAGAGAGAGAGAGGAGCTGGCGTGACAAGGAAGGAAGGAAAGAAAGAAGAAGGGGGGGGGGGGGGGGGGGGAAGGAGGGAAGGGCTAATTTCTTCCTGCAAGAGTACAGTGAGAGAGATACCAGGATCTGAAGACCTGGAGTCTGTCTGGATTGCTGGTGTGTACTTAGGGTGTTGGCTAGATAATTATGTTGATGAGTGAATGAATGAAGGAATGAATGAATGAAGAGATATATAGATCAATAAAGAAGATGAAGAAATCAGACGAATAAAGATGTAAATGATAAAGAAGACCAGACTTGATAGTTGTGTGTGTGTGTGTGTGTGGTGTGTGTGTGTGTGTGTGTGTGTGTGTGTGTGTGTGTGTGTGTGTGTGTGAGCATGTGTGTGTATGTGTGTGCGTGTGCGTGTGCGTGCGTGTGTGTGTACGTGTGTGTATGTGTGTGTGTGTAAGTCAAAGTCAGTCAAAGTCAAAATTTTATTTCAGAAGGCATTGAGTAAGCTATAAATTTGCTTTTTTTCATCAAGCCATCTATCTAGCAAAAAAACCAACACAACAAAACAAAAGCAAAAAAGCAACCCCCCCGAAAACAAGCAAACAAACAACAACAACACTTAGACAAAAACAGACAAACTAACAAACAACTTATCTGACTCAAGTTTACCTGCTTCTATTTGTTATCTTTTTGTATGTATAGTTCAAGCAGTTTCCGATGGTAAGACCTGTTTTTTTCCCATTATCCTCTATTCACCTGTCCACACAAACACACCGACATTCATTAAAAAAAAACTCTTTTCTTTCCCAATCACTTGTCTAAAATCACTTTTTAGTGGATAGACGTTAAAATGAAGACTCACACACACACACACACACACCACACCCACACACACACACACACACACACACACACACACCACACACACACACACACACACACACACGTATGCGCGCATGCGCACGCGCGGGGATGGGCGTCTCCTGGCTATGAATGTATTCCTGCAGTATTGTATCTGAGAGAAATCTAAACATCGAGTTTTTGTTCACATACTGAACGATTCTGGCACTGAGTCTTCAAATAATCATCCGATCCGAAAGACTAGCACCCGGACATCTCCTCAAAGAGCAGCAACAACAAAATAAAACAAAACAAATCCAGAGAAAAGGAGGGGAGGGGGGTAGTGGAACCAGATCTAGCTGGAAAGGGTTGAACTGAATAAATCAAATAAATCAAATCAAAATGTTAGTATTTATTTTTAATTTTTAGTTTCTTCTTTTATATCGAGGATAATGGGATAAGCACTCTTGTGCTTTTTTACGTCCAGTCCCCGTGTGTATGCAGTTTTGTAAATGTCATCTGTTCCCACCGGTACACGGTGGCCTACTCTTAGGAAAAGCGGAACAGGATTTAACGTGTGCGCAAGATGTTCTGCGTGCGTTCACACACGGGGCCTCGGTTTATAGTTTCATCCGAAGTATATAAAGTTATGCAGTATATATAGTTATACAGTATATATAGTTACACAGTATATAATTTTATAGTTATACAGTATATACAGTTATACAGTATATATAGTTACACAGTATATATAGTTATACTGTATGTATAGTTACACAGTATATATAGTTATACTGTATGTATAGTTATACAGTATATATAGTTATACAGTATATATAGTTATACAGTATTTATAGTTATACAGTATATATAGTTATATAGTTATACAGTATGTATAGTTACATACTGCTTTAGCCTGGACCAGCGCTTTTAGCAGGAACTGGTGGAAGCGAAGCATGTGCCCAAAGCTACTTTACAATGTCATCACACTTTGGTACATGCTGTGCAGATGTCTTTATCGCTGAGAAGGTTCTAGCTGGTGGACGGAAGGCTGGGTGTCAGTTTGTCTGTGTGCTCATGCATATTTCACTATGGCTGGTCAGTTTTGGTTCTCACCAAAAAATTGTATTATCATAAAGACTGACAAAAAGCAGTGTTCGACCTAATAACAGCAGAAACACATCTATAATTATCTCCACAGCTGTACAGGGAGGAATGCTGCAAAACTCCTCTTCCCAACTGGCTTGCTTCACAGCCACTTATTGCACAGTCATTGCTGGAAGACACCCCTCCCCTCCTATCCCCTCATGATCGCCCAACACACACAGCATTTCAGGGTCCCCGTAAAGCGGTGATTTGATTTATTCTTTTATATCCAGGATAATGGAATAAGCACTCTTGAGCTTTTTTTTTACATCCAGTCCCCTGTGTACGCATTTTTGTAAATGTCATTTGTTCCCACCGGCACACGATGGGCTACTCTTACGAAAAGCGGAACAGGATTTAACGTGTGCGCAAGATGTTCTGCGTGCGTTCGCACACGGGGCCTCGGTTCGCACACGGGGCCTCGGTTTAAAGTCTCATCCGAAGGACTTTTGGGAGAGTGGAGTCAGCACTGATGTTAACTTCAGGAGAAAAATCTCCTCGACCGGAATCGAACCCAGGTCGTCAAATTGCCAGTGCAAGGTTCTGACCACTTGGCTATCCGTCCCTGATGGTTTGGGATGACGATTGTGGGTCTCTGCGTGGTCTGAACTGTAGTTTTTTTTGTTTTGTTTTGAGGCAGACAGGAAGGGCAGACAACTGCTGAAGATGGCTCCAGAAGGGAGAGAAGCGAGTGGGGCAGACAATGGAGAAGATTGATTTCCGGTCTCCATCCTGTCAGGCAGCCCTCAGCCACACCACCTCTCTCCTGTCAGGCAGACAGGACCTGGGCCTGTAACACACACACACACCTCACACACACACACACACAACACACACACACACACACACTACACACACTCACACAACACGCCAATACACTCACTCACACACACACACTCACTCACACAACACACACACACACACACACACACACACACACACACACACACACACCACACACAACACACACACACACACACACACAACACACACACACACACCACACACACTCACACACACACGCACACATACCACTCACACACACAACACTCACTCACACACACACACACTCACACACACACACATACACACACACTCACACACACTCATAACCCCCCCTTTCATCTCTCTCTCTTTCTCTCTCTTCTTTCTCTTCTCCTCTTCCCTCTCCCTCCTCTCTCCCTCTTCACTTCCGTCCCCTCTCTCTTCCCCCCTCTCTCTTTCCCTCCCCTCCCTCTCTCCCCCTCTCCCCTCCTGTCCTCTCGCCATCCCCCTCTCTCTCCTCTCTCTCTCTGTCTCTGTTTGTATCTGTCTGTATGTCTCCCTCTCTCTTTCTCCCCCTCTCTCCCTCTATCTGCCCTCTCTCCCATTCTCCCTCCCCCTCTCTCCCTCCATCTCCCTCTCTCCTCCCTTCTCTGTCTCCCTCTCTGTCTCTCTTCCCCCTCTCTCCCTCTGTCCCCCCTCTCTCTGACCCCCCCTCTCTCAGACAGAAAGGATTGTATCTATGCAGTGTCTTTGTGTCCCTCACGTCTGCTTCTGCCCAGAGCAGGAGCATTGCAGACGGTGTCCGTGTTGTTCAGCTCCTGCCTGTGTCCACAAACCCCGTGCTCCACGAAGTCGTGGGTTTGAATCCGGCGGCGTCTGGTGATCTTTTTTATATAAAGTCTCTCGGGCCACCTCAGGTGCAGAGCTGCCAGTGCCCTAATTCCCTTCCTGTATATATATACTCATGTAGAAGATCAAATATGCACGTTAAAGATCCTTACTCTGTGTCAGCGGTCGGTGGGTGACGGTATAGGGAAACATGAACAACCCAGCATGCATCCCCACAGTCGGAATGTGGCTACCCTCATGTCACCATTAGCGAATCTCGGAGTACTCTCCGAGGAACGAAAAAAAAAGAATTGATGATTCCTTGGCGGATCGACAGAGAAAAGTACACACAGAGGGGTAGAGAGGAGGAAAGATACAGCCTGTACATGAGCACTTAACACACACTTGACTGCTGATTGACTCGGCATTGCTGTCTTTGAACACGCCAGCTGTTTTCTTGTTTCCCTAAGGGCCGGATAGTGGCAGTAATGACAGGGTCTTTAGGGGGCAGGCAACCTCTTGCTACACACGCCAAGTGGGCGAAGCTGTGGGAGGTCTGTGACTACAGCCACCAGAAATCTGCAGAACATTACACTAGCAGATTAAGCACTCGCGATTTATCAAAGTCAAATGCTTGTCGTTTGTTTTGAGATGTATGTATGTATGTATGTATGTATGTATGTATGTATTGTATGTATGTATGTATGTATTGTATGTATGTATGTATGTATGTATGTATGTATGTATTATTTATTTATTTATTATTTATTTATTCTTTTATATCGAGGATAACAGAATAAGCAATCATGTGCTTTTTTTATCCGGTCCCGTGTGTATGCAGTTCTGTAATATTGTCATCTGTTCCACGCACACGATGGCCTACTCTTACGAAAAGCGGAACAGGATTTAACGTGTGCGCAAGATGTTCTGCGTGCGTTCACACACGGGACCTCGGTTTAAAGTCTCATCCGAAGGACTTTTGGGAGAGTGAGTCAGCACTGATGTTAAGTATGTATGTATGTATGTATGTATGTATGTATGTATGTATGTATGTATGTATGTATGTATGTATGTATGTATGTATGTATGTATGTATGTATGTATGTATGTATGTATGTATGTATGTATGTATGCATGTATGTATGCATGTATGCATGCATGTATGCTGTATGCATGCATGTATGTATGTATGTATGTATGTATGTCATGTATGTATGTATGTATGCATGTAGTATGTTGTATGAGTATGTATGTATGTATGCATGTTGTATGTATGCATGATTGTATGTATGATGTATGTATGTATGTATGTATGTATGTATGTAGTATGTATGTATGTATGTGTATGTATGTATGTATGTATGTATGTATGTATGTATGTATGTATGTATGTATGTATGTATGTATGTATGTATGTATGTATGTATGTATGTATGTGATTATGTATGCATGCATGTATGCATGCAGTATGCATGCATGTATGCATGCATGCATGTGTATATGTATGCAGATATATTTGTATGTGAAGTCTGCGAACGCTGATATATATGTATATAGTTAACATGTACCTCTTTTTGTAAAATAAGAATTAAAAAGTGTTGAACAAAACGAAGGGCTTCAGCCATTCTTTCTCTAAGCCCATCACCCTCACCAGGCATTAGCCTTCACTGCCTGTGCTGCTTCAGCAACAGTGAGCAGTTTCTATCACACACACACACACACACACACACACACACACACACACACACACACACAACACACACACACACACACACACACACACACACACACACACACACACACACACCACCATAAACACAGACACAGACCAGCACAGACACAGACACAACACAGACACAGACACAACACACACAACACACACCACCAACACACACACACACACACGCACACACACATACACACCATCGGAAATGAAATTTGACTTTGACACACAGAACAGACAGACAGACACAGTACAGAACACAGACACACAGACACAACAGACACACAGACACAGACACACAGACACAGACAGACAGACAGACAGACAGACACACACACACACACCACACACACACACACACACACACACACACACACACAGACACACACACACACACACACACACACACACACTAACAAACACACACATTGTGACTGATGCCGTTGAATTAATTCTGCCTCTGAATGTCATGAAAGTGTCATTGTTAATCAGTAATTTAATTAAGATTTAGCACGCACGCACACACACGCACGCTCGTGCACGCAAAATTATACAGACACAGCGATACAAACACAGACAGATTACAGCTGGAAACAGACAACCAGATAAACAGACAGAAAGGTAAGTGAAGTCAAGTCAAGTCAATCAAATTCTTTTATTTCGAGGATAATGAATAAGCGCTCATGTGCTTTTTTTTTTTTTACATCCAATTCCCGCACTTTTCAGGGATAAGATCAAGATAAAAACCTGTAACTAAACAGCAGCAACAACAATAATAATAATACATCAAATACCAAACACTAGAGACAACGACCTATAGCAAACAACAGACAAGAAATAAGGACAGAAAAACTATAATGAAATAACAAAAATATACAAACTCAGAGAACTAAAATAAGAAATAAACAATTAGTGATGATTATGATTAAAAAAAAACACTAATAAGTACGCAGCAACGGAAAAGCATAACGAGTTTAGCAAGTGAAAACATCATTCCACCACCATCTATCAACAAAATAAGTAATATAAATAAAAACATTTTGGTAAAAGGAGGAAGAAATTTAACCAGTGTCTCTCCTAGGCCGGGGGGGGGGGGGGGGGGGGGGGGAGGAAATACAACAGCAAATAGCAATAGCAAATTACATAAAACGAATCCCAGATTTTGAAAAAAACACATTAAAAAAATAAATTGCATAATGATTTATACACACACACACACACGACGCACGCACGCATGCATGCACATACACACGCATACACACATACGTGTGCGCACGCGCAACACACGCGCGCGCGCACGATTTCAAAGCATGGACCACCCCAAGTTGACAGCGATCCCTACAGTCAAGGGAGATAAAGCGCTTACTTCACATCAGGAGTTATCTGTAGCAATCGGCACAGCAGCCACACAGGCTGCATCAGACCTTTCTCGCAGCAACAACCACACACACACACACACAACACACACACACACACACACACACACACACACCACCAACACACACACACACACACACACACACACACCACGCACGCACGCACCACAACACACACACACACACAGACACACAGACACAGACACAGCACACACAACAGACCACACACACACAGACATAGACAACCACACACACACACACACACACGCACACACACAACACGCACACACACACACACACACACAGCACACACACACACACACACCACAACACCACACACACACACACACACACACACACACACACACACACACACACACACAACACACACAGACACACACACACACACACACACACACACACACGTACACACTACACACTACACACGACACACACACACACACACACACACACACACACACACACTACACACACACACCACACACACACACACACCTCATACTTTTAAAAGCCCTGCCTTGCCCTTTACCAACCAACCATTCCACTTCAAACTGAAGCCGACAGCTCCAACAGATAGCTGGGGCCCATCTAAAGCGACGTTAGGAGATAGCCGTAGGGTCTTTAAAACTTGAAGCAGATGAACTTTGAAGAAGAAAAGTATTAAGACGTTTGTAAATTTATCAGTTTTTTTCTCTGCTCTTGGCAGGACATTAACTGCCTCCAGTGCCCGCACTGAAAGCTTGCAGCAACAAACCTGCCTGTCTGTCTGTCTAACCCTGGATGGATTTCTCTCTGTATTTATTTGACGTATATCCCGTTTTGTGTTGGGAGCTTTGATTGGTTTGACCTCTTGCTATGAAGGCAGCTGCCCTCCATCTTCAATATCATTTCACCTTTGAATAAACCCGCATCCTCCTCGTGTATTATAATATCCTACGGTTGCAGCTTTCATTTGCATACTGTGCAGTACACTGAAAGACGGACATTTTTCATGTGTGATCACTGATATAAAGCTTGTCATGTTAATTTGATATGCAGTTTTTCCAAGAGCTGTTGTTGTCATGTATGAAACATTTCAAACCAGTCTCTGTGCCAAACCAGGCGCTTGCCCCAACATGTATCCAGCATACGCTTGTCTTGAGGCATAACTCTTAGTGTCCAATATTTTCCTGTTTTCCTAAACCAGCAAATGCTACATGGGACAACACGGTCTTTAACCTGCATACTTGATTTTCCAACTGGGATTCAGACGTGCACACAGGGCCCTAGTAGCCCCTACACAGTTTCATTTGAAAAATGCATGGGCAGGGGTTCAGAACCTAATTCAACTCCGTGGGGAAGATCCCCTTAATTAACAGAGACTGTGGCTGGTAGATTCGAACCTGGGCCTCACATCACCTTCAGATCGCAAAGCTGATGTTCAAGCCACTGGGCCTCTATCGCCCCATAAGTTGATACATGTTTGTACATTTTCTGCCTGCCAAGTGGGGTGTTATCTCTCTGCAGCCCCGAAACATTCCCTTATTTTATTTATTTTTTTAATTTTATAACCCTTATCACTTGTCTACCGCCCTGGCTGTGAAGTTCTCGCAGTGCAGACACTTTCCTCCACGTGCACAGATAAGCAAGGTGGCTCTTCTTTAAAGTTGTTTTGGTCTGAGCATCCAATCCAAGACGTTAACGCTCTGATAGCAGACTGTGTACATCTTGCTGCCTTGATAGCAGTGAATTGGAGGCTGCTATGTTTATTCGGTGCTGAAGATGGCAGTTCTCCTTTCATTCACTGCAAAAGCAAAGTCTAATACAGGTTTTCACCGTGGAGACTGGGCTAGTTCCTAGTTTATTCTCTCTGGCCTCATGCTAATTGCACAGATGATACAGACCCAGAGAAACAACAGAAGAGCACACACAAACACAGACAGACTCACATATACACACACACGCGCGCGCGCGCATGCACGCACTCACATACACACCCACCCACCCATGCACGCATGCATGTATGCATGCACGCTCTCTTTCTCTCTCACACACACAAATACACACACGCATACGCACACATGCACACACGCACGCACACACACACACACACACAGACACGTGCGCGTGCGCGAGTTGAAACCTGTTCTGCCTTTCGAAAGAGTGGACTTTTGTGCCGGTGGGAACGGATGATAAAATTTTCAAAGCCGCATGCACATGGGGACTAGATGTGAGGAAAGCATGGCTACTTATTCCTTATCCTTGATATAAAAGAACGAAAAGGAAAAAATAACACACACATCTACACACACATCATGCAACACGCATTGGAAAGTATGCACACGCACATGCATACCTGCATGTACATTTCTCTCTCCTTTTAAACACACACACATGTAGGCTACACACGTGCAGAGATAAAAGTGAAAAAAACAGAGAGTCCATGTATCTGACATCCTTTGTTGTTGAAGCCGTGGACAGCCAGACACCTATGCAGGCATGATGCAATGACAGCATCCACACTCGGTTCCCTGTGTAGGTCTTTGCTGTCTTCTTTTTGTAGTTATTCATTCAAATCTTGTGATAAAATAGAAAATCATAAAATGCTGTTGTTGGTTTTGTTTTTTGTTGGGGAGAGGAAGAGGGCACAGGGGCAGGGGGGGGGGGGGGAGAAAGGGGGTTTGAGTCAGGAGGAAGCTTCTTTGCAATGATTCTTCTTTACTCAAAGGGCGCACAGTTTGCCGCATGCATGTCACACCTGCAGGAACAAAAGAGACAGAAAAACCTTGCAACAGACAGCCTGATTTAAATCCGTCTGTAGGCTGTTTTCCTTTGCTTTTGTTTTGTCTATCAGAGCACTGTCGCAGATACTCTCAAACTATGTATACTCAGATGGCTGGACAGTTTTCTGTTGCTGGAGCATCTTTTAAGGTAATTAAATTTTTTTGTTGTTGCTGAACATGAATACGTATTTTTCTTTTCTCAAACAAGTCAATGAAATTATTTATTTTAAAAACTTGTCTTTATGCGCCATACTACGAATTAAACAGTAGAATTTTTCTGCATGAAATATAAATACAAGCATAGGCATACGAAGAATGTAGGAAATGGATGCGCAAAGCTAGGCTGCAGATCAACAACATCACATTTTATTGATAGAAACAAAAGGTATGTACATAACGTGTTAAGACTATGCAGGTATCAGGGAAAATAAATTGAAACAAACATGGGACAGCAATTATCCATTTTTATCTTTCCTCTCTTTAAACACATTTTTAGCAGTAGAGAACTCATATTAATCCAGAGAGTGTGAATTAAATCAATTTTTTTGAGCGACGAAGAAATAAATATCATATGGGGAAAAAGTTACAGCAAGATGGACTTTGGGGACGTTATTCAATGCTTAAATAAAACATGTATGCTGTAGATACTAAACTGTACGAAGTGAAATACAAACAGATAGATAATGAGCTACTGTGTCGTTGACGTATGTTATGGATTTCAGTATTAGCTTTAATTTAATATTGAGATGCCTTGTTAGGTATAATATTTATTCGCAAGGATGCAGAATACAGTGAACGTGACACATGCAGGAAAGAGCGCAGCAGGTTAAAGGTAAAACGATCACTCTAGATCTAAATATAGTCACATGCTCGCAGCCCTGGGACGACAGTACCGAGTTGTCGATCTTGGCGTTGTAAATTTCCTCATTTTCTAGTGACGGATGTTATAAAATTTATGATTGGCTGACGCGCTTACGCTGCCCAATCACGTATGTTTTTGATTCCAGCAGTGGGTGTAACCTGTCGTCTGGTTATTTGCAGCAACCGTTAAAAGATTTACCTATTTCATTTTCAAGAAATGATTGCAACATTTAACGCAAAGAAGAAAGGTAATGTGCACATGAAAAGGATTTCAGAGGTAAAGGTTGTCGGTAAGGGTTTAGTTTAGTGGCAGGGTGTGGCCTAGGGAAAACTGCTCTTTCAGTGTTGACATTAATTTTCAGTTGGCAGTTTCACTAGAGTCCATGGAAAGTGTATGTTGGCACTTGGTTAGCCTACCCTGCTATTGAAGTGATCCCTTACCGATTGCTCGTTTTAAACCGTGCTTCAGATATTCGTCTCACTAAGCCTGACCTTTTTCAAAATGATGTCAAAAATTATATTTGTTTTTGTTGCTCCACTGCCCTTTTAATTATATAAACACACACACGCACACACCTTCCCTCTCCCTGTGTCCTGTGTGTATGTGTGTGTGCGCGCGCGCGCATGTGTGTGTATGTGTGTGTGTGTGTGTCGCGCGCGTGTGTGTTCCACTCGTGCACACATTTATTGAGTGCATCGTGTTTACTTGATATAGACAATGCATACTGACAATGGTGTAAAGTCAGCTAGCTATGCTGTTGCTGCTTCTGCCTTACACAACCTTGTCACTGATCATTAGGGGTACTGCCGCTGTTGCTGACTCCTGCACAGCTGCTGCTATGCCCTCAACCATGCCTGCAGCTAGATATCTAGCTACACTACTGATTCTGCTGACTGGTAGTTTTCTACCGCTGTGGTCACTCACACCACTATATTTGTGTCGAGCTGAAAAGATGAAAACCAAGCGCAGCTTTCTACTCTTTTGGGTTAGCATTAAAAAGTTACAAAATAATAGAATGTGAAAACGGATCGTATGTATGTGCGTATTCGTGCAAGTGCACTTGCAAGTAAATGACTCTTGATTGGCACTAATATTTCTTTAATTTCTTTTTTATTTCTCCCAAGCGCGAAGAATATTGGGCTTTCTAAATTTCACGCTTTTTTTTTTTTTATCAGACTGCTTTTCGGGCGTTTGAAAAAGCATGACTGTGGTGTAAAGACGTTCTCGTGCTCATTCATCTTTGTATCACATGTGTATTTGATATTTTATTTTGTCCAGTTTTTCTTACCTGACTGTGTTCTTTATTTGTTCAGTTGTTTGTTATATGTCTGTGTTGTTTCAGGTGTTGTAAATCAGCTTCTGAATTAAACGGACGGTCGATCACTGCCATGGCTCAGAATCCTTTCCCACATATTTCCTTTTCTCTGGTGGTTTTTTTTTATCATCTGGTGTCTCAGGTTTCGTCGTCATCGATCGACAATGGAGCAGTAAACCCTATAAATCGTGTCGTGTTAGGGGCATGCAGCACTCTCTCTCTCTCTCTCTCTCTCTCTGTCCTTCCCTCCTTAATGAGCCAGGAAAAAGACCCAGAATCCTTTGTGCCAAAGCCAATAACTCCTGCAAGCGTCTTTGAGATGCAGGGAGTTGAGAGGGCCCTCGTAAATCACCACGCGGCGAGCTGTGCAATCGGCACTTTCTCCTTTCTTCTGCTTCTTCTTTTCTTGTTTGAGTTTCTTTTGTTATTGGACAAAGGGAGGGAGAGTGGTGAGGATGGGGGCTACGTGAGAGAACAGGGTGGGATAAGGTGATGGGATGGGGTGGACTTGTGGGAGGGGGTGGGGGTGGGGGTAGTGTGGGAATTGTTTCAGAGCATGCAACAAGGGAGAGCAGAGCAGAAGTATACATGTCTCTGGACAGTCCTGGTTTACTGTCGACTTTTCTGCACTCTTCTGGTAAAAATAATACACCCGACAAACTTTCCTTTTATCGTGACTACCAAAATTTATAGGAGTTTTATTGAGCGATATTTTAGAAGACGGAATATGGTTTGGTTCAGGTTACTTACTGTCAGTGTTGTAAGTAGGTTTGCTCCGGTCAAGTTTGAGAGCCTTGTAAGGTGTACAGGGAATAAAGATAAGTTTAAAGTGAAAGTTTTTGATTATAGAAAATATGAATGTGCGATATAGAGTTGTCAAGTTAGGAAACCTTTAAGATTGGTTGACCAAACTAAGAAAGTTTAGACTGAATGAAATGTAAGGTCGATGAATTATGTTGACACACTTAGAAGTGTTGGGAATTGGCTTATTGTATACCAATAGTTTTTTTTTTCTGGTTTTTACATTCCTGTACTTCTCTTCCAGCCTGTCCAAACTGCAAACCATAATTATTTCTGTGCACTTGACTCCGGCACTCACTCTATTTCTCTTTTCTCTCTTTGCTTTCGGTACTGAATTTGTTATAGTCACCCTTAATCCTTTTGCCGTGTGGACAATGAGTGAATGTGCGCATGTGCATGTGTGCGTGCGTGTGCCCGTTTTGATGAATGCAAATACTTTGATGTGCCAACAAATGGGTGACATAGCAGATTAAGCGTCAGAAATGTGTAGAAAAACCCAAAGAGCAGACAGCTGAACATCACCTTTGTCAGAGGGAATAACGCTGAACGAGCGTTGACAGGTACTAAACACACAACAGGCATCAGAAGGTTAATTTCTTCTGCTTATTCCTGGTTGGCACTATGACGTAAAACTTTTAATCCAAACATATTCCAAACTATCGACACGTCACTCTATAACACTTTCGACAATGATCAAAAGGCTTAGGAATAAAATACATAAAACCTCTGATTTTAGCTGAAAACGCTTGGTTTTAGAAAGCTGTATGTTCCTATGTACGAAGTAAAGAACGGCTTGACGGCACATTTACCCATACTCCGTTACGCTTTCTTGTTTGTAGTGGGATCTGCTTTCACTTTCTCGTTTTGTTATTGGGTTTATTTTCAGAGTTCTTTTTGGCGGTTGTTTTCTGTTTTTGTTTTGATTGCTGTGAAGTTTGCATCCTTGGCGTTCTCGTCTGGTTGGAGAGGAAATGGTAGAAGGCTGACAGGTGTGGGTTGTGTGTGAGTTGGGTTAGATCACTGTGCTGCCTGGTTGCTGTAACACGACCACCCTACTCTGTTTCCGTCTCTGTCTCTCTTTCCGTAACTGTTTGTTTTTCTCTGTTCTTTGGGTCCGTCTGTTTCTATGTGTCTTACTCTCTCGCACAGACACAGGCGTGCGTGCACGCGCACACACACACGCTCACACACGCACATGCACAACGCACACGTACACACACACGCACACACGCACGCACACACACACAAACACACACAAAGTACACAGACACACACACACACACACACACAGACACACACACACACACACACACACCACACACACACACACACCACACACACACACACACACCACACACACACACACAAAGTACACAGACACACACACACACAAGTAAAAATCCTCAAACAATACCATACACACAGGGAAGGAAGCTGGTTCACCTCATTTGCTGTCTTTTACAGCTTCCACCTTCAGAGGCAGCCGGCTGTTGGAGGCTGTTGAGGGCAGCTAAGGAGGTCAGAGGTCAGCGCCATCAATAGCCCCAGCCACTAACCCAGCTTATTGCTGACACACACAGACCTGCAGTTGTCAATGTGGCCACCGCTGAAAT
>CM060322.1:59163129-59168129 GCA_030674155.1 Stramonita haemastoma
GTTAGTGCACGCAAAAGAACCTCCAGCAACGAGAGCGTTGTCCTGGGCAAAATTCTGAAGACAGAAGCTACTCTTATAGAGAAACAAAGACACGAGCACACACGAAAACTGTTTTTTAAAACCATGGGTAGTACCGACTCATTGTGGCGACGCACAGGTCTTGTGGAAATCAGGACGAATTTCATGAGATAATCTGGTGTGACTGAAAGTGATAGAGATCAGAATAGAATAGAATAGTATAGAGTAGAATACAATTTAGCGCAATGCAATATAATACAACGCAACACAATACAATGCATTACAGCACAATACAATACACCACAGTACAAGACAACACAACACAATACAACACAACACAACACAATACATAACATTACAGCACAACACAACACAATACAACACAACACAACACAATACATAACATTACAGCACAACACAACACAACATAATACAACACAGTACAAAACAGTACAGTGCAATGCAGGAGTGTGTCCCTGGCCTCGTCGATAGCTTTACCTTAGGAATGTGTCGCCAGGTGTTCAATGGTCTGTTCCTTCTTCCCTGTTCTTGTGGGCTTCATTTTGAAGAGTCATGCTGCAGGGGATGGGATAGCTCAGTGGTCACAGCACTCGCTATCCACAAGGTTAAGTATTATTGAGCGTGGTCTGGTTACCAAGTGGATGCGTGACCGTTTGCCCGCCTTGGCTTCAGTACAGTCCCCCGTTCACCCAGCTGTCAATGGGTACCTGCCCTCTTTAGCAGCGAGGGAGAGGAGATGGGCGCCACTCTCAAAACGCTGGCCCCTTGAGGAGGTCTCTGATGCCTTGCTCCCCAACAACCGTATAGGTTCAGGGAAGACTTGGACCCTTTACAGCTATGCTGGGAGAGGGTATTTCTCTGTATATCCTCTTCTGTCAAAACGAAAAAAAAGCTCTTAACAAACAAAATTTGGAGAGAAAGGCCCGCAGGGGAGATTATGTTCAGGCCGTCCTTGTGTTGGTGAAATGCTAGTGGTAGTACATTCATAGTGAAAGATAACATAACTTAGCTTAACATAACTGTTTGCCTGTCTGTCTGTTGGTCTGTCCATCTGTCTGTCTGCGAGTCGTGCGCGCAAGCGCAAGGGCTCATAGTGTGTGTGTGTGTGTGTGTGTGTGTGTGTGTGTGTGTGTGTGTGTGTGTGTGTGGTGGTGTGTGTTGTGTGGTGCTGCGTGTGTGTGTGAAGGTGATTACAATACTAGCTTTGTTGCATATGCCATATGCACGAAACGCATGCGCGCTCATGGTGTGTGTTAGGTGTTTGACTGATGAGTGCGAGTATGTATAGAATAATACTGAAACGAGAACCATCTGAGAAGGTGAACAAGACACATTGAATTAACAATGTATCCTGAACTCCTTGATCATGATTATCTATCATAGTAATCATAACACAGTCTGAAAAATCAGTGACACTGTTTTAAGTGAGCGGCATTTAGCGTTGATAAAGAAAGTTATGTCTACTGTCGGATTTATGATTACTTCTATGGTGATTCCTGTCTTTTACTATACACTGTTGTTTTGCCTGCTGTGTAACCCTTGTGTTTGTCTCCTTAACTCACACACACATCACACCATCACACTCACGTACATCACAGATCAAACATGTACCACACATCCACGCACACTCATGCACACACGTCACACGTTCCACACACACACACACACACACACACACACAACACACACACACACACACACACACACACACACACACACACACACACACACACACTTTGTCTTTCTCCGGTCCTTTCTTTCTGCTTTCTGGCAATAAAAGCCAGTACCCCATTCTACGCTTTTTTCCCCTCTCTGACTTCTGTCTGTATGCTGTGTTCCGTTTTACCGTCATTATCAGCGGCAGTGCACTGCGGAAGGATGGCCCTCAATATCTGTAGTGAGAGAAAGGTGATCAGTCACTACAGGGTTAGCGAGGACACTGAAACAAGAAACTTCACATTTAAAATAAAGGCCTGTCTTTTTTGGAATAAGCACTAGATATCCACGAGCGACGCACCACACACACACACACACACACACACACACACACACACTGCAGCCGCCCACACACCAAAACACACACACTATTACAAACGAAAGAGAATAGGAACAACCAGATACAGTAAAACAAGAACAGCAGACAGAGCATTAAAACATTACGAGACATGCAAGCAAACTTAACTACAAAAGGGCGAAGCACACACACACACACACACACACACACACACACACACACACACACACATTGATTAAAATCGAAAGAGAATAGTGAATAACCGGTGTTACAGACACGTAATAAAATATTTCAACGAAAGCAGGATCTATACTAGGATTGCTTCAAAATGCCTTATTGTTACAATTCTTTTCTGTAAAGCAAATCTTTAGACTGACAAAAAGTGTTCCGACAGCTTGACAATTTTTTGTTTTTCTTTTTTTCTCATCTATTGTCACATTTTTGTACACCTCTAAAGTCATTTTAAACAAGAGTTTCAATGTTTCAACATTATGTGCCTTGTTTCAATATCTCCTCTGTTTTTAAAACAGAACCCTCGGGAGAACACTGGAACTAGGAGTTAAAGCAAGCAGCCTGAGCAGACTTCAGTGCTGAATGGAGGGGCAGCGGACAGGAAGCCAGTCCTGAACTTCAGGCCCTGGACACAGCCAGCAGGCAGGGACCAGCCTACAAGGTCAGTGCCATAGTTAACTGACCGCTTTGTTCTCTGTGTTGTTGGTATTCTACTTTCTGTGCATTGTCATAGCAGCATGTTCTCTGTCACTGTCCAGCTTCTCTTTTAGGAAACACCACGCACCTTGTACTGAGATACGAATTGGACACATTTTCTTTTTGTTGCAGATATTTTGTTAACATTTGTTTATCCATGAATTTTCGCTTGCCTACAGACTATAGACCCGGGACAGTGCTCCTATTTACAATATCTCATGCGCACTGTGTCTGGATGTGAAAAAAGCACATTCGTGCTTATTCCATTATCCTCAAATAACCCCCCCCCCCACCAGAATACATAAATCTCTCAGTGATTCCTCTCACCTGTAAAGCAAAGGGGTTTAAACCGTCACCAGGTCTGGAATCTTCAGAACGCTATGAAAGATACGCCATTATCATAACAACCCCCCCCCCCCCCAAACACTTGAAGTCTACCACCAAATGGGGACGAAAATCATGAACAGCCAATAACGACCACCCCCACCGCCAACCCCCATACCATATAGCATCCTTGCTAAAAAGCTGTCGTCAATTAAGCTTTTTTAACCGCAGTGTTAATGTTTTAGATGATGGTCATTAGCTTCTGCTTCACAGCTTCTTCTTCCGTGTCTCTCGTTTCTTACTTTTGTTGTCTTGCATGCCATGTTCTTTGTTATTTCTGGTGCTATCTCTTGTACTATGCCACAGTTATCTCTGGTGCTGTCTTTTGTGCTATGCCAGTTGCTATCTCTGACGTTATCTTTTGTGCCATGTCCTTTGCTACAATAATCTCTGACGTTATATTTTGTGCCATGTCCTTTGCTATATCTCTGACGTTATCTTTTGTGCTGTATCCTTTGCTTTCTCTGATGTTATTTATGTGCCATGTCCATTGCTCTCTGACGTTATCTTATGTGTCATGTCCTTTGCTATGTCTCTGTCGTTATCTTTTGTACCGTGTCCTTTGCTATCTCTAATGTTATCTCATGTGTCATGTCCTTTGCTATATCTCTGTCGTTATCTTTTGTACCGTGTCCTTTGCTATCTCTGATGTTATCTTATGTGACATGTTTTTGCTTATCTCTGATGTTTATTTTATGTGCCATGTCCTTTGCTATCTCTCTGACGTTATCTTTCTGTACCATGTCCTTTGCTATTGTTATCTATGATGTTATATTTTGTGTCATGTCTTTTGCTCTCTCTCTCTGAAAATTATCTTTTGTATCATGCCCTTTGGTATAGTTATCTATGATGTTATCTTTTGTGTCGTATCCTTTGCTGTCTCTGAAGTTTATCTTTTTTGCCATGTCTATTGCTATAATTATCTCTGACGTTATCTTTTGTGCTGTCATTTGCTATATTATGTCTCTGATGTCTTTTGGATTTGCACTTTGGCTGTTCCCGACACTTTCTCGTGCACTGTTTACGGATGGTTCTCATTTTCTAATGCCTCTGCTTTTTTTGGTGGAGGTTTATCGATCTCTTAGAGACTGTTGGCTCCTGTACCTCTCCCCCCCCCTGCACCCCAATCCTTCTCCCTGTTCCCGCTGTACTGACAGTGATGAGTTTAGCTTTGCATTGGTGGGATCAAGGCGATCGATTGTTGTCTGAAGCTTTGCTTTGTTTTGAAGAGCATCGGATAGTATCACTTTCCACTCCAGTTCAGACATGGATCTTTCTAAGTTTAGCTAACGTCTCAGGTTGCTTTGGGCATCGTTAATACTGTTTTTCCTTTCTATCTGTTTATCTGTCTATGCCTGCCAGACTTTCTTTGTCTCTTTCTTTCCCTCCGCGTGCGTGTGAGAGTGATTGATTGATTGATTGATTGATTGATTGATTGATTGATTGAGTGAGTGAGTGAGTGAGTGAGTGAGTGAGTGGTGTGTGTGTGTGTGTGTGTGTGTGTGTGTGTGTGTGTGTGTGTGTGTGTGTGTGTGTGTGTGTTCAACAACATAATTATTCATAACATATTCAGACTATGTCACTTTGTCAGTCTTCCCTGTCTCTTTCTTTCCAACCACTGTCATTGTCACTGTATCGCTAATTTGTTCTGGTTTGGTTTGAATTTTGTGCTCCTAGGCTAGATCCTTACATTTCACCAGTGGTGAGGTTCTTGCTTAGGCAACCTTTTCCCTCCACCACTATGGTAACTGCATTCTGACTTCAGAGATACAGTTGGGAATTGACATACACGGGCCCGCTAACACAGGGTTCCCACTGGTTTTGTGTCCCTTTTGAAAGTTTTGACATCCATTCT
>CM060322.1:59183129-59188129 GCA_030674155.1 Stramonita haemastoma
CACACGTCATGAAAGGCACCGTGGAGTGTGCAGTTGTTTCCCTTCTTCTTCCGTTGATTTGCTTCCCTTCTTTCCTTGAGGAGCTAAAATCATCAGGGAGATGGTTATTTCGCTGCTATCGCGGATATTTTCTTTTTCTTTTTTTATTAGGGAGAGGAGGGGGGGGGGTATTTGGAGTGGAGCTGAGGGGCTTTTACAGCACAAAAGGTCCCAGGGTTTGGGCCCTACAGCTCTGACGTGTACAAGAGTCGAGTGTTGGAGTGTTTTTGACAGGAGAAACACCGTGGAGGTTTTTTTCTTGTATTTGTAGTCTGATTACTGTGTGCAGTTGGCTGTGATCTGGCCTTCCTCTGGAAGCAAGTGACCCAGTGTATAATTCTGTTTGGCTGTCTTTGGTTTTTGTACAGCCTGCTTGCCTTTTCTTTTTATCTACTGTTATCTTTATTCATTTATTATGTTTTCTTTTTGAAAGAATGGCGATCACCGGTGAAGATAGCAATGTGTTTATTGGAGGGGAGCTGATATCAACACTGTCAGTGATATTCCAGTGTGTATTGGGGTATAAGTTTTAGCGATTATGTCTGATTAAGTCCGGTGTCTTCTCAGAATTTTTTTTAAAAGATAAAGACTGTTGTTTTTCACAACGGAAAATAATCTTTTGATAAAATTCTTAAAGAATAAGATTTTAAGAATGATGGATTTTTCAACAACTGGATTATTCCATCTAAAAGTGTTACTATAACCGATATGTCTGTGTTATTCAGCAGGGTCTTTTTAGTTTCAGAGAAAAAAATGTTATTGATTCTGCATCAATTTAGTAACAGCAGTAGTGCAGTTTACCCAGTGTGTGGATATCTGGAAACATTCTGGTGACTGAGCCGTATTCGGCCAAAAGGAAATGACCTTTTTGGAAGGGTCAGAGACTGACGAAAATGGTATTAACCATACGTCTTAGGGCACTTGCCTCATCAAATGCAAGAACGCCCTTAACAACCCCTCCCACCCCCCCCCTGAAAAAATGTTTCAAAGGAAGTTTTGCCCCAATCCCATCCATCGAACAATAGTTATCGGTTACGTTTACAAGAAAGCCCCAAGTTATGTAGACTGAGACTTTTTTCATTTGATCGACTGTCTTGTGTATTGAGGAAAGAGGATTGACTGGATGTATCTTGACGTAGCACAGAGGTCAGACACAGTCAGTATAAATAACCCAACCCCCCAAACCTCAGCAACAGCAAAAGCAGACAGGAAAGGCCATGATAGTGCAATTTAACAGGTAACGCAAATTGGAAAAAATGGATTAAAAATAATGAAAGCATGAAATAAATTATTCTACATTTTTTCATAAAAAGTGTAAAAAATAAGTAAAGTGCGCCGCCCGGGAATCGAACCCGGGTCGCAAGAATGGGAATCTTGCATGATACCATTACACCAGCGGCGCTTCTTGGCCTGAGTGGTGTGTTTTACATTATTACTTTACCGACGATTCGTTTAGCCAAAGTCATGTGAGCAGTGTTGGTTGTTTTTGACACAGAAAGTCTTTCATTTCATAAATTGCAGTAGTATCAATAGTTAGTTTTAAAGACAGATAACCGATTCACATGCATTGTAGCAGGAGACATGACGAGATCTTTCATATTTTGCTCTTCTCGAAAATGAGAAAGAACACCTAATAAAACATGCAAACACGTAAAACCTTAACAACTGAGTTCTTAAAACTATTGTTCTCATTGTTTTAGAATGTTAAACCGCAATGAAATATAAATCAAACGATAAAAATTGCTGGCAATATTGTGGACTTGTCTCAAGATTTTATCTTTTATGCTGTTTTTAAAATATTGTTTTAAGAAACGTTGAATTGACTCTGGATGAAGTCAGCGTCAGTCGTCTTACTAACATTTTGTATCTCAGAAATCTTGCACAGTGTTAAAACCTGTTCTGCCTTTCAGAAGAGTAGGCAGTTTTGTGCCGGCCGGAACGTATGACACATTTACAAAACCGCATGCACTCGGATATTGTGACAAAACCCGTTGACGCAGTTTGTCACAATTCTTCAGCACCTCACACGTTGTAATGTTAAAACTATTTAGTATCAAAACATGTTGTGATTGTGGTGACAGTAAATACATTGCTTGGCGCAAGAAGACAAATAGAACGTTGCATGCTCTGCTGTTACTTCCTTCAGGGCTTGATTTCAGTAATCCCAATTGGGACATGCATGTTGATAAGCTTTGTCAGAAGTCTTCACTGTCTCACGTTTTGCAATGGAAAAGCTACTTAGAATGAAAAGAAGTGCATCAGGCAGATCCCTAAGAAAAAGGATTAAAAAAACAACAACTTTGCATACTCTGGTCTAACTTTCTTGAGGTCCAGATTAGGCCCCTAGAGCGTTGATACACTTTGTCACAACTCTTCAGTTCATGTCTCACAGTTTGCAGTGAAAGAGCTACATAATATTAAAAAATATGCCGATTGCAATGGCAGTAGATAGGTTTCTCTGTGGAAAAGAAGAAGAAACTTGGAATGCTCTGCTTTTATTTCATTCAGCTGTTTGACTTCAGGTCCAGATGGTGACAAAACACAAACACACGTTGCTGGAATGGGGTTGCTGGGGATAGAAGGAAGAAGGGGATGGAAAAGGAGAAGTATCCAGTTTCCAGCCAGATTCGAACCCAATATCTCACATTGTCGAGGGCATCCTGGCTTTGGAGACCAGCTGGCCCCCTTTCCGAATGTTTGTTTTGCTGACAAGGCAGATCGTTTCGTTCATAAGCTGTTTAGCTCCTCTATCGATCATGGCTGTTTTTGTGTGTGTGAACATTATCGATGGAGGGAGGGATTGAACAAGCAGGTCCCGTCACCCCCCCCCCCCACGACCCTGTGTTTTTCCTCCATCACACAGATAACCGGATCAGGGAGCAAAATCATTATTGTTATTCTTTTCTGGGGGAAAGGAAATGTCTCTCCAGAATGTGCAGTTCAGTGCACGGTGAAATGAGATTGTTAAGAACTCATTTGTGCATGTCAGTTAAGGCTATAAGAACAGCAGCAGAGAGAGAGGGTGAAGGAGAAGAGTGCGAAGGATGCGAAGAAGAATGCGAAGAAGAGAATGCGAAGAAGAATGTGAAGAAGAAGAAGAAGAAGAAGAAGAAGATGAAGAAGAAGAAGAACAAGAACAAGAACAAGAAGAAACAAGAAGAATGCAAAGAAGGAGGAGGAGGAGAGAAGAATAGGAGGAGGAGGAGGAGAGGGAAGAAGAGGAGAAGACGAAAAGAAGAAGAAGAAGAAAGAAGAAGAAGAAGAAGAAGAAGAAGAAGAAGAAGGAAGAAGAAGAAGGAGAGAGAGAGAGAGAGAGAGAGAGAGAGAGAGAGAGAGAGAGAGAGAGAGAGAGAGAGAGAGAGAGAGAGAGAAGGCAAGGCAAAATTCTTTTATTCGAGGATAATAGATAAGCACTCATGTGCTTTTTTACATCCAGAGAGAGAGAGAGAGAGAGAGAGAGAGAGAGAGAGAGAGAGAGAGAGAGAGAGAGAGAGAGAGAACATTTAGAAGAAAAATGGACTTGCAGAAAATGTAATGAGATAGAAGATGAATGATTATAGGAAGATAGGATGGATCCCTCTGTCTCTCTCTCTCTCTGTGTCTCTCTTCGTCTCTCTGTCTCCCTCTGTCTCTCTGTTATTTCATTTTTTCTTTATTTTGTTCTATATTTCGAGGATAATGGAATAAGCACTCATAAGCTTTTTTAAAAATTTTTTTTTTAACATTTAGTCCCTGCGTGTATGCGGTTTTGGAAATTTTTGTCATTCTTTCCCACCGGATTACAATGGCCTACTCTTCCAAAGGTGGAACAGGTTTTAACATGTGCGCAAGATGTTCTGCGTGCGTTCGCACACGGGGCCTCGGTTTTTAGTCTCATCCGAAGGACTTTTAGGGGTAGTGGAGTCGGCACTGACGTTAACTCCATGGGGAAAATCCCTGTCAAAGGGCTTCAAACCCGGGTGAACAGATTATGAGGCAATCTGCAATGTTCTAACCACCAGGCTACCCTGTCCTCCTGTGTGTGTGTGTGTGTGGTGCGTGCGTGCGTGCGTTCGTGCGTGCGTGCGTGTGTGTGTGTGGCGTGTGTGTTGGGAAGGGGGGGGGGGCGGTAGAAGTCCATTTATGATCTCATCTCTGCAGAAACAGTCGATCATCAGTGTGTTAATCTGTGCCTTGATATTCCTGCTTCTGATGTTCTCCCTGAGATTGTGAAGCAATGATATCCTCTTGCTTTCTTCTTCTTGTTCTTCTTGTCTTCTTCTTGTTTTCTTTTCTTCTGTTCTTGTTCTTGTTCTTGTTTTCTTCTGTTCTTGTTCTTTCTCTGTTCTTCTTCTTCTTGTTCTTCTTCTTCTTCTTCTTCTTCTCTTCTTCTTCTTTCTTCTTCTTCTTCTTCTCTTCTTCTTTCTGTTCTTTACCACTTCTTACTGTCTGTGCCTCTTATTGTTCTCTCAGTTCGTCCACTTTTCATTCATCTTTTCTCTGCGATAAACTGTTGCCTATGATTGACTAGCATACTAGTACTTAAACAACGTCATAAAATTAGAAGAGAGGATTTTTATTTAATTAAAAAACGATAGTGGGTATTGTCAAAGCTAGACCGAGCAGGGAATATGAATCTTTGTGATTGACAGTGGAGCTCAATCAGAATTTTTTCAGGAACAAGGCTGAATTTATCTGGTTTATGTTACCACGAACGCGATACTCGTATTTCAAAAAATAGGAAGTTTTTGAATATGTAAGGACAAGTCACAATTACACTTTTGAGATAACTGTGTGCATCCTTGAATGGGGTACAGGCCCGCGCAAGAAAGTCGTTTTTCGGAACTGTTTTCGTTTTCATATTGTTAATCACAACGGACATCATCTTGCTTGAGCTGACATAAATCTTGGGATTGTATTGGACTGATGATGCATTTCTTAACCTTGAAGAGGTTAACAAAGACTTCGTCTAGTCTGGGAGT
>CM060322.1:59193129-59253129 GCA_030674155.1 Stramonita haemastoma
CTTCTTTTCTCTATCTCTAATAATAACAACTTACCTCTGCATATTCACTGTTTATGTCAAATATTTGTTGATGATACATCAATTCAGTGGTCCAAACCAGCTTGTGAGTGGTATGCAGGCAGATATTGATAAACTTATTAATAGACAGAACTCAATCATATGTCTCTTATTTCAAACAAAACAAAGTGTATATTTATAACCACTAGGCAAAAAAGACAGAAATTGCATCCTCCAATGGCGCCACCACAAAACGAGTTCATCACAAAATGACAAACAAATAGCATTAAAACCTCAAAACATTTTAAAAACTATATCAATTTCTTTAAAATACACAATGTACACATGTGAATGACAACAAATAAATTTCCAAGAAATACCTGCACATCTTATAAATTTTGAGAGACAGGAGAACTTTTCGAGATTTACATTTCATCAGCCTTTAAAATTTATAACTGGACAAGGGTTGAAGAAAATGCTGAGGATTAAAATCTTGTTATGATTTATAAAGTGGGGACAATCCATCATAAAAAATTCATCCCCTAAAACAGATATATTGTATTTTGAACATATTCTTTATTCCTGTGGTATGTTATGGAAATGTCCATCCTTACTTGGAAGCTTGTGACAACTACAACAATTAAAAAAAAAAAGCGTAAACATGTATATATATATATCTGGTAGACAAGTTATATATTTTTCCTTACCAAAATCGATCTTCAAAATTCTATAATAAAGGCGTCTTCTATTATCTCATGGTTCACTTCTCCATTCATTCACAAAATTTTCTATTAAGAAGGCTTTGATATGTGCAATTTTAACTTTGATATATAAACTTTTAAATGCTTGAAGAAAATTAATACTTAAGCGTAACTGTCTCTCCCACAAAGTCAAATCCGCTTTGTACTGAGACATTTTTTTTTATCTTATTTAGCCATGCTAATTGAATCCAGTATTTGTCAAGTAAATCTGTTATCATCTGGTAAACACTCAGTTTTTTTTATACTGGAAGTGGAGCAGCTGCATCCAGAAAGCACCATTCCTACAGAGACCAAACTGGACAAGGGATATCTGCCAGTTTCTCCCTGTACTAACCCTCTTAGTCTGAACCCAGATTTCTGGGGATTGAATAATTGCCCCCTCTGAATCTGGATTTGCTGGGCTTTACACACAGTAGATTTCCACCACACTGTGATCATTACTTATTTCGACCACATGTCAAAGCTCTATCCGGTCGAGGAAATTTTCTTCCTGGAGTTAACATCAGTGCTGACTCCACTCTCCCCAAAAGTCCTTCGGATGAGACTTTAAACCGAGGCCCCGTGTGCGAACGCACGCAGAACATCTTGCGCACACGTTAAATCCTGTTCCGCTTTTCGTAAGAGTAGGCCATCGTGTGCCGGTGGGAACAGATGACAATATTTACAAAACTGCATACACACGGGGACCGGATAAAAAAAGCACATGATTGCTTATTCTGTTATCCTCGATATAAAAGAATGAATAAATAAATGAATAAATAAATAAATAAATCTATCAGGTTAGAAGTAGAAGCCCTGCTGAGAATCTGGAAGTAATTGTAGCTGCTGGTATGTACTCAGAAGGAGGAAAAGGCCAGCCAGCATGTGTGCCTGACCTGATTTTGTGATGGAATGCAAAATCTAGGGGCAGTTTGTGTTCAGAGAATCTGAATGCAAGAGGGTTAAAGGAAAACTATATTTTAAAACCTTTAACTGAAACTTATGAAATTATTGCTATATTTTCATATCCCCAAATTTCACATCCATACAACAAAACAGGTACAACAATTTTATGGAATAAATCAAGTGCCACATGAGTCTGTAGTTCTATTTGCTGTGCAGTCCTTATTAAGCTAAACATGACTTTAGCAGCTTTATCATAAGCATTTTTCATGCATTACAGTTTCATATGCCCATAATTTCACATCAATACAATAAACCGCATACATCGATTTTATGTGTACATAGTTCTTTTTGCCATGCAGTCCTTATCAATTAAACATGTCTTAATTCTCCATTTATTAACCCTCTTAGTCTGGAACTGAGGATCTGCAGGACTGAACAATTGCCCCCTCTGAATCTGGATTTGCTACCACTGCTACTGAAGTTGATTCCTGAATATTTAAAACTAGAACTTAAAGCGTTTTTCTGCTATTTTACATAATTAGGCTTATTAGAGATCTATTGTTGCCGAATATCATGATTTTGGTTTTGACTAGATTCACAACAAGTTTCTAATGAAGACAGTAAATATGCAAAATGTCTAAAGCATCTTGTAACCCATCTTTGTAGTTGAGAATAAAATGGTATCATTGGCATAAAGTAAAAGTTTAACATAACTGGTTAACAATTTGCCATGAGATGAAAGTTGAATATGCAGTGTTAAGCAATTTGTGATAAATATTGTTCCAAATCATTCAGAAAGTGTGTGTGTGCTACTTGATATCAATATTACTTCCCCTTCACAGGCTACATATCCTTTTAAAGAGTTGCATCCCTTTAAATTGTTTGCAGTTGCTTTGTAGTCCAGATGAAAGGTCTTATCTGATGCAAATGAAGCAGTAGTTTTGATATGAAATTGTAGACTTACTGTTGACCTGTGTGAAAGAAGTACAAGGCGAAAGCAAATGATTGTAGACGTAGATGTTTTTCAATTTGTGAACATATAGTAAGACACCTGTGGAATTTGAACTTGTTGGTTTAATGATAAGTTGTAAAAAGGTGAAGGCTAAAATTTAAGCTGTGAGTTAGGAATTGCAGATCTGTGGGGGGATCTGCCCCTAACTTCTAATGCTCCAAGGTTTGGAGTGATGTGTTGTCTATCTTCCCATGTCTGTGCTAGGGAGAAGCATAGGGGAGAGAGAAGGGAGCGGGATGGAGGGGGAAGGGGGAGTGGGGGATGGTGGGGGGGAGTGGGAGGGAGGTGGTGGGAGGGGAGGGTAGATGGGGGTGAGGAGGGAGGGGATGGGGGGATGGGTGGGAGGAGAGGGGGCTAGGGGAGTGAGGATGGAGGGGGAGAAGGGGAGGAGGGGGAGTAGTAGTTGGGAAAAGGGCAGTAGGCCTAGTTTTGGATTGCCTGAAAATTGTACTTGGTTGAACGCTTGGGTCACTTAGGAGGTGGGTAAGCAAATAAGTTATAAAGACACCAGCATGTAGTCTAATAATAATAATAATAATAATAATAATAACACATGGAACTTATATAGCGCTATATCTTGTAAAAACAAATTAAAGTGCTTGCATTCGACCTATACATCACACAAGCAATCAATAACAATCTATGGTCCTAGTAAATTCGAACGTACTCACACACGCAAGCGCACACACACACACACACATACACACACCCACCCACCCACCCACCCACACACACGCACACACACAAACGCGCGCGCGCGTCCACACACTCACACACACACACACACACACACACACACACACACACACACACACACACACACACACACACACACACACACACACACAAAGGCTACACACTTTGGCAGGTAGATGTCGAAGGCGGGGACAGACAAGAGACGGAAACAGAAGGAGAAAATCTTAGGTTTGAAATAAGTGTGTCTTGAGGTTGGATTTAAAATGTATGTATCAAACATCATGCTCTTTGCATCATATGAATGCATTTTTGAGTGTTTAAGATTATTACACTCATAATGATTAGCACAATGTTCAAATTTTGCTACCCACAGTGATGTTATCTGTAAACTTTTCTCAAATTTGCAAAACCGGAAGTGCAATTACATTAGTTTTGCCCCAATAAAAGGGAATTGGGTCGTCAGAGTATAAAAGTTTTAGTTAAGAAAATGTAATTTATACAAGCATGCTTCAATTAAGTGTACAAATTCCTGACTGGACAGCAAGAACAGCTTGCAAAACAGCACAAATGGGAAATACCGTTTCAGCTCAACTGCACAGCACCTGCTCTTTTCAAACACGAATTAAATCTTATCCACCCATTAAATTTTATTAAAACCAATTGGGATGGTCAAATACACCCACCAAAACATAAAACAAGTCACAAAATTTTGAAGCAATTACTTTTTGCCACAGCCCTTTTATGGCAAAATGTTCCTGGACTATATGAGTAATGCCATGATGCCAGTCATAGCTTGTACTGAAAATTGAGTCCCATCTTGAGCCAGGTGTATCTCTTTAAACCAATTGGGAAACGGCTTTTTGGGTTTTAAAGATCAGAAAATAATTTACTTAAAAAGACCACAAAGGATAGAAATAGGAGTGCGTGTTTCTTTTTCTTCTTTTTTCGATTGTTTGTTTGTTCCGTCATTTTCATTTCTTCCGGGGGGTCAAAATAGAAAGGGGCATTTTTGAAGTACCCAACAAGGACACCCAGTCTCGCCGACAGGGAAAGAAAGTCCAATGAATGGCTGAGCAGGGTGAAGGGAGCGGTGTTTTAATGGCCCCCTTACCATTCCGAGGGACGGCTCAGCTCAGCTCGGCTGTGGCCGGTATGGTAGGGATCGATGTTGGCTGTAGCTGTATGGGGGAGCTAGCTGTGGATCCCTGCCTGGGCCTGACCCCCTCACTCACAGGCTCTGCAGACACAGAGAGTCTGGACTGTAGGGGGGGGGGAGGAAGATGTGATGTGGCTACTGTTAGGATGTGGTGATAGACGTTTCTGCAGTATACCTCGTGTCGTGTGTGTACTTAGAATTATGATAAAGGACGCACTGCTCCATGCATGCAATAAATTAGTATTGTTAACTAATAACAATGATGATGATAATAATGATACACAGAACAATGTCAACAGTAGTAGTAATAATATCAATAGTAGTAATAGTAGCGGCAGCAGCAGTAGCAGCAGCAGCTGCAGCAGCAGCTAGTAATAGTAGCACAGCAGCAGCAGTAGTTGTAGTAGTAGTAAGTAGAGAGTAGCAGTAGGAGTAGTAGTAGAGTAGTAGTAGTAGTAGTAGTATATAGGTAGGTAGAGTAGAGGAGAGTAGTGAGAGAGTAGAAGTGTTGTTGTACAGTTGTGTAGTAGTAAATTTAATTATATAGGAGGATGGAAATCTTAAGGAGGCTAGGACAGGAGCAGTAATATCTACAGTAGTATTGAGTACATAATTACTTCATATACATTGTAGTAGTATTTTTATTAGAGATAGGAGGAGGAGGAGGAGTAGAAGTAGTAGAAGTAGTAGTAGTAGTAGTAGTAGTAGTAGTAGTAGTAGTAGTAGTAGTAGTAGTAGTAGTAGAAACTAGTAGTAGTAGTAGTAGTTGTTGTTGTTGTTGTTACAGCTGTCGTTGTAGCTGCATCACATGTCCCCGAAAGTTAATTTATATCCAGAACATCAATGGAATGGAAATCTTAAAGGAGACCTAGGCACAGGACGCCCACTGTAATCCTATCTAACATGTTGCTATATTTTGGGAGTTACATAATCATACTTCATTATACATTTTGCCTCCAGTACTTTTTCATTCCAGATAAGAAAGAAATGTTAAGTGTTAAGAAAATAGACAATAAACAATCGATGCTGTTCATTTTATCGGGGTTGAGCAGACTAAAAGTCAATGGAGCGACAAGAACATCACCTACAGCTCCAAGATCACACTGATGCGCTCCCTGGTCATTCCATAACTTGTTTGCGCGTGAAACGTGAACCATGTAGCTGATAAAAAGGATGCAGGCAATGGAGATGAGATGTTTCCACAAACATCGTGGTATCTCGTAAAGAGATCGCATAGCCAACGAGGAGGTGAAAGCCAGAATTGAAAACGCTTTGGCCATATGAAGACCTTCCGACTTCATGGAATAACGTAAAACTGAAGTAGTACTGGCACGTTACACGAACATTTGGACAGACCAAAACTGTCCTACGAGGAATAAGGAATAGAAGGAGTTAAAAAGATGGAGAAAACGATGGGAAGCCAACATCAGAGAGAGGACTGGCCTCGAGTTGAATGAACAACATTCTGCGAAAAGCTGAGGACCGTGAGAAATGGAGGAAGCTGGTTGTAAAATCTTCAGAGGTGCCCAACAGTCTAAAAGGCTACGGGATAGGTGAGGTTGAATGTGAATGAAGGTGGAAATGGTTTTCTTGTGGTGTTTCTTCCACAGTTTGGGATGGCTTTACTTGGTAATTAGCCTTCAATCTATGCATGTGTCAAAGCCCAGAAACTTTTTTCTGTCATCTGTAATCTGTGATTTGGCTGGTCAGGTTTCTTGTACAGTCTGTATTGTGGTACAACTGAAGCCCTGTACCAAACAAATCTTGCTTTTACAACTGACCTGTACCAGTCGCTGTATTGTGGTACAACTGAAGCCCTGTACCAAACATCTTGAAAAGTCTGTATGTGACAACTGAAGCCTGTACAAACAAATCTTGTACAGTGTATTGGTAAACTGAAGCCTGTACCAAACAAATCTGTCACAAGCAAATATCTAGAAACGAGAATAGTCCAACCATCTAGTATTTTTACTTTTAAATTTGTAAGTTTCTACATAGTCTTGGCCCCTTGCTGCCATTAGACAGTAACATATAAAGCCATGAAAAAGGATAAAATACACGAATGCGTGCGCACGTGTGTGTGTGTGTTGTGTGTGTGTGTGTGTGTGTGTGTGTGTGTGTGTGTGTGTGTGTGTGTGTGTGTGTGTGTGTGTGTAAGGGAGAGTTAAGGTTTAGCGAGTAGATGTTTTTTATGACCATCCACTTTGACTAGGCTGGCGGTAGTAAGGGGGGGGGGCACTTTGATGGGGCTACACCGAACAAGGCGCGCTCCTCTTGAAGTAGACAGAGGGAGGGAGGAGGAAGGGTACAGGGGAAGACCGTCATTGAGGAGCTGAAAGGCGAGAGAAGCAGGAAGATTGAAAAGATGTGTCTGACCATTTTCAATCAGGCGGAGGCCAGAGCGATGTCTCCTATCTTTCACAAAAATCTCCCAATGGCTGCTGGGCCATGAGCTCTCGGTCTCAGCAAAGTGCTGACTGTGGATGGGTTTGGAGACTGTTTCTATCTCAGATCAATGCCATTGTTTCGAGAACTCTGATGATGCCCATATCTGTGAAATGTTTTTGAGAAGACTCGTCTACTTTTCGGTGTCATAAACTATTTTTCTGGCCAAAATTGTTTTCTGTCGATACGAGAACTTAAGTCAAAGACAATAGTTTTCAGTTTACAAAGAAACATAGAAATAATTATTTAAAGAATACTTACAAGTATAAGCTTATGATAATACTTCAGGCGGGGAGGATAGAAGTGGGGGTTGGTAGAGGGGGGGGGGGGGGGGGTAGGACACGAGCGTTCACGCCTAGGAAGCGTGAGGTATATGGTTCAATATCTGGACCACTGCCATTTTTTGTCTGCTATTTCTCTAGAAACTGAAGAGTGTCTGGGTGCTGATGTTTAGAAGCAAGGTGAGAAACTGTGGTCCTATATTCACAACGGCATCTTGCACACGTCATACAACAAGATTCCATGGCGACAAGAAAGTCATTCTTGGCCACCCCCCCCCCCCCCTCCGTAGAAATCATTCATATAGGCAAGGAAGATGTTTTAGAAAGAGCTGTAAAACCGTTTTAATAAAAAGAGAAATGAATTTGAATAATTTTGTTTGTTTCTTTTAGGCACTACTTTTTATTGGCACACGCAAAATCCGTCAAACATAGCAACTACAAACAAAAACATTTCACCCAGACGTAAAACTTCACCTAGCCGGTGTATTGAGGCACAATGTAAACTACAACACATCATCATTAAAGCATCATTCTCACCAACAAGACAAATTCTTTTGCAAAATGCATCTCTCAATTACTCTGGTAATGTTTAGAAATCTGTCCCAGCCTTTAACCAAATCTATTTACCTCAGCGTGAACCCACTTTTTCTGAATATCAATCAATCGCACGCGTATTCAGCACTCTAACTTGCTGTCTTATTGGCACTGGTGTTTGAATTTGCTGGGAATGCAGTGATAGTAGCTCTTGATACGGATTTTGGAAGCAAAGGCCCCAGCCCAGACGAACAGCGGATTTCATACAAAGAAATGTGTTTCACCAATAGCAGATACAATACAATACAACACCCCCGATCTTGCCAGTTGATATCCTTAATGAAGGATGAATCGAATAAAAGAATAAATAAAAAATAAATAAAATAGATATATAAAAATTCGTGCTAGCACACAGACAAACCCATCAACACAGACAGTAGAAAAAAACAGTGGATATGTAGACACACCCACACACAGTTGATTCCTAATACAATGACTTGCACAATGTGCAGCACTTTCTCACATAGTTTGCCCCTGCCTGCTAGTTTGTACATCGATTTTGATTTTCCACAGGAAACCTTAAACATAAACAGCCGCTACAAAAGGTAATGATAAAATTCCATGCGTTTTTCGTTGACAACCGTCCGAGAATGTTACTACCTTCTCACCTTATCTAGGACCAACAAAGAACCCCCTTTACTGATTCAGAGGACAGGATTTTCACGGTAAGAGACTGGGGAGAAGATCTACCTGACACTACTTTATACGACCAGGATCACGACACGTTAACTCTGGCAGTGAAACAAATGTTTTATGTAGGGCGACTGGATTCAAACTCACACCCTTCACACTACGAGGCCAGCGTTCTATCCGCCGAGCCATGCAGACCCCGTCAGTGTGGTGTTCAGTTCCAGGTCCCATTACTGGTGCCATTAATACATGCACAGACAAATCACCGGGTCTAGACAGCGAGACCCCAGCTAGGGAATAATCTCCAGTGGGATGACCGCAGACCTGGGACTGTGAACAGAGGGAGGGAGAGAAGGAGGGGGGAAGGAATGGGATAGAGCTACTCCTCTCGTCTGACATTAAGCTGGTGCGCTGTTGGAAACTACCCCACTTCATTTTAACCCCTCCGGTTATTTTTGACATGTACCCATTCTGGTGCCTTTTCTGTTTCCAAAGTTGTAAGATTGGAGGCTAGAGGGTCTAACGCGGGTATGTGTGTGTTAATATTTTGTCTTTGGGCTGGATTCTTCGCTTGTATGCCCTCAGCAGTTCCACAATTTGATTTTCATTTCTGATGAAACTTTAGAAGTAGAGTAATTTACTATAGTGTAGGGTGTGTGTGAAAGCGCAAAGTAGGTTTGAAACTGGTCAGGAAGGAAAACGTCTACATTGAAACTAGTCATTTGCATGACTTTCTTCTCATGTCTCACAATGACACTAGGGGTTAACTAACACGTGAAGAGATCCTTGCTCCCTGTACACAACACCAGAAAGCCCAGCTGGTAGGCAGGTTAGCAATGAAGGCATGGAGAGAGAAATAGATCCGGCATTAATGCCATCTCTTTACACAAAAGACACACAAAGAATCGATGCTTCTTGTCTGGTGGTCAAAGTTCACGAGTTAAAAACCTCATCTTTTCGGAGACATACTTTGTGGCCTTGTTTCACTTTATTTCATGTTGCTTATGGCGTCAACCGACCAGAAAGACCATGCCAGGGCTGTGTCCTTTTTCAGTGTCAGCAGCTGCAGTAACATTCACCCCATTTCAGAGACACAGGCCTGTGTAGATGGGGATGTTGTGGTAGTCTGTGGTTGTTTGTTTTCTGTTTGTGCATGTTTGACAAGCGTGATTGAGTTGATGATGTCAGTACTCAAGCCTGTAGGGTCGTGGGTTATCCAAAAAATAATTTTTTTGAATACTTAAGCCCCCCCCCTCCCCCCCCACACACAATGTTTTCGGAGGTTTCTTTTTCATGATTTTTATAAAGTTCTAGTTGCTTTTAGACTGGCAATAGTTTTGATGATAATGATATTAAAATGTGGCACTGCTGGTCAGGCTACAGGCTGTGGCAGTTATTGATGTATACCTGTGCATCAAAACGCTTATGTCACAAATTTGAGAAAAATGAAAAAGTTCCAGGAGCACAAAGGACACAACAACCGGTCAGAGATGCTCTTGTATTGCATGCACCACACCCCTGAAGCTGCACTGCAGCCACCGTGAGGATGGGCAGAAACGGTGGCATGCCTCATCATTGGTCATTCTTGGAGCTCCAGCCGAAGAGAAAAAATGCTTTCAAAACACGATGCCACGAAGTCAAGTATGGTGTACATGCATATGCACACGGGTGCAATTTGACAGACAGAAAGACAGAATTGTCGGACGGAAGACAGACAGACAGACAGACAGACAGACAGACAGACAGACAGACAGACAGAAGAGAGAGAGAGAGAGAGAGAGAGAGAGAGAGAGAGAGAGAGGAGAGAGAGAGAGAGAGAGAGAGAGAGAGAGAGAGAGAGAGAGAGAGAGAGCGCTAATGCCAATCTATCTGAAGCTATCAAAAATGAATGATGTACCAGATGATCCATCCTTTCCTCACTAAACCAACTTAAGATCAGTAGCGGCACCACAATAACTGTTAGAATCCAATAAAGTTGAATGGTTATGGCCTGATGTAGTCTATTGATGTATACCTGTGCAGTCACAGCACTACTGGTCATGCTACAGGCTGTGGTATTTATTGATGTATACCTGTACAACCACAGCACTGCTGGTCATGCTACAGGCTGTGGTATTTATTGATGTATACCTGTACAGTCACGGCACTGCTGGTCATGTATACCTGTATAATCAACACTACTGGTCAGGCTACAGGCTGTGGCAGTTATTGATGTATACCTGTGCAGTCACAGCACTACTGGTCAGGCTACAGGCTGTGGTATTTATTGATGTATACCTGTACAGTCACGGCACTGCTGGTCAGGCTACAGGCTGTGGCAGTTATTGATGTATACCTGTGCAGTCACAGCACTGCTGGTCAGGCTACAGGCTGTGGTATTTATTGATGTTTACCTGTACAGCCACAGCACTGCTGGTCAGGCTACAGGCTGTGGCAGTTATTGATGTACGCGAATTGCCAAAGCCAGTGTTAGCAGGTTGTTATATTTCAGGATTTTTTTGTTTTGATTGTCTTCAGCCACGACAAGCTATTTGCATAACAATCTGTAAAAAGTAACAGTAAAGGCGTTACCATAACCTATGCCATCGTTCGGGAGCGAGGCACCAGAGACCCCAGCTTCTCTGGGGGCCAACATTGTGAGGGCGGCGCTCATCTCTCCCTCGCTGCTTTACTTTCCCTGTACTCTCCATTAAAAGGGACAAATCCCATAGACCCGGAATATAGCCGCCTATACGGCAAGGTAGGCCTACCTTAAAACACTCACACACACACTTCTCATCCAGTGTGTACCTACAGTCTCACAGGGGACCTCAAGCATGTTGAAAGAAACAGAGTACATATTTTGGGGTGACCCCCAAGATGCTTAAACAGGGTAACTCCCGACAGCAACGACATTTGATCAGCGTGGAGAGACCCCAGTCATGAAAAAGTCAGCAGCTACACTCTGTCATTGCCCATTAACTGTGAATACTAGGACGCTGTGGACTTCCCACTTTTGACACTTTTCACAAAGGTAGTGAAGATCAAGGAGTACACCCAAATTCTCTTCTGATACTTATTTCTTCTAAATTTATGCCCATGCATTTTCTTCCATCGGATAATAGTGATTGGGTCTAAAGAGCCATGGTAGTGGAATGACTCTGAAAGTGGAATAACGGTCTTCTGTTTGGGGACAAAGCTATTCCTTAGGTGACATTATGGAAAGCATATAGGCTAACACATCCCATCACATGAGATTCCAGATATACTATAACTTTGATGTTACCCTTTTCCTTGGAAACTTTCGTTTTTCTTGTGTGAAACCAAAAATAGCTCAGGAAGTGTCTTTGGCGGGTGCGATGTCCTTGTGTGCATTTATAGCCACAATAACCAGGAGATTCTACTGGTGGGTAATGATAACGTTACTTCAGCTCATAACACTGGGACATCAGCTCTGCAGAGAAAGTGCTGATGTAAAGCTGAACAGACAGACAGACAGACAGACAGACAGACAGACAGAGAGAGAGAGAGAGAGAGAGAGAGAGAGAGAGAGAGAGAGAGAGAGAGAGAGAGAGAGAGAGAGAGAGAGACAGAGAGAGAGAGAGAGAGAGAGAGAGAGGGGCCACAGGGCTGGAATGTCCATGTCCATCCTGACCCATGTCATTCACACCACTGATGAAATCGATTTTCCTTGTCCCCGCGAGAAAATTCAAGAGCACTACTCCATGATGGCTTCATGCTCTTGAAGAGGCGGGCATTGTGCTGTACAGCTGGGATGTTGGGGAGGAGGTCGTGGAGGAGGAGGAAGCTGAATGCTTTGTCAGGGCCGCTATACTGGAGAGGCGGGCAGTGTGCATACTACCCAGCCTGTGTAGTGGGGGCGAAGCTTTTGGCTTCTTCGTCATTTTCTGATGGTGTTCTTATCTCCAGTTTCAAGGGGTAGTGTTGATGCCCCAGTCCTCTGGCGAGATCTAGGAGAGCAAACTATTTGAATATTTGAAGCGTAAGCGCTAGAAAAGGGGGAAAAAGCAAATGAAAAAACACACAAAAGTAGCAAAATATAACGTCAGTTACCAGAGTTGCAGCTAATACTATTTTTTTCTGATTAGAAATTTATGTTTTGGCTTTTTCTTTGAAACTGACAATTATTACCTCTTGTTCTTGTTCCTCTAGTCATTCTGGCCCTTCTTCTTCATTGCTTTCTTTGAATTTTTTGCGTTCCTCTTCTTCTTCTTTGCACTCTTCTTCGTCTTTGTCGTCGTTTTCGACGACCAGCGTTCAGACAGCAACTATTGCTGTCTGTCATATGAGCAAAAAGCGTTACGCTGCTGTTAGGCGCCTGACAAGTCATGCCCAGCACATACAACTTCGGCGTGGGAGATAATTGTCCTTTTTTAAAAAAAAAAGTCTTTCTGGAAAAAAAGGCAGAAGAATAGATCAAGAAGGCAGAGGATAGACAAGAAGGATGTTACAGGATGAAGAAAAAACAAGGCAGAAACTAAGAGAATGATAGAAAAGAGGGACTTCTAAGCAAAGATTTTCCAGAAGGTTGGGATACTAGTTATACTGACAGACACCTGGGATACCCATGGGAGAATAGTTATTAGCATAGTGACTTCATCCCCTTCATCTTCAGGCGTAATTTTGTCAGATTTATTCATCCATCAAATTTACAAAACTGCATACACGCGGGGACTGATGTAAAAAAAAGCACACGGGTGCTTTATCCATTATCATCTATGTAAAAGAATAAATGATAAAATAAATCCCCGTTCTCTTTTCCTGCTTCAGGTTTCTATCGTGGGGCAGGAGGCTTGGCTTACTGGGAGCGGCTGTTCGGTCAGGTGTTGCACATAAATATTGTAAGTTCGATGGAGGCCTTCTGTCAGATGTTATAACACCTTTAGGGGAAACCCCAAATCACATGGCAGGTGTGTATTGGAGTAGTAACTATCGATAACAAGGAAAGATGGCGACAAAAGAAAACATTCTCTGATTTACGTCTGTGTATTCTTGTTGATTCATCTCACACTACTACTACTACTACTACTACTACTACTACTACTACTACTACTACTACTACTACTACTACTACTACTACTACTACTACTGCTGCTGCTGCTGCTGCTACTACTACTACTACTACTACTACTACTACTACTACTACTACTACTACTACTACACTACTAGTACTATGATAATGATGAGGATGATATATTTTTTTTGAAATATTAATAAGAAAATAGGCAGGGGATAGACATGAATCAAAATAGCAGGAACAGTGGGAATTGACTACCTACAAGACTTTCTTTAGAAAAAAAAATCCAATCCTGTTGGTTACAGATCAGGTCCAGGGATGAAGACTGTCAGGGGGTGTCACTAGTGCACTGCACCGGAAAACCGGCTGGAAGAAACAGTTTCCACAGTTGAAAAGGGAGAGAAGGGCGGAGATTCGAATGACCTCCCTTACCCCTTGCATCGGTGCACTGATAAAATCGATGTCTCATGTCGTGCTTTGTCGGAGACAGCTTGAGACAAGTGTGGACTGTGACCTCATCACAGTCAAACAGACAGACAGGCAGACCGACAGACAGACAAATGTCTGACAGTGACCCCATCACAAAGTACTAGCATCTCTCTTGGGGCAGAGGCCTCTGGCTTCTGCGTTATAGTTTTGGTTGCTGCAGTGAAAAGGGATCGACACGTGAGTGAAGAAATATGAACAAGAACTTTTTTTTTAGCATACAAATAGCAATAAAACAGAGTATCAGCACATTGTTTGTTCCTCAGCTAGAGCTCCGAGGTTTGCCAATGGTGACATGTTGCTTACGCATCTGTCTGCCCTCCTGAGCAGTAGCTGCATTCCACTTCGGGACACGCAGTGGCCTTCTCTTTTGAAGGAGTTCTGCTTGATCAGTCCATTTGTCATTGACACATGAGTAAATGAATATTCTCATTCAGATTAACTGTGAGATATGAGTATCATGACAGTATTGCTGGGTATTCTCTGATGTGGTGCAGCTGTACCTACCAACGCTAAGCGCCATCCATGGTACCCATTTAGCCAGTGACCTCATTCTTTTTTTCCCTAGAGGAATTTCTGGCAACAGTTCAGTTTTGTACATGTTCTTTCTTTGTGTTTTCGATTTGAGGGGGGGGGAGGGCTGGGTGAGTGGGGGTAATGGATGAATGGAGATGGTGGTGGTGAGAAGATTTATATATTACCTGAAGAGATACAAAGGGAATATGCTTATAATAATAATGATAATAATAATAATAATAATAATAATAATAATAATAATATAATATATAATAATTAAAAAAAAAAAATAATAAGAACAACCACCACCACCACCATCATCATCATCATCATCATCATCATCATCATCATCATCATTATTATTATTATTATTATTATTATTATTATTATTATTATTATTATTATTATTATTATTATTATTATTATTATTATTATCATTGTTGTTGTTATTATAATTATAATTATAATCATAATGATGATTGTGATGAGATTATTATTATTGGTAGTAGTATCATCATTATTGAAAAATAAGCAGTGATAAATCCAATACGGAACGGCAGACGCTGTTTACGTTGATTTCATTCCCGACAGAAGTTTTCTATCCACTATCTCCGATTGACTTCAGGATGAAATGTGACAAGGGGGCAGGAGAATCAGTACACTACTGTACACCTCACAGTCCGCCAGGCAGGAAACACTCCTCCTGTCTCCAGAGAGGGGGGAAAGGGGAGAGAAAGAGGGAGATTTTAATGACCTCCCTTGCCCCTTGCATTCAGGGCGCTGTTAAAATCAATGTTGTGTGCCCTCTTTTGTGGGTGAAGACCAGAGCCTGCCTGAGCGGGGCTAGCGTCATCAGCATAGCAGTTTACACAGGCAGACAGCCCCTGGGGGGAACTGGCAAGGCTTGTGGTGTCTGTCTGTCTTTTTTTTAAAATCTAGTTGTGCTGAAAGGGGACTGCAATGATAGATAGAGGAGGGGAAAAGAAATGTTTCTGTATAATTATGAATTAGCAGAACACATTATGGCCACAATGTCTCGAGATGAACAGAAATGCATACAAAAGGGGCAGTCACTCTACAGGGTGTTAAGCTATAGGCTGAAAGTCATCCATATATATATATATATATTCTTTTATATCGAGAATAATGGAATAAGCACTCATGTGCTTTTTTACATCCAGTCCCCGTGCGTATGCGCTTTTGACAATCTTTTCATCTGTTCCCACTGGCACACAATGGCCTACTCTTATGCAAAGAGGAACAGGATTTAACGTGTGCGCAAGATGTTCTGCCTGCGTTCGCACTTCGGGCCTCGGTTTATAGTCTCATATATATACTGGTTACCTGCACTTGTTATTCTCAAGTATATTTTTCTCTGTCATATATATATATATATATATATATATTATATATATATATATATATATATATATATATATATATATATATATATATATAGAGAGAGAGAGAGAGAGAGAGAGAGAGAGAAGAGAGAGAGAGAGAGAGAGAGAGAGAGAGAGAGAGAGACAATGACAATGACAATGACAATAGTTTATTGCGATTAAGCTTTTCAGCCCATTCACAAGGGGACAGTGGGAAGGGGATTGGGCACAACACAAATAACCATATTGAACAAAAACAAGAAACAAAATATGGTTGCAGCCCAAATGATCTTCATGGCATGGTTTCCACGTCATGGTACACAGATACCGGCTCGTGCTATCTTTGTTACAGTTCATAATTCCCGATTCACAACATTAATTGCGTAAAGCTTTCGCCCTTTGCAAAGGGACGGCAATGGAGACGGTAGAGATGCACTAGACATACAGTCATTGACAGCACAGCACAAACGACGAAGTCCGTGGCAAGGTGTCCATGTCACTCTGCCTTCTGTCCTTTATGCCCACTGGCTCGTGATATTCCGTCATAGGTATGCGTGCAGAAAGTTCTCTCTCTCTCTCTCTCTCTCTCTCTCTCTCTCTCTCTCTCTCTCTCTCTCTCTCTCTCTCTCTCTCTCTCTCTCTCTCTCTCTCTCTCTCTCTCCCTCTCTCACACACACATACACACAGGCGCGCATGCACCTACACACAAATACACCCACGCGCGCGCGCCCTACACACACACACACACACACACACACACTTACACACACACATACGCACACACACCACTAACACTAACACGCACGCACGCACACACACAGATACACGCACGCACGCACACTCACAGACACCCTCACTCACTCACACACACATACACACACACACACACACACACACACACATACACACACACACACACATGAACAAACTTAGCTAACCAAGGAAAAATCTCACAGCCTCCATGATCACATTCATAACACGAATTCCAGCACTGATTTTGTCTTTAAACTTTTTGCGATCGGTGGGTGTCCAATGTCGCAACTTGGAGTAGACTGTCTGTTCATCCTGCGTCATGTACCGTAGGCTTCGCTTAGCCAGCCAGTAGAAGTCGGATGGTTCGTCACCTGCTGCTGCTGTCCAACTAAACTCGAACACCATGTCCTCGCTTTCACAGACCAAAGCGTCAGGGTTGTCATTGGAAACAAAAACACGGACAAAGTCCTTATTTCTTTTTGTGTTCCTGAGCCTTTTCTGTAGCGATCGGTCAGTCAGTTCAGCCACATAGTCACGTATCAGCTCCACCCCGTATCCAGCCTCACGTACCTTGACCAAGCAGGGGTCACAATCCTCTTCCAGCGCAGCGTCAGTGGCAGGCACGTCAGCTAGGTCGATTCCGCTCTGCCCATCAGCCGCTGTATCTGGGTCGGTAGGCACGGTGACGTCAGGGGACGCAGGGCGAAATTCACGTGCACGAGCGTAACACAGGCCAGGCCGCGGTGTGTTGTCTGGTGACAGGGGCGTGTCAGTGACAGAGACAGCGCCTGTAACTGGGGGGGTAGGCATGAACAACTGTCCAGAATTCCCATAATTGGCATTTTCGCTAGATGCTTCTTCGACTTCTGGCATCGTAGCTGCCTGTCTCCTGTCCTCCAGTCGTCTCCGGTCCCTCCTCAGCTGGCTTGGCGGCTTTTTTTCGATAGAACTGGGAAGACTGCTGCGTTTGTGTACTCGCCCTGTTGTCAGCCTCACAGCCAGCTCTCAGGCGCAGTACGACAGTTAAATTGTCGCCTTCTCCTGACACTTTCCAGGAGGTCAGGTGATTCCCCTCTAGCAGAGCACTTAAAGTCTTCTCCAGCGCTGTTGGAAGTCCGACAACGGGCATTGTGCTGTAGGAATAGGTATTTTACAACAATTTGATGCAGAGCAAAATTTTCCTTGACTGTATCCAAGGGAGATCACCATCCCGACCCGAGAGAGAGAGAGAGAGAGAGAGAGAGAGAGAGAGAGAGAGAGAGAGAGAGAGAGAAATGACAAATGACAAATAGTTTAATATGTCAAGCTTTTTGGCTCATTCACATAGGGATTTTGGGGGAGAGGAGAAAAATCGAATATAACAGCAAACAAACTGAACAATCGAAATTCACATCAAGAGTCATCGCAAACGAGAACCGATTCGCGGTAGTGATAAATGTCATAACATCAGTGAGAACAAGACAGTATGAACGACACTGTCACCATTATCAAACACATCTGTCACTAGTTATCGATGGGGTAGAGATGTCTCATGTCTCGTGGATTTGCTGGAAGTCTGTTCTGTCTTTACAGTGCTGTCTTTGGGGCTGTCTTTTTCTCTCCTCTCTGCTCTGAGACTTTCAAGGAAGCTGCCCATGTCGTCGTCTAGATGCTCCAGTCGTTCCAGTATTATCCTGCAGTCATCAGTTGACAGACCGGTAGACTGTGATGGTTCACATACTGGTGCGCAATCGTCTTCACTTAACAGACTTTCATCTTCTGTCTTTTCTTCTCCTGTCATATCTTCTGTAGGGTCATCTGTTAGCGTCACAACTGGCGTGGCTTGTTTGGCTGGCGTGGCTTGTTTGTCATTGCGCACATTATCACAACTGTCTGTCATCTCCCAAACGTCACTGTGTCCGTCACAATCGTCTGTCTCTTCCTCCAACGTCAGATCAATGCACAGACCTGACCCAGAAATAACATTGGTGTCCTCATTCCGTGCAGTTGGAGACAGGTGGCCAGAGCGAGCAGCACGTGCAAACTGCCCTACACAGCCTGCAGTGTCAGTGGGCTTGCCGAAAGTGTCAACAGCAGTGGCATTTTCTGTATTGTAAAATAAACTGGGTGGCGTCGGTAGAAATAAGCCAGAAGGGGACGAAATGGAATTTACCTTTTTTTGTTTTAGAGTGGTCTTGTGTGCTTCTGTCCTTCTCCTGTCCCTGGCCACTTGTGCCAGAGATTTTCTTTTGTACACGACAGTGTCACTGTGTGTTGTTTGATGGTGAGGAACAGAAGGCTGGCCGGTGGGTGACAAACGCAGCACTATCACTGTCTGGTCCTCTCTGCCGTCGATTTTAAATGAAGTCAGACACATTTCTTGCAGAAAGGTATTCAAGACACATTCTAAACGAGATGGCAGTCCTATTACGGGCATATTTAAGGCCTTTCTTGCAAACAAACACACAAATTATCCAGACACTGTTCAAATTCCTTCCTGCTGGTATCCAAGCAAGGGAAGCTACGAGAGAGAGAGAGAGAGAGAGGGAGAGATGCGTGTGTGTATGCCTATATATATATGATTATATATATAGTTATCTATCTATCTATCTATCTATCTATCTATCTATCTATCTATCTATCTATCTATCTATCTATCTATCTATCTACCTGTATATATATATATCTCTGTGTGTGCGTGCAGACATATATGTTTTCTCACAGTCTATTTGTATTTCTTCCTCTGTAAGTCCCTCTGCCCGTCTGTTATCTGTCTGTCCGCTTAACTGTTGATTTGCTTAGTTTTTAATTTATAAACAGTGTATACCAACATTAACACCAATCGAAAAAGGGAAATAATCCTTGACTGTGCCTCGTGAATCATTTCGATTTGATTTCACAATTGTTCAAAGAAGTTTCTCTGCCCACAGTGATGTGTAAGCGCACCAATCTAAACATGTCGTAGAGTCACCAAGTACGCGTCATGTTGGACAAACACAGATCTAAACTTCTTTTGTAAAGCCTTGATGCTTGTCAGGCATGCTTGTGTTTTTCCAGACTACAGAAATCTTACAGGAATTATCTTTCTAGTGCGTATACAGAAGAATGGAATTAAAGTGCAGGTTACAGGTGGACATCCCTATAACGTGGCCTAAAAGATTACTGTTGTTTTTGTTGTTGTTGTTGTTGTTGTTGTTGTTGTTGTTGTTGCTGTCCATTCCCCAGCCTAAGAGATGACTGTTGTCGTTGTTGTGGTTCATTCCCCAGCCTAAGAGATGGTGAACATCATCCTTTGTTACAAGCCATTGCTGAGACTCCAGATCTTGATTGCAGGATGAGGGATGAGTAGAGCCAGGTTTATCTTACCAAAAGACATTGGAGGAAAATGATAGCCTCCTTTCTGGTGGTTACAGTGATGCGCTGTGATCTAGTGACCCGGGTTTCAATCTCGTTTAAGAAAAATTTTCCTCTGGAGTTAACATAAGTGCCGACTTCGCTTCCCCCAAATATCCTTCGGATGAGACTTTAAACCGAGGTCCCGTGTGCGGACGCATCCAGAACGTCTTGGGCACACGTTGAAAACCGTTCCACTTTTCGGAAGATAGAATACGGCTTAGACCGAGTCGACAATCCCTTTGATACCTCCACGTACAGGTCACTCACTACTGCAGTCGCTCATACCAGCTGCAGCTGAGGAGCATTCTGCAGTTGGGGGGGGGGGGGGGGAGCAGGGCACAGACTTTAAAAGTGTGGGCAGAGCTACCTACTTTACCTCCTCCGTCACAAAGACAGTGTAGCTCAGTGATTTTGTTCCCTTTAGTCCCCCCTCTCCCTCTCCATTTTCTACTGTGGGCTGTGGGTTGACCTCGTTCGAAACGTGTCTGATGTGAAGAAGAAAATCTCATAGCCTGAGTTTTGTGTCAGGCTTTAGACATTCTTGACAATCGTTAGTTCTGGAGGCAGGTGCCATATGTATTACAAACAGATAAACTCATTTCTGGATTGTGTACAAAAGCGGATTTTAAGTAAAAAAACAACAACCCACCCTATCATTTTTAATGTTTAATAAAACTGACTCTTTTATCTATGGTTTGGAATGAAACTATTGAAAGGCACAAAACACTTCATCTTCATTCCCTGCAGTATTTTGGTATGATGGTCCTGTTTACTCCAGAGAGGAAAACTGCCATGGGGGTCATTATCAACACACTGCACCGGACATCCCGGCAGCCAGAGAATGTTCCAATAGCTGAAAGGGGAGAGAAGCGCAGAGATTTTAATGATCTCCCTTACCCCTTGCTTTCCGTGCACTGATAAAATCGATGTTTCATGTCGTGCTTTGTCGGAGACAGCTTGAGACAAGTGTGGACTGTGACCTCATCTCAGAGTGACAGACAGACAGACAGACAGACAGACAGACAGGCAGACAGACAGACAGACAGACAGACAGCAGCAGCCAGCACCCAGACAGACATCCCTCTTAGGACAGAGGTTTCTGGCCTTTTCAGTGATCTTGTCTTTTTGTTTTCCCCATCAACAATGGCCAAGAGCGTAGGTAAGAAGAGCGAAAGACTAGCACTGTACTGCCTACTGCAGACAGGTAGAAAGACAAATCCAGTGCATGCAGACAGGTGAAAGACAAACCAGTGCATGTAACAGGTAGAAGACAACCAGTGCATGTGACAGGTAGAAAGACACCAGTGCATGTACTGCATCTACAGAGACAGGTAGAAAGACAAACCAGTGCATGTAGACAGGTGGAAAGACAAACCAGTGCATGTAGACAGGTGGAAAGACAAACCAGTGCAGAGGTATTAGACACATGATGTCTTAGACGGACAGAGGTTAGACATACAAAAGGGGTCAATATTTTGCAAAGTATTTGGCTAAGGGATTCAGTAGCTTGCGCGAGTGCAGTAGCGTGTAATTGCCGGCTCTGTCCGGGCTTTCAGATCACGGTGGCAGTACTGATGTAATTGCCGGCTCTATCCGGGCTTTCAGATCACGAGTGCAGTATGATGTTAATTTGCCGGCTCTATCCGGGCTTTCAGATCACGAGTGCAGTACTGATGTTAATTGCCGGCTCTATCCCGGGCTTTCAGATCACGAGTGCAGTACTGATGTTAATTGCCGGCTCTGTCCCGGGCTTTATGATCGCGAGTGCAGTACTGATGTTAATTGCCGGCTCTGTCTGTCCGGGCTTTCAGATCACGAGTGCAGTACTGATGTTAATTGCCGGCTCTGTCCCGGGCTTTCAGATCACGAGTGCAGTACTGATGTTAATTGCCGGCTCTGTCCCGGGCTTTCAGATCACGAGTGCCACGCTCTAACCGCTAGGCTATCCTGCCCCCTGCATGTAAGGGAAGTTGGGAGATGACCAAACCCCATCGTTTACCCCTGATGGGCCATTGAGACTCGAACTGCCGTGTTCAGAATCGTACAGAAGTCAGCCCGTTTCTCTGCATCTTCCGTGTACCCACAGACAGACAAATCACCAATGCAGTGCTTTGATGAATCATATTCTACACAATATTCCTGGCATCTTCCTCGCTACGGGCCAGTTTTTGCCACTGACGCTCAATGCCCAAGTTACATATTTAGCAGATCTCCGGAGATTAATCACCCCCTTTATTTTTATCCCCGGGGTATTTCTGGCACATGACAGGTTTAGTACTTCCTCTTCCTCACTGAACATGGGTGGGTGGAGGGGGGGGCAGAGGGTAGAGATGTGATGGAGGGGGGGGGAGTCATTAACTGCCAGAAATATCATGGGAAGATGATTGTATATGAAGTGGAGGGAGGGAGGCGGGAGAATGTGCATATGCATGCCAAATACTCCTCAGCAATAAAGTGTAGAGCAGACGAGAAGTAGTTGTCACTGTTCCAAATATATCCCTCATACTCGATGTTTATGTTTCTGCACGCAACGATCGTTTGCTGCACTGAGAGAAGCATGTAAAACAGATAGAGAAGAGTGTGGGGCATGTCAAAAAGGGCATCACCATGTATATACCTTATGTCGGTACACTAATGGCTGGTCTGCTCCAGGAACAGAATCATGAGGAGGAGGAGCTGACTGGACTGGTGTGGAGACTGTATAAACTGTAGATGAGTGCATGCTTGCTCTGTACCATACTGACATCAAATACGCGTGTTTCCTATACATGGCCTGGATTATCATGCACATACCGTAGTTGGAAGTTGTTTACATCACTTCAGTGATATATATGACTGTCTCTGTTTTATCATTATGTCATCTAAAAATTAATGCTATGAAGACCACAGACAAAACTTGGAGCCAGCGATGTAAAGCTTTGCCTATGGTTAACTCTACACACAGGCACAGGCATAGTCAGACAAAGACACACACACAGAGACACACAGACACAGATACACACACACACACACACACACACACACACACACACACACACAAACGTACACACACATCACACACAGCCACACACATACAAACAAACAAACACACATACACACATACAGACACACACATAACACACAGTACCAGACACACAACACAAACACACACACACACACACACACACACACACACACCACACACACACACACACACACACACACACACACACACACACACCCTCAAACAGTGTTCCCACCTCTGCCTCTGTACTCCATACAAACAGTGTCGGCACCAGAGCCACACTAACAGATCCACCAGGAGAGAAGGGTGATGATAGGCCAGCGCTGCCTGCTGATTCACTTAGTTATTTATTCATGCAGGGACGCGTCACCAGCCAGACCTTCACCAGATAATCAGCAGGTCACCACAGACACACACACAGACAGACAGACAGACACACGACAGACAGAAGATACACCGATAGACAGGCAGACAGACAGACACATACAGACAGACAGGCAGACAGACAGGCAGACAGGCAGATCCCAGGCACAGAGAGAATCAGTCCTCCATCAGTCCAACACTGACCCCTGACCCATAGCACAGCCCTGCAGACATGGGACACACCCTCCCCCCCCTCCCCATCCACCCTCCTCTCCTCTTTTTCTGTCCTCCCCGGGGAGTGATTGGAACACTGACCTGAAGTGCTGTTAGCTGCATTCCTCCATTCATGAAATCAGTCAGGTGCCAGCTTGGGTCTGTCTGTGTGTCCAGTGGTAACGGAGGACAACATTGACAACACCGCAGGCGCGCTGGGATTGGAAGTAAGAAAGCAGATGACCGCTCTACTGCATTATACTAGAATAGATAAATTGATAGATGAATGAAGTGTGCACAGGGACTTTGTTGTCTGTTCTGCAAGATGTCGGTCTACCGTATTTTCTGTCTACCCCTCCCTCTCTCGACAACCTCGTGAAGGAGTGTTACATGACACCATGGAATCTTATTGCAGAGCAACCAACGTAGTCTATACTTCTAGTGCCTATACAGAGGCTGACATACAGTCATGGTTTTCATCTGAAGAACAAACACGTTTGAGACGTTTTGACTCCGGACACTCCTTCCCCTGTTGTGTGTGTGTGTGTGTGTGTGTGTGTGTGTGTGTGTGTGTGTGTGTGTGTGTGTTGTGTGTGTGTGTGCGTCGCGCGCACGCGCGCGTGGTGCGTGCGTGCTTGCGTACGTTCGTAGGTGCGCCTGTCTGTCTGTCTGTCTGTTCGGTCTCTCCCTCTCTCTGTCTCTCTCTTTCTCTCTCTGTGTGAAAGGTTCTGGGGTAGATTTCTAAGAGGATTTATATAAGCGCTAGCTAAGTTATGGCATTCTGTAAAATCAATTCTCAAGGTATTTTTGGAGCAATTTAAGCACAGTTCTCATTCTGCCCAAACTGCAGCGTCTTGGCTTGGTTCCCGTTTGTTGAATTGTGTTATAAGTATGCCCTTCAATAAACTTTGACAGTGCAATTTTCTTGAAGAGTTCTCGATCTAAGGAAGAAAACAGCTGGAGAAAAAAAATGTGAATTTGCTTTTCTGCTATTATGTTTTCATCACAGCATCAAGTGTGACAGCGAAGGGCTTGATAACTAGTCTACATAATGCAAACAAATCTGTGCTAAGATCGCTCTGAACTAATGGGGACGTAGATTTTGATTTTTGAACTTGGTTTAAGGACGCTTCACAAAACTTTTATTTTCTGAATTGTAGGGTTTTCATGTGTTTTTTTTTGTTGGTTTTCTTTTATTTTGCTTTGCTTTTTTAACCATACGTAGCGGGAAAGTTTCAGAAAGCCATAGGTGATTTATCCAAGATATTTAAATTCTAATATAGAACTGTTTGCGTAAGACATAAAATGCAAAGACATGAATGAATAAATGAGTGGATATGAATAAAAGAATAAATAAATCTATGATTTATAAAGCTCATTCAAAGTCCACACCCAATGGAATAAACCAGGTTTATAGGAGAGGACTGGTCAGCGAGACTTATCAGCAAGAAGCATACAGTACGAAGTGTATCACAATATCCTGGGGAAGGGAGGGGATGGTGGTAAAAGCGGCACCCAGCATTTTTGGACACTGTGTATGGAAAGACCAGTAGCGGGAAGACCTGCTAAACTCTACTGACTGGAAGAGCAGGGCGGAGGAGATGTACTGCCCTACTTCCCCATTGTCCTGCAGGATGACCTAGACAGAATCAATGTTCTTTGGCATGGGGGGAGTGCAGGGGACTCTTTGCCCCGACTTCTGCAGATATAATCATCTGCAAGTCAGCCTGGTCTGCGAGAGCTGCTCTTTATTGAAGCAACTTCAGGCTTGCTGAGGAACTTTCCTGCTGACTTTGGGCAAACGCTTCGTTTTGTGACCCGAGAGTTAGGAAGAGTGGTTAGTACCGTCAGTCTGTTTCTGTGTAGAAAGTAGCCAAGCTTGTGTAAGTGTTGTCTGTTTCAGTGTTTCTGAACTGAATATAATAATAAATAATAATTAATTAATACATGGAATTTATATAGCGCTGTATCTTGTAAAAACAAATCAAAGCGCTTGCACTCGACCCTCACAACAAACAAGCAACCAATGACAATGAATAATTCTAGCAAATTCGAAAGCACACTCACACGCACCCCCCCTGAATTCTGACGGTTTCATTAAGCATCTTCAATATGTTAACTCCACATAATTTCCCCTTTTTGAATAAAACTCGTCAAGGAAGAATGTGTCCATGGAGATGAGTTCTAATTAGTGAAACACAAACCCGAAGAAACTAAGAAAAAATAGAAAAGTAAATGAAGAAATAAAAAAGAAAACCTGACCAAACACTGGAAAAATTCATTTGACAATGGTGTCACCTTTTCTGTGTAATTGATGAATTAATAATAATAATATAATAATAATAATAATAATAACAACAACAACAACAACAACAAACAATGATAATAATAATACATGGAATTTATATAGCGCTATATCTTGCAAAAACAAATCAAAGCACTTGCATTTGACCTATAGAAAACACAAGCAATCAATAACAAATAATACACACACACGCACACAAACACATACGCCTGCACGCACACACTTATAAAGGTTATACTCTTTAGAAGGGTGAACGGGGTTTCACATTATGAAGGTAGGGACAGATAAGAGATGGAAACAGAAAAAAAGGAAACAGAAGGCGAAAATCTTAGGTTTGAAATAAATGTGTCTTACGGTTGGGTTTGAAATAAATGTGTCTTACGGTTGGATTTGAAAGTGTCATCAAAAGGGTTTTGCCAAAGGGAGAGAGGGAGGTCATTCCAGATTGATGGACCAGAAACAGAGAAAGAGCGGCGGCCAACGGTAGATAGGTTGAATAATTTCAGATACTATACATACCTCCGCATATAGTCACAGGACACAGACAGACAGACAGACAGACAGACAGACAGACAGACAGACAGACAGACAGACAGACAGACACACACACACACACACACGCACGCACGCACGCACGCACGCACGCACGCACGCACGCACGCTCGCTCGCACGCACGCTCGCACGCACGCACGCACGCACGCACGCACGCACACACACGCACGCACGCACACACACAATCACTCTCTCTCTCTCTCTCTGTGCATGCATGCGCGCGTGTGTGTTTGTGTAGTAGTGTGTATGATGTGTGTATGTGTATACTCGCACGCACTTGAGTTTCGAAGTTACTCAAACTTGATGTGGAAGAAGTAGGGGAGGGGTGGTGGAGGTATCAATAAATCCTGGATTGTTGCCCAATTCCCCAGCACAGCCTAGTTTTACCTTGTATTTAAGGGCTTAGTGATTGAGACAATATATCATCAACTTGGCAAGCTTGCACGAGTTTTTCCCCCAACATAATTCCATTTAGTGGTCGTTGCACAATTTGTGTCTAAGAGTATTTTGTCAGCTTTTTAAGAGAGGCAAAAGATTACTTATTTTTTCAAGAAAACAGAGAAAATGTAACAAGTTGTATCTTTAGGTGCACCCCTCCCCCGCACTTGATAAAAAAGTAACATCATTCGGAGCAACAGGCTCTATTAAAAAACCCCTAAAATATCAAACTTGCGCAAAAAAGACTTAAAGCAAAAGTTCGTGAAGACATTTGACGCTGCTGACGTGTGTTTGACCCAGAGGGTGGCTTTGAATTTCAAAGACGTAACAAGGTGACATTTCATACAACAATAACCTTTGGGGTAAAACCTTTACCTTTTAACAAGGTGACATTTCATACAACAATAACCTTTGGGGTAAAACCTTTACCTTTTAACAAGGTGACATTTCATACAACAATAACCTTTGGGGTAAAACCTTTACCTTTTAACAAGGTGACGATTCATACAACAATAACCTTTGGGGTTAAAACCTTTACCTTTTAACAAGGTGACGATTCATACTATAACAACCTTTAGGGTAGGTAATGGTTTTATCTTTACCTTTTAACAAGGTGACAAATCATACAGTAATAACTTTTGGGGTAGGTGGGTTTGGATAAAACCACAAAAATGCTTTGAATTCTCAGAAGAAATATCGTTGACTGGTTTCAAAGAACAGCCAGTAAACATTACTGATCATCATTCAGATGTAATCAGTTAAAAGCGTACTACTGATAGATATTTATCGAAAGATGTAATAGTGAAGGGTAAGTAACTTTTGATTTTGTGACTATTCATACTCACAAAGCTTTTGTCTGAAATAATTTTAAATGAATTACTAGTATATGACGTTGTTGTGGTAGAATCTTTCAGGTCCAAAGGGACGGGAGGGTCTCGAAGTGGGGAGGAGAGAGAGAGAGAGAGAGAGAGAGAGAGAGAGAGAGAGAGAGAGAGAGAGAGAAGAGAGAGAGAGAGAGAGAGAGAGAGGAGAGAGACAGAAGACAGACAGACAGAGACAGACAGACAGACAGACAGACAGACAGAAAAGAGACAGAGAGACGACTCCATCTTCTGCAGCCGTGTGCCTCCTCCCTATCGCACAAAGCTGATTAGATCAGAGAGCGATGTGATTTTTTTATCTGCCAGTTTCATTTCTATCTTTTCGTTATTTTTTGTCAGGGAGGGAGGGAGAGGAGAGGAGAGGAGGTGTCTCCTTATAGCGTGCAGTTCAGTGCAGGGTGAAATGAGATCGTTAGGAATCCATTTACGCATGTCAATTACCACCCTAAAAACGCGAAAGGAAGGAGTATCAAGATAAACGAAGAGAGAGAGAGAGAGAGAGAGAGAGAGAGAGAGAGAGAGAGAGAGAGAGAGAGAGAGAGAGAGAGTATTATTATTATTATTTATTATTATTTATTCTTTTATATCGAGGATAACAGAAGAGAGAGAGAGAGAGAGAGAGAGAGAGAGAGAGAGGAGAGAGAGAGAGAGAGAGAGAGAGAGAGGAGAGAGAGAGAGAGACAGACAGACAGACCAGACAGACAGACAGACAGACAGACAGGCAGGCAGGCAGACAGACAGACAGACAGACAGACAGGATTTTTTGACTCGTTAAAACAGGACTTAATCCCTTTCCATCTTCATTCGATTATCTTTCTGTGCGCATGCCCGCGCGCTTGTGTACGCGCGCGTGTGGATGTATGTGGTTTGTGTGTTGTGTGTGTGGTGTGTGTGTGTGTGTGTGTGTGTGTGTGTGTGTGTGTGTGTGTGTGTGTGTTGTGTGTGATTCTCAAACTTCTGGGCAACATGTGCATCAGTTATTCCATGATCCTTGAGCAGTAAGGACCTGATCGATATCTTTAACTGTCATTGCTATTCCGTAGAAATCCAACAGGTCAAACCCTACACTCTTGTCTTTCCTCCTCTCCTGTCCATTCTGCCCTTTCAACTGCCTCCTGGCATGGTGCTTGCCAGCATACCTCAGTGCCAGTCCAGGTGAGTTTAATTAAGTACTAGGCATGGTGCCTTGCAGCATTACCTCAGTGAGGCCAGGTGATGTTAATTAAGTATAGGCATGGTGCCTTGCAGCATTACTTAGTGAGGCCAGGTGATGTTAATTAAGTATAGGCATGGTGCCTTGCAGCATTACTCAGTGAGGCCAGGTGAGATGTTTAATTAAGTATAGGCATGGTGCCTTGCAGCATTACCTCAGTGAGGCCAGTGATGTTAATTAAGTATAGGCGTGGTGCCTTGCAGCATTACCTCAGTGAGGCCAGTGGTGATGTTAATTAAGTATAGGCAGTGGTGCCTTGCAGCATTACTTCAGTGAGGCCAGGTGATGTTAATTAAGTATAGGCTGGTGCCTTGCAGCATTACCTCAGTGAGGCCAGGTGATGTTAATTAAGTATAGGCATGGTGCCTTGCAGCATTACCTCAGTGAGGCCAGGTGACCAGGTGATGTTAATTAATGTATAGAGCATGGTGCCTTGCAGCATTACCTCAGTGAGGCCAGGTGACCGATGATGTTAATTAAGTATAGGCATGGTGCCTTGCAGCATTACCTCAGTGAGGCCAGGTGACCAGGTGATGTTAATTAAGTTATAAGGCATGGTGCCTTGCAGCATTACCTTAGTGAGGCCAGGTGACCTGATGATGTTAATTAAGTATAGGCGTGGTGCCTTGCAGCATTACCTCAGTGAGGCCAGGTGATGTTAATTAAGTATAGGCGTGGTGCCTTGCAGCATTACCTCAGTGAGGCCAGGTGATGTTAATTAAGTATAGGCGTGGTGTCCTTGCAGCATTACCTCAGTGAGGCCAGGTGATGTTAATTAAGTATAGGCGTGGTGCCTTGCAGCATTACCTCAGTGAGGCCAGGTGACCTTATGATTTTAATTAAGTATAGGCATGGTGCCTTGCAGCATTACCTCAGTGAGGCCAGGTGATGTTAATTAAGTATAGGCGTGGTGCTTGCAGCATTACCTCAGTGAGGCCAGGTGACCTGATGATGTTAATTAAGTATAGGCGTGGTGCCTTGCAGCATTACCTCAGTGAGGCCAGGTGATGTTAATTAAGTATAGGCGTGGTACCTTGCAGCATTACCTCAGTGAGGCCAGGTGATGTTAATTAAGTATAGGCGTGGTGTCTTGCAGCATTACCTTAGTGAGGCCAGGTGATGTTAATTAAGTATAGGCGTGGTGTCTTGCAGCATTACCTCAGTGAGGCCAGGTGATGTTAATTAAGATAGGCGTGGTGCCTTGCAGCATTACCTCAGTGAGGCCAGGTGACCAGGTGATGTTAATTAAGTATAGGCAAGGTGCCTTGCAGCATTACCTCAGTGAGGCCAGGTGATGTTAATTAAGTATAGGCGTGGTACCTTGCAGCATTACCTCAGTGAGGCCAGGTGATGTTAATTAAGTATAGGCAAGGTGCCTTGCAGCATTACCTCAGTGAGGCCAGGTGATGTTAATTAAGTATAGGCGTGGTGCCTTGCAGCATTACCTCAGTGTGGCCAGGTGACCTGGTGATGTTAATTGAGTATAGGTGTGGTGTCTTTCAACATTACCTCAGTGAGGGCAGGTGACCTGGTGAGGTGAGCTATCGACGTTGTATGAAGGGCAAGACATGATTTTATAACAGTAGTGTATTCACCTGGAAACAGTAGACAGAGCGTTAAGTAGCTCAACATTGAGGACAGAGGTTTTGTAGACGATGGCTTCAGAGAGCCTGTGTCCAAAATCAGCAGCCGTCTTTCTTGTTCTGTAAGAAAACCTGCATCACATTATTAGGTACATCAGGACAATAACCATTAATCATATCAATAGCAGGAGTAAAACCAGTAGACATGACTGAAGGGTAGATCATGCCTTTAAGAAGAAAGTTTGTACAAAGAGCTGGACAGCAGAAGTTTTTCAGACATAGCAGTGGGGGAAAGAGAGAAAAGAAAACCTGCATCCTGATGGCAGGTAAAGAAGCGATTGTCTCAGCCGTTATACACTTCACTCTTTATATTACCACGCTGTCTGATGAGGTTTGAAGTGAGGGCTGCATGCAGTGACACTGATGAGGAGGTGAGAAACAGGAGGGACACCTCCAGTCATCACGGCCCATTATGCAACATCCATGGATTAGTTTTCAAGTGTCCCTCATGCTGTGAGCCTAATTGCTAGGAAATGACTGGACATCATCGCCACTAACAGACACTGCTGGGCTGTAGTGCCCTCAGGCGGCTGGCCAACACTGCAGTGGAGTGGACTGTTGTCTGCTGACTGACTGACTGAGAGACTGTGGTGAGGCGGGCATGGCAGGCTGGAAGGCAGAGGCAGCAGTAGCCACAATGCCAGTGGCCAGCCTCTGCCTGCCTGTATCAGCATAGCATAGCTAGCTCTATCTGCCTCTCTCTCCCTGCCGCCGCCACGCGCCTCGCGCACTTCGTCCGTCCCGTTACGACAAGTGTGTGAAGCCTTTACGACACTGTCAGCCCGTTTTCTGGCAAACAGTAGTGTGTGGATTGTTGTGGCAGAGGAGGTTTCGCTGAGACATTCTCCATGACCACGCCAGTGCCAGAGCCGGTAAGTGTTTGATGGTGTAGTTTTTTTAACGCTTCTTTCCATTCTGTGTGGCCGTGTCTGTCTACAACTGACTGTTGTCTGTTACGATCTGCATTGGAAGCGCTGTCAGCAGCTGAGCCAATGCCCAGATTGGAAACTTGTCGTCTGCTAGGGGCAAGGGAATAGAGGGAGCGTGAGAGGGGGTGTGGATCAGAAACCTAACTCTGATGATAAATCACATCTTTCACCATGTAGTGTGGCTGCACACTCCTTCCTATCTCTGCTCCTGCCGCGGGTAGCTTTTCTGTGATTGCTTCTCCTCAGGGAGGTAGACTATTGTTTGCCATAGCAAGACAAGGCAAGGCAAGAGAGAGGCGCACTCCTCACCCCTCTGTCCGCCAGTGGAGCGGGCCCAAGTCGTCGATAAAGCAACAGTCTGCCTGGCGCGTGAGGCATACAGAGAGAGAGAGAGAGAGAGAGAGAGAGAGAGAGAGAGAGAGAGAGAGAGAGAGAGAGAGAGAGAGAGAGGTCACCCTCGGCTCTGGCACCATCTATCACTGCATGCTCCTCCCGGGGAGGGGGGAGGATGGGTGGAAGGGGGGTGGGTGGGGGTCAGATAATAATGAGGATAATGAAACAGAAAGAAGTGCCAGCAGCTGGGGATGCCGGTCTGAAGTGTTGACCTAGTCCTCTCCGCTGCCACACTGACGGACAGCGTGGTTTGCCTGGTGGATGGCAGCATGCTGTCTCCCTCTGAACATCTAATGCTGTTTTTGCTTCTATACAGAAAAGACAAGCCAATATTCTCCTGATGACACCAGTCTAGATATGGTTAAGTAACTTGTGAAAGTGCATTAGCTGAAAATGCCATGTTTTCCTATTTAGACTGATCCCATTTTGAAACTGTTCATGTTGGCGGTATTGAAGTCCCTAGCTGGACGTGACACAGCTCACACAAAGGCCAGAAAAAAGTGAATGTGCCAGAAACTTAAGTCCTGATGAAGATGATGATCGATGATAATAACAATGATGATAATCGTCGTTTCAGTTTTAAGACCTGTTACACCTTCTATCCTAGTCATTGCAGGCACAGCTTTATAACAGTTTCACGTTCAACGTGCTAATAGTTCTTTTAAAAGGGAAGGACATGGAACATAGGGGAAGGGATGGAGATGAATAGATATGAAAAATCAATGATAAAAAAGCGAAGCTGACTGGAATCAAAATGGAAGAGACATTGTCAAGCAAAAAAAAAAAAAAAAAAAAAAAAAATCTGGTAGTGAACGTAAAAACCTTTTTCCTTTTTACATATATGATATCATACTGTTTACACATCCTTTCTGATAACATGTCACAGGATGAGAGATATAGCAAAACATAAGTATGCATTCAAACATCTAAAAAATATTCTGCAGACAAAATCCCGGAAGTGATGACATATTGAAACAGGGAACCCCAATCTGCAGATCCAGGCAGTGTGGCAGGACAGACCTCCATGCTGAAATCCCCTGCTCCACTCTCCCGATCCCCGGATAGAGAGGACAGAGCGGGGTAAGAACATAGGCAATGGGCCATTGACACGGGGGAGGAGGGGGAGGGGGGCAAGAGGGGTGGGGAAGGTAAACAGTGCCTATTGATTTCCCATAGCGGCACTCTGACAGTGTGTTCACAAGCGGCAGAGTACCGTTAGTGATCAGCTCAAATGCTCATGATCAGATGCCTCTTTCTTAGATGAGGCCCAGCCTCTTCAGTCCTCCTTAAGTGTGTGTGTGTGTGCGTGTGCGTGTACGTGCGCACATACACGCACGTGTGAATTATCATGATAAAAAAGTTCTTATGCGCATTGTTACTGTCTAATGTATAGTATAAGCTATTGTCTCTTTTCTGGCGATATGTTTTGAATGGACTATAAATGTAAATTTTGTGAAAAAAACAGATTTAAATAAAAATGCATTGACTTTCACAGACCTAAGCACTCTCACAACACACCTGCACCTATGAAAGAACGAAACAGAAAGACATGTGCATTGACACACACACACACACACACACACACACCACCACACACACACCACACCACACCACACACCACAACACACACACACACACACACACACACACACACACACACACACACACACACACACACACACACACACACTCCACCACTACCACCACAACCGCCACCACTAACAACAAGAAATAGACAATCTTACTTTCTGCAAACACGACAAATCGTGATGCTATCTTTCCAGCACACAGTTTTTCTGTGCAGTGGTTTAAGACGCTAGGAAGGACAGTCTCTTGCGGCCACCCCCCTGTAAACTTCTTTATGCCCCATGCATACCTCTCTTCTCATCTAAGTTCAGATCAAATATAAAAAAGCCCACCCACCCTACACACACCACGTCATCTTCTTCTCCCCTCTCCTCTTTTCCTTCACCTTTTTCTGTTCCTTCCTTCCCTTCTCTCCCCAGTTTCCCTCTTCCTTCTGTTTTTCTTTCCCTCTTTCCTTTTCTAATCGCATTAGTGGATGACTGTAAATCTCCCTCTTCTTTCTCTCTTCTCTTGGGGACATGAAAAGAAATAGGATTAAGTGGTTTATGGCCCAGCCAATGTATTCACACATTCTGTTAGGTTCATGGCGGTTTTAACTGATTTAATGTGGGGCATATTTTGGTCTCTTTGAAGCAGCAGTATCTTTAGCGTGGCTGTTTTCAGAAGTGTTGGATCTCAGCAACATGCCTGCAGATGGGCAAAGAGCAGACCATTTCTTTTTTTATTTATTGTTTTAAAACAACACTATTGTGAATGGCTTCCTAAACTCAGCAGATTTTTAAAAAAAGTTATCAAGGTTTTTCTGCAGCCTGTCTATTGATTCAAGATACAAACCTCTTGATATAGGATACAAAACCAGACTCCACAAGAAATGTACAATCAAACAATCATATGAGGAATCCAGCTTTTATGAGACGAGATTCAAACTCTCTTAGCCGAGATAAAGATCAAAATTCACATGAAATGTACAATTATATAAGGTTGGAGATCCAGTTGTAATAACCTCTGCAAACGTTTCTTTTTGTTTCCTGGTTCTGTGTCAAAAAGTCTTTCCCAGCCCCTCCCCCCTTCCCCTCACCTATCCATCTTACCCCTAAATGCACACACGTCTTCAGGGACACACACGTCTGCTCTCAACCCATTTCTGAGTGCTGGGTGAAAAAAGAACCTTGCACTTATTCTATTGCCCCCAGAAAATAAAATTCTGTTTAGTTTCTTTTTCAAGCAAGATATATAAACAAAAACACGGAGCACACACATGCATGCGCGGACGCACACACACCACCACACACACACACACACAACACACACACACACACACACACACACACACACACACACACACACAAAAGAAGAAGTAGAAAAAGAAGAAGAAGAAGAAGAAGAAAAGAAGAAGAAGAAGAAGAAGAAGAAGAAGAAGAACAACAACAACAGCAACAGCAACAACAGCAACAACACAACAACAACAACATGAACAAGAAGAAGAAGAAGAACAACATTAATCCCATCCAGCTTTTATACAAAGAAAACATATCCTTTACTTCATCTTTCCCAGAGTTTAGTTGTTCACAGCAGTTTAGACGTTGTGTGAGGGGCGGAATTTCCCCAACAACAGGAGCTGTGGCTATTCTGAACATTAAACGTCTTTATGGTCAGCATGGACACATCTCTCTCTGATCTCATTTCCCATACCCCTCCCCCCCCCTTTCGGCCCTCTCTCCCCTGCTGTCTCCCCCTCCCCCTCCCACCAGCTGTCTCTGCCACCTTCCCCTACTTCCTTGCCCCCCCCCTCCCCTTTCTCCCTTCTCTTTCCTTTTCCAATCGCATTAGTGGTGCCTATAAATCTCCCTTTCTTCTCTTTCCTCTTGGGCACATTAAAAGAAATGGGATTGAGTGCTTTATGGCCGAGCCAATTTATTCACATCTTAGTCTGTTATTTTCATGGTCGTTTTAATTGGTTTAATGTCTATCGGTGAAGTCGAATTTTTAGCGCTGCTATTTCTATCGTGTGTGATCTTAGCTATAACTGCAGGTGTCTGAAGAGCTGGCTGCTGTAGTGTTAAAGGGATAGTGCGTAGTCATCCCCTTGAACTTTGTAAATAGTTTGGAAACTTTTATTTCGGTTCCATTTTTATAGCTTTTTGTGGCACGTCAACTGAGAAAAGACATGAAGTAAAGGGCCTGGGATGAGTTAATTGTGAAACATGTAGAGACTTACTTTTCATCATTTCTGCACATGTTTTTATCTTCATCAAGAACACATTCCCATTTCCTCCATCCGCACTTCATTTGTTTACTCCATTTCATCAGTCAATTAAACATGTCTGTAGACATATGCTGACACCTCCCACACACCTGTGTGGATGTGAATGGGAGCAAATTGACGTTCACGTGGTTTTATGCACGTGGACATGGACAGGCTGAGAGACACAAACACAGAGAAACAGACACACTAACGCACACAGACACAGAAACTGACACAGATACAGACATACTGGCAAGCAAACACACATATACACGCACGCACATACACACACACACACACACACACAAACACACACACACATAACACACACACACACACTCGGGCACACACACACAAACACGCGCACATGCACGCACGCACGCATGCACACACACTCACACTTGCACACACACACACACACACACACACAACACACACACACACACACACACACACTTACAACACACACACACACACACACACACACACACACACACACACACACACACCAACAAAAACACACACACACCCCCTCCACCACCACCAAGAAATCCAATCCCACTTTACTGCGAACAAAACATTTATGGTGATTTTATTATTTCTAGTGCACAGTTGTTTTTTTCTACAGTTGTGTAAAGCACCAATACAAGACGGATACCCAGCTATGTCTCTCCCCTCCTCCAAACGTCCTTAGAGCCACAGGGACAGGACAGATGTGTTCCCATGGCATTTCTGTGAAGAACCCCCACCTCCATCCCCCCTTCCTCCTTACTTCTGTTTCTTCACTACCCCCCCCCCCCCCCCGCCTCTTTCTCTTATTCTTCTCCCAGTTCAGCATTCTTTCTGCTTTCAATTTCCTCCTTCCTTCTGTTCTCCTTTTCCTTTTCTAATCGCATTAGTGGGGGACCGTAAATCTCCCTCTTCTTTCTCTCTTCTCTTGGGGACATTGGAAAGAAATAGGATTAAGTGGTTTAGGGTCCAGCCAGTTTATTCACAGGTGTAGGGTTTTTTTTAATGATGCTGTTCAACTGATTCAACATCCCTCAGATTTTGTTTTTGTTTCGTTTTGTTCTGTTTGTATTCTTCTATAATATTATTTTCATGTTGCTTGGCAGTACCTTAAGCAGTGCTATTTTCAGACTGGTTTGATCTGAGCTTTCATGTGTATGTGGGTTGAAAAGCAGATTCAGTTTTGGAAATGATATGGCAAATATCTGTCTGAAGTTGGCGGCTATTTTGGAATGCTTTTAAGCTTTCTTTTGAATGTGTCTCTCCAGACAGACAGAAGCCAGCCACAGAGTTCGTGCTCAATGCACTGTGAGGAATACACGGGACTGTCTGGTGTCCTCTATGCATACTGCCTGAAGAAAAACTCCCCCCCCCCACTGCCTGAAGAAAAACTCCCCCACACTGCGTGAAGAAAAACTCCCCCACACTGTGCGAAGAAAAACTCCCCCCCCCCCCACAGCCTTTCTCTTAATCCCCCTGTCCCACCCAATCTCCTCCCCTTTGCTCATCGATGCACACACATGCACTGTCACCTTATATCTGTATCTATACATACAGAGAAACACAAGCGTACACGAGCATCTGTGCTTTGCCAAACATTCATACTCGCACACACACTCATACACACACACACATGGTCTTGCTCGCTCGCACGTATGCACACTCACACACAGACACTCACACGCACACATTCACACACACACACACGCATGCACACGCACGCATACATGCACACACATACACAACACACACCACCACACACACACACAAACGTGCGTGTGCACGTGTACGTTTATTCATGTGCATGCACATATATTTGTTAGGGCTACACTTTTTTTCTTGAGAGAGAGAGAGAGAGAGAGAGAGAGAGAGAGAGAGAGAGAGAGAGAGAGGGGGGGGGGGAGGAGAGGGAGGGAGGGAGAGGAGAGAGAGAGAGAGAGAGAGAGAGAGAGAGAGAGAGAGAGAGAGAGAGAGAGGGGGGGGGGGGGGTGCAATTTGTGGGGTATATTCCGCACAAAAGAGAAGAAGGGCTATTGATCTGGTGTGGAAGCTGTTGTGTCGCAGTGAATGGCCACTAATGCACGGATCGCCATTAAGATGGGAGGGCCTTCCTTCCTTCCTTCCTTCTTCCCTCCCTCTGCCTGCCACTTCTCATTGCATTATGGCACTGTGTGTGTGTTTGTTTGTTTGTTTGTTTGTGTGTGTGTCGCGCGCGTGCGTGTGTGCGTGCGTGCGTGCGTGTGTGTGTGTGTGCGTGTGTGCGAGCGTGTGTGTGTGTGTGTGAATGTGTGTGAGTGTGTGTGTGTGCGTGTGTTACAGAGATAGGTATTAAGTCTAAACAGTGTTTTGCTGTGTCAAAAGCAGCCAGTTCTGAACACTGGCTAGCAGCATAATTATGTCCACAGTTTAAAGGTGAAGAAAGGAAAACACGGTTTGGGGTCACACCAAACATCAGTGCCAGACCGGGCTGCATGACAATGAGTTGTCCATCTGGCTCGTGAATTCCTCTGGAATAATACACAGGTGGCAGAGCTACAGACGGTATAGCTACAGATGGCATAGCTACATATGGCATAGCTACAGTTAGGATAGCTACAGGTGCTACAGATGGGACAGATACAGATGGAATAAGTACAAGTGGCAAATTATAAAGTTACAATTGGTATAGCTGATGGTTGCATACAGTATAGTTATTGAAGATACAGCTTCAGATGGCAAGGCTACTAAAGAAGTAGACACACACAGGTGGCATAGATACAGACTGCATGCTACAGACTGCATGCTACAGACTGCATGCTACAGACGGCTACATGTGGCTGTATTTGCTGTAGCTGATGGCTGTTCCCGATAGTCCTTGAGAAGAAAGAGGGCTTGTAAAACATCTTCCCTGTTGATGGGGTTCGGAAATTACCCTCGTCTGTGGTTTGGGCACCACTCGTCAGAAAGTAAATACAGCAGTGGTGCCACACACCACACACACACACACACACACACACACACACACACACACACACACACACACACACACACACACACACCACAGAGAGAGAGAGAGAGAGAGAGAGAGAGAGAGAGAGAGGGGGGGGGGGGTTATAGCATATTTCTTACTCTTTTCTGTGCGAGCCGATTCAGCAGTCTTCGTAAGTCGTATCCACCCACTGAAAAACCCTAAGTAAACGAAGACAAAGGAAATAAAAGCAAAACAAACATCAAGCAAGAAAGATTGCTTCTTTAAAACTGCATATCGCATGCATGGTATCATATCGAATTGTAATTCATTGCAGTGTATGGTCTTGCATTTCATTGTATCGCATCGCAACATATGCCATTTTAAGTCATTACAGAAATTTCAGTGTAAAATTGGGCTGCTCTCCTCGGGGAGAACGCCTCGCCATAAGAATAAGGGCACCCGCTATTTTTTCTGTCTGTATGTGTGTATGTTTTCCTGTCGGAGTGACTTTTCTACAGAAGTCTGCCAGTGACATCTCTCGTGTTGCCGTGCTTTCTTGTACATGCCCACCGTGTTGACTATGCCAGTCTCTTGAAGAATAGTACTGATTCGTTGTTGAGATACCGTGAAAATCCCACACAATTAAAAAAATCATTCAAGGTCTACACACCGCCGTCTTTGAACTGTGCTAGATAATTATATAATGCACTATCGTTGACTTATTGCCTTTTGTGTTTAAAAGTAGTACACACAATTGCAGACACTCCACCCCACCCCCTCCCCCTCGCCGAAAAAAGGGCAACAAACAAAGCACTCTGTGGTAATCTTAAAATAAGCGGCCATTACACGAATGAGCCTTGCATGATGACCCACAGCTGACTTCTTATCTCCGCCAGCTTGTTTCAAAGCCTTACAGTACACTTACGGAAATAATAATCGTTGGAGGGATATCATGGAGTTTTTTCCCCCAGATTTTTCCCCTTTCGGCTAGTACTCCGAGGTTCACCAATGGCCAGACTTTGCGCATTCGATCCTTTTTGCCCACCATTGAGTTAGCCGCATTCTGACTGTGGAAATATGTTTGTTTTTTTATCCGTATCCACAGTAGACAATCTTAATGTCTTCATGACTTGCAGAGCTAATAGATATTGGGCCGCAGGCAGACATGGGCATGAGCTAATGGGTGGTATCCTTCAACAGTACTTGTGAACCAACTGAAGTAACTGTTGCAGTGCAGGACCTTTCCTTGCTGGTGGTCGTGTGGCAGCAAGATGCTAACAGCTCTTTATTTATTTTAAAATGCAGGCTTGGGGTCAGCACCAGGGCAAGTGAGAGTGTGTCTGAGTGCAGTACAGCTGGGATGGGTGGCAAGGGAGAAGTTCCTGATGAGAGAGATAACATGAAAGCTACAATTGTCCTTTCCTCTCCATTGATCAGCCAAGGCAGTGGAGTGCAAGTGAGTTTGATTCCATCGATCCAGTAGTGCAGTGATGCTACCTTTTAACGAAGGATCAGTTTGGACTCCGCGCCCGTTTTGTGACTGGAGTCTGGAGAGGAGGGAGTCCTGCGGTATGAGAGCTTTCCACAGTGCACTCCGCACAGCTCATCAGAGGTTTTCATCACTGCTCATTACCAGGCAGCCAGGCCCAGACGATGGGAAAACTTGATTGGCCAACACTAACTTGATTGGCCAACACTGCCTTCATCTTTTTTTAACCGTACGCTAGATTGATATTGATTGGTTGCTTTACCTCCAACGTGAAACTCTATTGGCCATTAAGAAGAAAGCTTGCTCTTGGTAAACAGCCCACTTTGAGTCTATAATTATTTTGATTATGAGATCGAAGAGAATATTATTTTCAACGTCTGTCTTTGGTAATGGATGAAATTCGTGAGTAACAGCGACCATCTATGTGTCTCCTAATTACAAAGATCCGTAAATAGCTCTGTCTGGACTGATCACCATCTACGTTTTCTGGACCTGGAATATTGGTTTTGATTCGTTATCTTTTTTAACAAATTAGTGCTGGCTTTAGGGTAAAGGAAACCAATATGTAAGCTTGCTTTATTTTTTAATTCCTTAGCTCAGGGAAGACATTTTGAGAGAGAGAGAGAGAGAGAGAGAGAGAGAGAGAGAGAGAGGAGGGGAGAGAGAGAGAGAGAGAGAGAGAGAAAACGTACAAAAATTACAAAAAGCAAGGAAAGAAAGGAGATGATGAAGAAAGAAGCGTACAATAAACAGAAAAGAGAAGCAGAGAAAGAAAGGGGCGGCGAACAAAACGAAGAGCAAAGGCAAAGAAGGTAAGGGGCGGTGTGTACAGACAGACCTATTGAGGGCAGGAAGGGGGAGGCAGGGTTGACGAGGAATTGAACGATGCCAGCAGCCCCTGATGGGCCCTAGGTAAACGGGGCTGTGAGCTGCACGTGAAGTAAACGGCAGTTATGGAGGGCAGGGGGGGGGGGGGGGGGGGTCAGGCAGAGCAGAGAGGAAGGAGAAATTGATGAGGGCAGATCGATCCCAACAGGCCCTGAGCGGCAAGGACAGGACTCCAGGAGGCCAACAATGGCGCCTGACAAGGGCCGTAATCGATACCACACTCTGCTGGGCTTGTTTCGCACTTGATGCAATGTTTTCACTAGTATTGAAGGTTCTCGATTTTCATGGTGTGCGTGTATCGCCTTAATTCTCTTATGACCCAGTTCTGGTGGATTTTTAGGGGCAATATTTAGTGATCATGTGTTGGAAAGGCTGGTTTGATGCCTGCAAGAGAAGTTGAACGAGAAACATCAGGTTTTGGAATATCTTTCTCCTTTTGTTGTATCTAGTTGTGGACCACTGCACTGACATTGTCCACATTATTAAAAACAACGAGTTTGGATTTTATCTCGATGGACTCTACAAGCCATTCAGGGATCTACAAAAGCATGATGAGGATTTTGTGTAGTAGTTAAGCACGCTCTTTAAAAAAAATCCTGCTCTTCAGGACAAATCAATATAGGAACTTATCATTATTATCATTATTATCATGATGAGGATGATGATGATGATGATGATGATGATGATGATGATGTGATGATGATGATATTTCGAGGATATAGAATAAGCTCTCATGTGCCTTTTTACATCCAGTCCCAGTGTACATGCAGTTTGTAAATGTTGTCATCTGTTCCTATTGGCACACAAAAAGGCCTAATCTTCTGAAAAACGGAACAGATTTTAACGTGTGCGCAAGATGTTCTGCGTGCGTTCGCACACGGGACCTAGGTTTATTGTCTCATCCGAAGTTGGCACTGTCATGCTTACTTAATCTACCACCACCACCCCTTAACAAGCACTGAAGAGGCTACATCCCCTCAGTGTAGTGTGGGTAACTGCAGCCTAGCTGTCTCAGCACAGTAAGTAGGCAAAACTAGAAACACCAGACTTTGAAATTGTCCATTCAAACCCCAACAGTTTTAATGTAAAAGTGGTTGTGTGTGGTGAGATTTGAATGAGCAGCATAGGTCCAGTAGACAAGACCGTATTGTAACAAAAGACAAACCAGCAATAGGAAAATAAAAGCGATAACAGAGACAAAATAGTATAAATAATTATGTACACAGTCAGCATGGGCTTCACTTTGTGTTCATTCAGACCTAAATAACCATGTTGATAAAGCTTATGTTGCTGTTATAATGTTAGAAGCAGTAGCAAACGATATCTAGGAGGCATCTTTTTCTCTTCATAGAAGCAAAATGGACCTTCCCCTTCAGTGGTGATTTGAAGGACCTTGAGCTAGAGAGTGACATAGTCTGCCTAAAGGTTCTTCTGCCCAAGACACGCAGCTGGGATAATCAGAGCAGTTCCCCAATCCTTATTCCTCACAGACGTACAGGGGAAGAAGTCGAGTTAACCACCAACAGTTTGTCTAAACTAGCGGAAAGAAAGTGCAGAGGAATAAGTCTGAAAAACTGGTTAGGTCTTCATTGCTGTATTTATACTTTCAGCCCCAGAAATAGTGTCCCTGACTTACTGTGTGCTTATGATTATGTTTTGAGTGTTCACCTGAGGATATTGAAAAACTACTGAGGTTAACAAACAGTATATTTCTTTCATTGATTTATTGCTTCTTTGGCAGATTGCATGACTGATTCAGTCATCTATTCATCGAGTGAGAGGTTCTCTTTTCAGGTTTCATGGCACTGTTTTCTGTTAATGTCCATCGGCACTGTTTGCTGTTAATGCCTATCGACACCGTTTTCTGTTAATGCCTATCGGCACTGTTTGCATGTTTAATGCCTATTCGACACTGTTTGCGTTAATGCCTATCAAGTCAGTTAAGGGACACGATGTCCAGAACTGTGAAGCACGTGTGACAAGAACAGTTTAAACAAAAGCAGTGCCGCCATGTTTTGATTTCCTGAGGAGTCATGCAGACCAGGAAATGCCACGTTTAAAGCAGTCACCTTTTCCTTATTTTTCTGGCATCTCCACTGTCTGAGGCTGTGTGGACATAACTCTGCCCCAGGCTGGCCTATGGCTTGCGTGATTTGTCGCAGTGTTTACCCAATTTTCTGTTTGTTTGTCGTTACCTCGCCCAGGGAGAAAACTAGAATGCCTGAACGAGCAGGCACGTGTGGCATTAGTGCCGAAAGCCTCAGGGTAAAACTCTGCGTGGGTTTGAAAAGATGATGACTTTCTGGGGTTTCTGGGCAGGGCAAAACAACGACTGAACAAACAGGGAAAAACAAATAGAGAAAGAGAGGTTACGTGCCAGTGAAGGTTTTCATTCTATTTGACAAACTCCCAGTTTTGCATTGAAGGAAAAGTGATGCTGTGGTGAAGAGCTGTGATTGCTGTGCACACTGCACTCTCCCTCTACCCTACCCACCAAGATAGAAGGGGTAAAAAGTAAATGCAATGTTCAGTGCTAAGATGTTTGTTGAATCTAGCGTGCTTGTGGTTTAAAGATACACTCAATGAGTAAGTGAATGTGTGTGTGCGTGCGCGCGCGTGTGTGTCTGTGTGTTTGTGTGTCTGTATGTGCGTGGATGGCGACGGCTGGCTGCAGAATCGTCTCTGATGTCTCCTCAGACATCCGGTCTGAGATAGAGAAGAGAATGTGCGTGGATAGCTTCGTGCGTGCATCCTTATGTTTGTGTGCACATGCCCTATTATTATTGATTCATTTATTACTTTTATGCGTATGTGCATAAGTAGCTGTCTATTAAAAATAAAAATTTTCATTCTATAGTTACAACGGTTAGCAGTTTGCCTATGAAGGCTCAGGTTGAGATATGCTCACTTTGTAGACTTTGGAGAAGTGCTGTCATGGTTGGCCGATCTAAGCGGGTTTGCAGGATGGACTGATTTCTGTGTGGGTAGCTTTTTTGATGAAAACTTTTCATGAACAATCACGTGGGCGAGTTCTTCAAGACCACGGTTGGAGTCCGCCAGGGCTGCCTTCTCTCACCTGTACTCTTCAACCTCTTCCTCGAAAACATCATGACAGAGACACTGCAAAAAAATTGTAGACTTTGGAGAAGTGCCGTCATGGCTAGCTGATTTATAGCCCAGTTTTACAGGATTGACTGATTTCTGTTTGGGTAGTTTTTTTTTTCGACATTTTGAACTTTGGTTGTTCTACAGTGGCCGACAAGTAAGCCTTCCTTCAGAACCTCTATGTTACTAAGCACTCGGCATCACCAGCAAAGGACAATGACAGTTGTGTGGTTGTCCTGCATATAGTGAAGACAACAGGCTGAAGGAAAACCGCCATAGTCACCCAGCTGCAGTGTAGCCCCTCTTCTGACCAGAAACCTCACAGCGCGGCCTGACAGGAAGACTTCTGGCCACACTGCTGACTGCGAGGAGTCTCCTCTCTCTCTCTCTCTCTCTCCCCTCTCTCTCTCTCTCTCTCTCTCTCTCTCTCTCTCTCTCTCTCTCTCTCTCTCTCTCTCTCTCTCTCTCTCTCTCTCTCTCTCTCTCTCTCTCTCTCTGTATATATGTATATATACACTGCTGTCTGTAGAGAAGACGGAACAAGTCTCTTGAGATTAGCAACACCGGAATTCCTCAGAGGAACAATAACAGAAAAAAATCCCCCCCCCAAAAACAAACACAAAACAACCAAATGAAGAACCCCCCCCCAAACAAAAACAAATCCAGACCAAAAGTGAAATGAAACCAAGCAAAAAGAAACAAGCTTGGGGATCGAAGATTAAAAAATCATGAGGTAAAAATGACAAGTGCTACTGTTACTCTGTGTGTGTGTGTGTGTGTGTGTGTGTGTGTGTGTGTGTGTGTGTGTGTGTGTGTGTGTGTGTGTGTGTGTGTGTGTGTGTGTGTGTGTGTGAGAGAGAGAGAGAGAGAGAGAGAGAGAGAGAGAGAGAGAGAGAGAGAGAGAGAGAGAGAGAGACGCTCGCACACACATGTACACGTACGTGTTTGCATGTGTGCGGACATCATAAAGTGTTACATTTGAAATAAATAAGACACTAAATGAAAGAATGAAGGTGTATGTAGAACTACCACCACATCATTGAATATTTCAATATCCATTCTGTATTTATTCTTTGTAAAAGATGTTTTCTGTAAATGTTTGTCATTCATTCCGTTTTTGGTGCTTTATTTATCATTAATATTTCCGTCAGACTGGGCACGGTATAAGCTCCAAGCTTGCTGTTGCTCAAGGTGATGCCATATATGATTTCTGTGATGATACTTTTCGTATTAAACATGTTTGAAAGAAATCATTCATTAAACTTTTAAAGCGGGTATACCGTGTTTGATTCAGAATTCTGCTGTTTTTATGCAATCAGTAAAAAACAAACCTCGGCTCTCTGACCGTGTTCCTATAGCATTTTTGTTTTTGTATGCCCCCGCCCCCCTTTTTGTAACGTATTTTAAGGGAGTATGTAAGAGATTGATGCATCGGAATGAAAGCTGGAGGCATCTATTCTCGTAGTTCTGAACTCTGCGACTTCTTTTCTTGCATTTTTTTGTGGTTATTTATTTTTTTTAGTTCTATCTGTTCCTTTTTTGTTTTTACCTTTCTCTCCCCATCCATCTTATTTTGTGTCTTTTTTATTTCTCCTGTTTTCTTTGTTGTTTACGCGTGGTTCTTGTGAGTTTTTGTGTTTCCAGTTTTGTTCAGAATCAGTGTGTTGGTTTTGTGCTTCTCCACTCCCTCAGTTCCTCATCTTTTTGTGTTTCTGTTGTCCAGCCTCTTTTATTTCTCCCCTCTTCCTTTCCATTTTCCAAGCTTTGCTGCTTTTCATTGTTGATCTGATTTCAAGTCGTTTCTTTTTCTTTTTTTGTCCTGCTTTGCCCAGTCTTTTCTTCTCTCCCTTACTTTGTATCTCCGTCACGTCCTCTACCCTCCCCTTTCTTTCTTCTCTTCTCCTTTCTGCAGGATAATGTGTTTGTTGGCGGGTTTTTTGTTGTTTTGTTTTAGATTTGTGTGTGGAGCATTAGGGTTGCTGTGCAGGAGATAAAGCCAGCCGTGCATGGAGATGGGTTTTTATGACTTTTCTTATGATCCTTTTCTGTTTTGGCTGTGGTTTGTTCTTATTTTATTTTAAAGCAGGGTATTCTACCCACTGTGCTGCAGCCATTTCCTTTCAAAACAGCAATCTCTGTGGCACCCGGGGTGGCATTCTTCCCCTGATTGGCCGACAGTGTCTCATTTTTTGCAGGCCTTGTTATCAGGGCATCTCGCTGCTTTAGTTTTTATGCCTCTTTACCTTAATGCAGAGGTGTGTTTTCTAGACATTTATTGCAAACATTAAATAAAAACAACCCAGCTTCCTAGTTGGTAAGCAGATGTTATATCTATACTCTATACCTGAACACAACACTATCATTTCAACACGTTAGGCTGCTTTGCCTATTTATACAACGTGAGTCAGCAGGGGTTTTGTGATCAGGGGACCGTGGTACTGTGTTCTATGTAGAAGTCTGCTGATGTACAGACACTGAGACAGTGGCAAGTCAGTGTCAGTTATACACATGCTCTGTGTTTAATGTACAGTCAGTGTAGTTATGCACATGCTCTGTGTTTAATGTACAGACAGTGTTAGTTATACACATGCTCTGTGTTTAATGTACAGCAGTGTTAGTTATAGCACATGCTCTGTGTTTAATGTACAGTCAGTGTTAGTTATACACATGCTCTGTGTTAATGTACAGTCAGTGTTAGTTATACACATGCTCTGTGTTTAATGTACAGTCAGTGTTAGTTATACACATGCTCTGTGTTTAATGTACAGACAGTGTTAGTTATACACATGCTCTGTGTTTAATGTACAGTCAGTGTTAGTTTACACATGCTCTGTGTTAATGTACAGTCAGTGTAAGACACATGCTCTGTGTTTAATGTACAGTCAGTGTAAGACACATGCTCTGTGTTTAATGTACAGACAGTGTAGCTAGACACATGCTCTGTGTTTAATGTACAGACAGTGTTAGCTAGACACATGCTCTGTGTTTAATGTACAGACAGTGTTAGCTAGACACATGCTCTGTGTTTAATGTACAGACAGTGTTAGCTAGACACATGCTCTGTGTTTAATGTACAGACACAGACAGCCCTCAGTACAGGATCCTGTGCCTTAGTTTTGCTGCTGACACCACAGCTGTAGCCAGGAAATCTAATTTACCACACTGTCTTCTCTCCTGTTCCGCACAGTTTTCATTGGAGCAGAGAGACTTGTTCCTTTCCCTTCTTCTCTGCACCTGATCTTCGACTGTCTGTCTGTCTGTCTGTCTGTCTGTTCCTTTCCTGTCTGTCTGTGCACCTGATTTGTCTGCTTTGCTGTCTGTCTGTCTGTCTGTCTGTGCACCTGATTCTTTGTACTGTCTGTCTGTCTGTCTGTCTGACTGTCTGTGACTGTCTTTGTCTGCCTGTCTGTCTGTCTGTCTGTCTGTATGTTCTCTGTCTTGGCACCTGTTCTTTTGCTGCGTCTGTTGTTGTCTGTCTGTCTTCTGTCTGTCGTGCACCTGATCTGTCTCTGTCGCTGTCTTCTGCGTCTGTCTGTCTTTGGCACTGATCTGTGCTGTCTGTCGTCTGTCTTCGTCTCTGTCGCTGTCTTTGTGCCCTTCTTCTGCTGTCTGTCCGTTCGTCTGTCGATGATATCGCACATGAGATTCGTCCTTAATGCTGTAAAGGAGTGTGGAGCCAAGACACCTGCGAGGTGAAGATTCCTGTGTGTGCCTGCTTGTCTGTCTCTATCTTATCGTCATAAAATGGATTCAAAGCCAAGAGCCCTCAACCGTGAGAGAGAAGAAAACTTGTATCTTAACTTCTGGTCTGGGAAACAAAGCGATGAAAACTCGTTATTTTCCACCGTATTTCCAAACCACTTTAAGCTGAGTGAAAAGGATTACCCTGCCTGAAAGAAAGAACTGACGACCTCCTCTCTTTTACATCCTATTTCAGGATTCATCTTCTGCAATTGATTGTCAAGGTATGCATGTTTTCTGTCTGTGTGTCTGGGCGCAACTACTAAGAATTAAAATTTGAAAATGGAAATTTGAAGAAATTTGATTGTGAAGGTTAACAGAAACGAGAAGGGTTCTGGGGTGAGGAATGAAGTTTTTATCTGGTTTTGAAGCTCGCCTATGTGTGCAGGCATAGAAAGTGCATTCAGACTCTCTTTTGCTAATGGCGCATAAACGATAGAAACCGTTTTTTGAATGGACATTTTCTGCAGTGAAGTGAAATTGAAAGGTAAAAACATATAGAGTCACATAATGAGGTGTTCTTTGTCAGAGTTTTGCTGTTGTGTTGGTTAGTAGCTGTTGATGTGGAAGAAGGCGAGGTTCAGTCTGTTTGAAGCAATGAATGATGTGCTCAGCTTGCGCACTGCGTAAACAGTCACTCTCATTTATGATCAGCTACCATGAATTTGTTATAAGCCCACACTATCACACTGTATACCATGAAAACAGGCGCTGTTGGCTGAACAAGACTGTGTGCTGTGAGGAAAGGTCAGTCATGTGGGCTGACCAAGGCCTGACACAGCCATCTGTGTCCGGTCACTAGTGGGGAAGAGAGGGGAAGGGGGGGAGGTCTGCAGGAGAAAGCATTTCTCTTCACTGCCACGAAAGGAAATCGGCTTTTAGGCCTGTTGCACACTGGTCGTTGAATTGTCTGATCGTGAATGGTTTGCTGTCACAGAAGGGAGTTTACTTTTGTTCTTCCCGTTATTGCCTCTGGGAATCAGATGATTTCTTTTAGTTTGCCCTGTCTTGGTTTAAAGTAGCCTTTTGTTTTCCTCTCTACACCCCAACAGTCCTCCCTACACCCCAACAGTCCTCCCTACACCCCAACAGTCCCCCACACCCCAACAGTCCTTCTGCCTGTTCCTCCTCACAATGTATCCTCATGTTTCCACCCTCTCTTCTGAACTACCCCTTCCCCAACTCTTCTTCTCTCATCTCCTGGCAGCCTCACTGGCTGTATCCTCCCTAAAGGATACCTGCTTGCCACATCGTTTTTCTCCCTTACCTGTCAACTGGCTGTATCCTCCCTCAAGATACCTGCTGGCCTCCTCTCTGTCTTTCCCCCACCTGTCACTGGCTGTATCCTCCCTAAAGATACCTGCTGCCACATGTTTTTCTCCCTCACCTGTCACTGGCTGTATCCTCCCTAAAGATACCTGCTGGCCTCCTCCTCTGTCTCCCTCACCTGTCACTGGCTTGGTATCAGGCTTAGAGCACACTGTGAAATACTGCTGCTGCGTCCTGGGAGAAACAGCAACAGGAGATTTGTTGTTATCTTTCTACTGTCTACATTTGTGTTATGTCTATAAGTTATTGCCTTGGTTTGGAGCTAATTCTGGTTCTGGTTTCTTTTTTGATTGGTCTGGTTAGATTGCTTTTGTGGTTATTTTCTTCCTAAAGATACCTGCTGGCCACATCGTCTTTCTCCCTCACCTGTCACTGGCTGTATCCTCCCTAAAGATACCTGCTGGCCTCCTCCTCTGTCTCCCTCACCTGTCACTGGCTTGGTCACAGAGCTTTAGAGCACACGTGTGAAAAACTGCTGCTGCAGTCTCTTGGGAGAAACAGCAACAAGGAGACTTTGTTGTGATATTTCTTTTTAGAATCTACATTTGTTTTATGTTATTAGTTTATTTTGCCTTGGTTTGGATGCTAATTTTCCTGGGTTTTTCTTTTGGGTTTTCTTTTTTCTGATTTGGTTTGGTTTAGATTGCTTTTGTGTGGCTTTGATTTTGCGTTTTGTTTTATGTTTCGTTTGCTCAGCAGGGTTTAGGAGGAGGAGTTTCACTGATTTATTTCGGTTTTCCTCTGTATTGTTTGATTACACTTTGCTTTTATCTTACTTTGTACACTTCAGTTTGTTTTGTTTTACGTTCTGTTTCAGTTTGTGTTGTTTTACGTTCTGTTTCAGTTTGTTTTGTTTCATGTTCTATTTCATTTTGTTTTGTTTCATGTATAGTTCATTTTGTTTCGTTTTTAGTTCAATTTTCCCGCTAATGACCTTGAAGATAAAGTGTAATTTGATTCCTTATTTTCTACACATTTTTTTTCTAAGCTCCTTTCTAACATTGCGTGGCTATGCAATGGCAGTTAATTTGGACTGACTTAAATGGGAAAGAAAATGAAAATTTTGGTGGGGTGGGGGAAAGTGAGAACATCAGATTCATATCATGGTGTGCTTGCGTGCGTGCGTGCGTGGTGGTGTGTGGGGCGCGCGTGTGTGCGTGCGCGCGCACGCGTGTGTGTGCTTCATTGTACTTGAGTTCATTTTTTGCGTGCGTCTATGTTAGTCAATCAAAATGATTGCACACACACACACACACGCGCACGGAGGCACGGAGGCACGCGCGCATACACACGCACGCGCGGCGCGCGTGCGTGTGCGCTCGCGAGCGGATGAGACTATAAACTGAGGCCTTGGGTGCAAACGCACGTAGAACATCTTTCGTTTATGTTAAAACCTGTTCCGCCTTTCAGAAGTGTAGGCCATTTGTGCCAAAGGAACGGGTTGAAAACATGTACAAAACTGCGCAAACACTGTACTGTGACAGAATGTAAATTACACATGAGTGCTGTTTCCATTATCCTAAAAATAATTCAATAAACTAAGCAAACACACTCACACTCACTCGCGCGGACCCCCCCCCCCCACACACACGCACACACCCACGCACAAATACATACACACACGCACACCTTTATTCTAGAGTAAATGACGAACCCACGTACGCGCGCATAGACGTACGCATGCACACAGGCATACATGCACACAGGCATACATGCACACGCACATGCATGCATGCATACATACATACATACATACATACATACATACATACATACATACATACATACATACATACATACATACATACATACATACATACACAGACTCTCTTTTGCTGAGAGAGAGAGAGAGCGAGAGAGAGGTAGAGAGAGAGAGAGAGAGGAGAGAGAGAGAGAGAGAGAGAGAGAGAGAGAGAGAGAGAGAGAGAGAGAGAGAGAGAGAGAGAAGGAGAGGAGAGGAAGAGAGAGCAAGCAGCAAGGCAAGGCAAATTCTTTTATTCGAGGATAATAGATAAGCACACATGTGCTTTTTTACATCCAGTCCCCGCCCTTTTCGGGGATAACATCAAAATAAAAGATATTTAAACAATAAAACTATACGTCGTACCAAACAACATACGGAAATAAGTACACTGCATATAATAAGGTAAGAGAAATGCGACAGTACACTACATATAATAAGGTAAGAAAGGTGCACTCATTCAGAAGAGAAAATCAGAAGTCACAATAAAATAATTTGGATTATTAAAGAAGAAGAAAAGAAACGAAAAAAAACCCAACAAAAAACCCAGAACAAAACAAACAAACAAATAAACAAACAAAAAACCAAACAAAAAACCCAAAGCAAAACAAAACAAAAACCCAAAAGAAAGAAAGAAAGAAACAAAACAAACAAACAAACAAACAACCCCCCCAAAAAACAAAACAAAACAAACAACAACAACAACAACAACAACAACAAAACCGCTAATAAACAAAGAGCCAGCAGGAGCCAGCAGGAGAACATTATAATAAACAACTGAAACATCAGTCTACGTCCATATGTCTAAAATTATACAAGTAATTTAAATCATACATTTGGATAAAAGGGGGAAAAAATAAATGATATTCTTATTTGAAGGGGGCGGGGGAGAATACTATTAAAAAAAAATAAAAAAAATAATATAAAAAACCAAACACATCCCAGATGTTTACAGAATTAGCAAAACATTTTTAGAAATTGGATAATGATTTCCACATACATACTCTCACACACAGACATACAGACACACAGATAAGAATTACACACATCCACACCCATGCACACACACAGTGGTAGAGAGGGGGGGAGGGGGGGGGAGTGTGGTTTGTTGTTTTTAATGCATCAAGTGGTTTAGAAGGTAATTTTTGAAGGTTGTTAATGATTGGTGCTGTTTAATTGAATCAGGAAGGGAGTTCCACAGTGTAGGGCCTGAGTATAGTAAACTAGATTTAAACAGGTCTATTCTTGGGATTGGGACACTTGGCTTTTCCATACTTCTGGAATGATTTATTGGGAATTTATCTTTTAAGGATGTGGGGACATTTCCTGTCATATCTTAAACATCATGATGCCTTTGTTATATTGTAGTCGTTGGTGTAGGGGGAGAATATTTAACTGAGTATAGTCTACTTCTAGCAAGGTTGTTTTCTTCAAAAGGACCAGTTTAAGACCACGTTTATACAGACTAAGTAACGGTTTCATGGTATTTGCACTGGCAGAATCCCACAGGGTTGCTGCATAGTCTATTGAGGATTGTATATAAGCTTGAAAGAATAGTTTCCTTGAATGGAAATCAAGAAAATGTTTGATTTTAGTTAACTGGTAGACTTTTTGGACAAATATTTGCATAGATGAGAGAGAGAGAGAGAGAGAGAGAGAGAGAGAGAGAGAGAGAGAGAGAGAGAGAGAGAGAGAGAGAGAGAGAGAGAGAGAGAGAGAGAGAGAGAGAGAGAGATGCATTTAGAAAAAAGTGAAATAACTTTTTGTATTTCCATAATTGGAAGTAAAGGAATGGCAGGTGCTCTGAAGGCTTTTAGCATACAGACTTTACACGGGCCCGAGTTCAAAGTTTTCCTCGCTCCTCTACTGTTTTATCAGATTACTTCTCTTTTTCCTGCATCCATCTCTACTTTTTTCTCTGCCTCTGTCTGTCTCTCTTCCTCATCCTCTTTCTCCCTCTTTCCCCCCCCCCTTCCTCCTGTCTCTCTTTGTTTGTCTTTGCCTCTGTCTGTCTGTCTATCCGTCTGTCTGTATGCCTCTGTCTCTGTCTGTATGCATGTCTCTCTGTCCGTCTGTCTGTTTGTTCGTCTGCCTGTCTGTCTGTCTCTGTCTGTCTGTCCGTCTGTTTCTCCCTCTCTCCCTTCCTCTCTCTCTCTCCCCCCTCTCTCCCCTCCCCCCTCTCTCTTTCTCTCTCTTTCTTTACTTACAGTCTTTCTCTCTTTCAAATAAACCTTTTCCACTGTTTTCTCTGTCTCTCCCTTCTGTCTGCACTCTGTTGCAACGAGTTTAGTTAATAAACAAATTTCATGTAAAAGCATCCAAGAATTTAGAGAGAGAGAGTTTGTGTGTGTGTAAGTGTAAGTGTGTGTATGTATGTGTGTGAGGGGGAGAGAGAGAGAGAGAGAGAGAAGAGAGAGGGGAGAGAGAGAGAGAGGAGGAGAGAGAGAGAGGAGAGAGAGAGAGAGAGAGAGAGTAAAACAACAAAAAGAACAAAGAAAAAAGCAGTACGGGGCAATGCTGTACAGGCAGTGCCATTGACCTGAGCAAAACAGAGGGAAGGTAAGAGAAGTTGAACGCCGGCAGCGTGTGATGGGCATTACGTAAAGGCTGCTTCCTCTTCCTCCTTCTGCTGTTGGTGCTGGTGCCGCACATGAAGGAAACTGCAGTTAGGGACAACACGTGAGGGGGGAGGGTCAGGCAGAGCCGAGAGGAAGGAGAAATTGATGAGGGCAGATCGATCCCAACAGGCCCTGAGCGGCAAGGACAGGACGCCAGGAGGCCAACAATGGCGCCTGACAAGGGCCGTAATCGATACCACACTCTGCTGGGCTTGTTTCGCACTTGATGTAATGTTTACGAGACTCTTGGAAGTTTTTTTTTTTTTATAGTACACGTGTGTCCATTCAACGGGTTTGTCACTGAGTTCAGGTATGTTTTTGGGAGAATATGGAGTGATAATGTGATGGAATGGTTTCACCGAGTTTAGGTCTGTCTTTTGGGAATATTAAATGATAATGTGATGAAATACAAGTTGGAACAGGGTTGGAATAGGGTTGGGGATTTTCTGTGATATGTGCAAAGGGATCACCCTTTTGGCTCTATGTTAACAGTAAAGATTAATCACAGTGAAAAGGTACATACCAGTCATTCAGTGATGGCAAACAGAATGGAATGGGTTTGTGTCGCAGTATATAGCAACAAAGAATGGCACTGCCATTCTAAGTCTTTAATCTTGCAGGATCACAATCAGATGCTTAGATCCTTTCTGTATGTCAGAGTTCCATCGCTATGAGTTTCAGTGAAGCTTCTTTAGCGTGCTAGTCTGCACAATGTACTTCTGAATTAAAAATCGTGGAATCAAACCGTAATACAGACATTTATATGGGTCTTTGAGCAATTTAAAATAAATGTTCTTTCATTTCGGAGATAATGGAAGAAGTATTATGTGTTTTATTATTTTTTTTACATCCACTCCCTGTATTCATGCAGTTGTGTAAATGTTGTCAATACAAGTGACAGGTAGAACTAAAGTGTGGCTGTGTATGGTGAGATTGGGGGAGATGTGAGGGACTAGCTGACAGACAATGATTTACATTACAAACATTGTTTTGGTAAAGCAAGAGTTTTAAAATCTTAAACCGAAAGCAGTAACAAGGCTTCTAGCAAACGTTAACAAGTTTAGTGCTGGCTTTGTTTATAGTGCAGTTTTCGTATCCCCTGAGTAGAAATCGTCTGCAGTCTCTACTACAGAAGGAGACGTTGATGCTGTTCTTTGTGCCTGCAGTACAGAACCGTACTCTGATGTTGAAGGATAAAGAACACGTAGGGAGGATGACTTCTGAGCAGAATTCTTCCCTGCTCCTGTTGTTGCATTTAGAATTTCATGCTCAAAGAAATCCTCAGTGACTTATTACCTGGTCGAGGTCATGCATGGAGTGTCAGCTTGAGGTATTGAGAAACTGCTCAGATCAGTGCACAGCTTATTTATCAACTCCTTCCTTCCTTCCTTTCTTCATTCCATTCCATTTTAAACCTTACCTCTCTATTTGTGCTGGTGACATGGTTCAGTTTTCCGTTAATGCCAGTAAGGACCGTTAGGGACAAGAGGCCAGAAAGGCGGTTTTGTGTGCAGGAACTGCCCCCAGCTGAACTGTCACTGGTATTTTGATTTCTGCAGGAGTCGCGGGATCAGGAGATGCCACGTTGAAAATCTTCACGTTTTCTTTGGACTCTTTCTTTCTTTTCCTTTTTGGTATTTCAAACGTCCCTTCTGTTTAACGCTAGTATTGACATAACTCCACCCCATGTTGGCCTATGGCTTGCGTGATTTGTCGCAGTGTTTACCCAATTTTCTGTTTGTTTGTCGTTAGCTCGCCCAGGGAGAAAACTAGGAATGCCTGAACGAGCAGGCACGTGTGGCATTAGTGCCGAGAGCTTCGGGAGAAAAATCAGTTAGTTTGAAAAGTTGATGCCTTTCTGGGGTTTATTTACGAGGCGAAACAGGAAAAAAACACATAAAAGAAAAAAAGATAAAAGAAAGAAATAAAGGAAAGGCCATGCGCTTGATGAAGGCTTTTGTTATGCTTGAAAAACTCGGGGTTTTGCATTGCGAGAAAACAGGATGGCGTGGTAAAGAGTTGTGGACTGCAATGCAAATACTGCCACCCTTTAGCACTGTGCGAAGAACGCGAAGGAAAAATGAATGAAAGACTTCATGCCTAGCGAACCTCGCATGCATGTATACACAAAGACACAATCGGAGAACAGAACAAGTTTAGTTCCTAAATCGGAAATATCTGCTGGGAAATTAATACAATCACACCATGGAGAACAACAAGCCGAGAAGATCCATTCACTGAATCATCAACTAACCAAGCACACAAAATGAGTGTAGCTCTCAGTTTAAATGTCATTTAAGAAATGTTCAAATCTGGCGTACTGTTCGCAATGAATGAAGTACAGAGGGAAAGTGTTGCTCTGTGTATAAAATTCATAAGAAGACATACCGGTGTTTTCCGTGTTCCCTTAATTATGTTATCTGTTTTGTGGTTGTTTTGTTGTTGTTTTTCGGTTTGGTCTGGTCTTTTCTTTTTAGGGAGGCAGAGGCAGATCTAGAGGGAATGCCTTTATTCCGTCTGTTTTTGTAACACGCTCTTAAGTAGCACGTAAGTAAAGGATTTATTTTAGTGAAAACCGTAGACGTTTTTCTTCGGAGTTAGCAAACTTTGATTTTCCCTTTTTTGTTATTGTTGTATTCGTGTCTGTTTTGTTTTATGTTTGTTTTGTTTGCTTTAGTTTGTTTACGTTGTTAGTTTTAGACTTTGAAATTTTGTTTGTTTCTGCTTTTGTCTAGAATCAGTGTCTTTGTTGGGTTTTTTTGTGTCTCTCGACTTCTTTGCTCCATCCCCAGTCTTTTCCGTCTGTCTGTCAGTCTCTTTGTCCGTCCGTCTGTCCCTCTGTCTGTCGATCTGTCTGTCAGTCTCTGTCAGTCTGTCTGCTCGTCACCCACCCTCCTGTTTTCCTCATCTTTCTTGTTGCTTTCCCCGTGTTGCTGCTTTTTGGTGTGGAGCTGTTATTTCCTGACTTGTTTCTCCTGCTCCTTCTTCTGCCCTGCTCCCCCCCTCCCTGCTTCTCTTTACTCTGTGACTGTGTGTTTTTCTTCCATTTGCTTCTTCTTGGCTTTCTTTCCCTTTCTTGAAGATCATGTGTTTATTTTCTGGACTTTTTCAATGTTGGGCTGTATTTTCTTCGTTTTCTTTTTGTATCTGTGAGCATCAGATTTTTTAGCGTATATAAAATGTTATCAATACAGAAACGATGTGCTTTTCTGTATGATTTTGAGTGTTGTTTATGTTCGTATTATTCAATTTCTTTTGTTTCAATGTTGAATGCAAACAGACAAAGAGATGTATGTGTGTTCTTTTTCCCCATTAAAGAAAACATTTCGTGAGCTTTTTTCCAGCTTTTTTCTGTCTGTCTATCTGTCTGTCAGCGTATCTTATATCCTCTCTTTTGTTTTTCTGTTGCCTTTACTTTTTTCTCGTTTTCATTTTCTTTTCTTTTCTTTTCTTTTCTTTTGTTTTACTTCTTTGTTTCTTTCTATATCTTTTTTCTAACTTTGTTTCTGTTTATATGTCTTCCTTTTTTTCTTTCTTTCATCTTCTTTTGAATTTATTTTCCCTCTCTTTTTGTTTTCCCTGATCTTTCTGTCCTTCTTTGTCTTATTTTCTCTTTCTTCTTTTGCACGACAAAATGAAAAGGCATTTGGAACAGCAGAGGAGCAGAACAGCAATGGCGGTAATCTGGGCTTTAAAAGACAGCAGTGAATGGCGATGCCGGCTTCGTTACAGCAGGGTATCTGACCCGCTGTGCTGCAGCCTTCCCTGTAAAGACAGCAATCTTGTGGCACCCGGGGTGGCATTCTTCCCCTGATTGGCCCACAGTTTTCTCATTTTCTGCAGGTCTTGTCAGCAGGGCATCTGGCTGCTCCAGGCTTTGCTTGTGTTGCCTTTCTTTCATCAGACTTGGTGAGGACACTAGGGAAGTGGTGTGTGTGTGTGTGTGTGTGTGTGTGTGTGTGTGTGTGTGTGTGTGTGTGTGTGTGTGTGTGTGTGTGTGTGGCACAGTTGTGTGTGATGTACAGATGCTGGTACAGTGCTGAACATACAGTTGTGTGATGCACACACACAGACAGTGGTTCAATGTACGACACATGCTCTGTGCTTAATGTACAGACACAGACAGAGGTTCAGTGTAAGACACATGCTCTGTGTTTAATGTACAGACACAGACAGTGGTTCAGTGTAAGACACATACTCTGTGTTTAATGTACAGACACAGACAGTGTTAGCTAGACACATGCTCTGTGTTTAATGTACAGACACAGACAGCCCCTCAGCACAGGAGTCCCTGTGCCTTAGTTTTGCTGCTGACACCACAGCCATGGCCGCTAAATCTAATTTGCCACACGTCTTCTCTCCCCTGACTCTCCCTGCATAGGTTTCATTGGGATAAAGGAGGAAAGACTTTTTTCTTTTCCGTCTGTGCGTCAATCTGTTTTGTGTCTGTCTATCTGTTCGCTAATCTCTCCACCTGTCTGTCTGTCTGTTTTAAACTGGATCTTCGTGACTGAGTTAGGAGCCAAGTTGTCTGTGATGGAAAGTGTGTTTATTCATGTCTGTTTTCAACTCTTCATAAAACAGCTTCAACTTAAAAGGGCGGTTTCAGTTCTGGAGTCAACAATCACAGCATGCTATTTACTTTATCTGTCCAGACTTTTAGCTGAAGAAAACTGTTTACCTTCTTTGATGACACATTTGGTGCTCCCTGCCTTTCAACTGCTGATTTCATCGTTCATGATTTCATCGTTCTTGATTTCATCGTTCATGATTTCATCGTTCATACTTTTCCTGTCTGTCAGCTTGTTTGCACTTGCTGAGAATTTAGCTGTCAAACTGACAATTTTTATAAAGAGAACTGTAGATCCTGTTGGCCAAACTAGGGTACAGCAAAACATTTACGTCTAAGTTTGATAGCATATGTATGCATGTAGGAAAGTTAGATTGATAAAAGAAAATCGAGACAAAATTAATATGACAACAAGAAAAGGAAATAAACTTATATATATATATATATATATATATATTATATATGTATATATGTAATGATGTATGTATGTATGTATGTATGTATGTATGTATGTATGTATGTATGTATGTATTATTATATATATATATATATATATATATATATATATAATACAAACGCACATAGACACATAAACTGCGTGCTGCCAAGAGGCCATATTTGCAGTTTTCACGTGCTCAAATCCACACTGTGCACTTCATCCTGACGGCATGGCTGGTGTCAGCTCAACCGTCCTGTCAGCTCTCTCTCCTTTGGCAGCTGTGGTCAAGGCCATGTCCAGTGTCCAGTACACAGCGACCATCCATCCACTGACCTTGGCAGGGGGAGGGGGGGGGGGGGGGGTAGATGCGATGTTCGTTCAGTTAACTGTCTAAAATCAGTACATGGTCATGCATTTTGTCTCCTTTCAGTAGCAGTGTGTGTGTGTGTATGTATGTATGTATGTATGTATGTATGTATGTATGTATGTATGTATGTATGTATGTATGTATGTATGTATGTATGTATGTATGTGTGATGTTGTTGTTGTGTGTTGTTTTTGTATGTGTGTGTGTGTGTGCGTGCGTGCGTGCGTGCAAGCGTGCGTGCGTGCGTGCGTGCGTGTGTGTGTGTGAGTCAAAGTCACGGTCAAAGTCAAAGTCAAAATTTTATTTCCAGATGGTACATTGAGTAAGCAATAAATTTGCTTTTTTCATCAAGCCATCTATCTAGTAAAAAACCACAACCCTCCCCCCCAAACCAAACCAAAACAACCCCCCCCCCCTAAAAACCCACTTATAAACAAAAACAACAGACAGACTAACAAAATGAAGCAGCAAGCAAACAAGCAGATTACAGCCAAGAAAACCCCACCCAAAAATATTCAGCTTCAACATTGTTACAACTCATAACAACAAAATAAACTGAAAAGGAACTAAAAAAATATGATGATCATGATGATGATAATAAAAAAATATAATGATAATAATGATAATGTGTGTGTGCTCGCGTGCGTTCGTGCGTTCGTGCATGCGTGCGTGTGCGTGCGTGTGTGTGCGTGTGTGTGTGTGTGTGTACGTGCGCGCGTATGCGTGTGTGCGTGCGCGTGCGTGCGTGCTATTTCAGGAAAGTCGCAAATTCAAAACTGTGAGGGGTAATGGCTAAAAAAACAAGGACCGCTTTCTTCTTTTCATATTCGTTGATTTGTTTCCGTATAGTGGCAGTGAAAAGGAAGTGCACTCTGAGTCTTGGAAAGGATTGTGTGTGTGTGTGTGTGTGTGTGTGTGTGTGTGTGTGTGTGTGTGTGTGTGTGTGTGTGTGTGTGTGTGTGTGTGCCGGTGTTGCTTTAGCTTTGTTTGACTACTGTGAA